>CAMQGK010000318.1:7122500-7440000 GCA_947000775.1 Pterois miles
AGGCAGCTGTTATTTACTGTGGTGACGCTGCCACCTATGAGCGTACATGAGCGAGCTGCAGTATTTTTCCCATCATGTTATAACAGTTACAGTAGTTTTTTGAGCAGTTAGGATCTATTAGCTTAGCCATCAGAAAAACTGGGGGTGCCACATGATCCAGGGGCGGGCTGGGAATGAAATTCAGCCCAGGACTTGGAGATGGAGAGGCTCTTTATGTGAAAACGTTTTTGGCAGTTTTAACACTAATACAGCTGCTCCAACCGAAAAGTTGGGGCTGGTCAGAAAGTCACAAGAGCAAAACTCAGGCGCTCGAGTGGCCACAAGCAACGACTGCTCATGACCTTTTTCCTGCTTAAGATGTGCGTCTGGTTGCCAACATCAGCTCGTAGAAATATTGAACGGCTGCAGATGGATTATGGCGGGCTGTTTTGTTTAGTTATAGTAACTCCTTTTAGTAAGGCTGTAACAAAAATTCTGCATCTGATTTTTGGGTGCGCCAGCTGCCTCTTTGGGTGGCGCACATCCGTGGCTACACCATAGTTAAGATCTTTTACTCAATATGTTGTAGTCCATCCATCCATCCATCGTCAACCGCTTTCCCGTTAGGGGTCGCGGGGGGGTGGAGCCGATCCCAGCTGGCATAGGGCGAAGGCGGGGTACACCCTGGACAGGTCGCCAGTCCTCGCAGGGCACATAGAGACAGACAAATATAGACAGATAACCATTCACACTCACATCCACACCTACGGGCAATTTAGAGTCATCAATTAACCTAAACAGCATGTCTTTGGACGGTGGGAGGAAGCCGGAGTACCCGGAGAAAACCCAGCAAGGGGAGAAAATGCGAAACTCCACACAGAAGAGTCCCAAGCCGGAATCGAACCTGTGACCCTCTTGCTGTGAGGCAACAGCAGTGCAGCCCTATGTTGTAGATACAGAAACATTTTACAAGATATTTTTTATCACAAATTCCCCACACAATTTGTGGCCAGCATCTCTGACATCCTGTTTAAAACAAATAGCATAAACAAATTTAAAACCTTTAAAAGGTTATTTGCAATAATTAATACAAAAGACAAATATAAACACATTATAGTATTGCAGTAATTTTGATAACCAAAAGCAGAAACATAAATAAATGATTTGTGTCAGAGTCATTTGCAGCTGCAGGGAGGAAAATAGGTGATATGCTGTAGTGGAGGGAAACTATTGAGCAACTTGTGTATAGACCAATTATGAAAAGCTAATTTCTCTAACTGAATTTACAGTCTATTTTAGTCCATGCCAGCAGCTTCAACTGAATGTGTGCATCAAGATGTAGCGATTTTGCATCCTGGTTATGATATTTGTTATTCATGACAGTTTGGCAGAGCTCCAAAAGGCAAAACTATGCACAATATTGCACTTTTCAATGTTTATGGACCATAAAGTCAAGTTTCTTTGGCTTTTTGCCTTCAACCCTCAACTAATTCAAGCAGGGGAGTCAAGTCACAAGTCCTCATTTTTGTGACTCAAGTTCAAGTGTCGAGTCTACAGCTCTGGTCCGAATGGATTAGCAGGGAAAATGCTCCAAGAATTTTCTAAGGATGCAGAATAACACTACAATAATACAGGATGTATTAACATGTTTGATAAATACAAGATCAGTCTATGTGTAGAAGGTATTTATGTAGATATGTGCGTATATGTGAAGACTTTATAGATGAGACTATTTTCTACCTAAAAACTTTCCTAAAACCTGAGTCTTTCTTCGGATTTTTTTTTTTTTTTTAATGATTTTTCTTTACTATTTTTAAACTTTATTTTACCATGAATATTCACCAAGCAACAGATAACAGCCTTAAAACTAAACGTAAAAAAAAGTAAAACAAACATAAGAGATTTCACATGTAAGAAAAAGCAAGACTAAAGTAATCTATAAAAAGACTAGCCTTCTCTTTTATTATCTTTTATATTTTGAAAATTAAATGGACAGATGGTTGTGTGGACTTAATGGGTTTTTGTTATATCTCTGAAATAAAAGATTTCCAAAAGAGATAATTTACTCTTTTAATAAAACCTTGCAACTGTGAAACAGCATGCATCTTTTATGTCATGATATGGTAGCATTAATAAATTCTTAGATAATTTCCCTTTATTACTTTTTGTGTTTCCTGCCACTAATTATGTCTTTTTACAAAATGTATGAACAGCAGATATTGAAGTTCATTGAGAATAATAGAACTGCAAAAACAAAATGTGAATATGCAGTAGTTGTTTATGTAGCTCCAAACACCAACAAACCTTGTAATTATAGTTTAAAAACTTTCGTGGAGTTAAATTATTTATAATAACCACATTTGGCTTTTGTTGAAAGCTTATGTCTAATGCCGCAGACATAATATGCAATTTCCTCCCTGTTCTTCTCATTTTCTCTATTCAACCACATCACTATTTGTTTGTAATGGCTGTTTTTTTTTTTTTTTTTTTTAAATGAAATTAAACAAAGACATAAGCATACAACATGAGCTCAGAATTTATATTATGTTAGATGTTATGTTAAACACTTATTATTTATGGATGTTTTTGTCAGCATTTTAATACTGATGTTGCTGCAGGAGTGTTGAATGCCTGGGTATGTATGATGCCTTCACTGTTTTTTTCTGTCACATTGTTTCAGTGTCTTAGAGGTATAATATGTACCCGTTGTCAGTCGGTGGTAGTAAACAGCATTTAAAGTTGGCTCCTTCACAGCTCAGCTGGTGAAAAGGAGGAAGAACAGTGATGGCTGAGAAAGCTATCGAGTAAATGGAGAGAGAGAGCCACGATAGTGAGAACAAAGCAGCAAATCTGAGAAATAAAACGGTATTTTCTGACTGCTTCCCAGTGTTAACCTTCTAAAACACAAATAAACACGCAACATACTTCGAACGACCCTGTGGGAAGGTGCTGGGTTGCCAGATTTTGATCAAGGATGCTAATTTTGAAAAATCTTCTTTAATGATAACCATCCTTCGTTAACCAATTATTATCTGTTAACCTACAAGATTTACAGTCACATGCAGCGGTGCGCCAGCTGCAGTATTTGAGCACAACAGACAGCTGAGTCAACAGTTCACCATCAGGAGAGCTACTGTAGCAAACACAATGCTGCGTTCACTGTCCCCAGTTTGTCCGGGAGTGTAAGCAGCCACGGTGCTGCAAATAGTGCCGCGGACATGAAGCCACTTTCCCAGTGAAAGTCTCCACCACAGCTGCAAATTTAGTTTAGTTTAGCAGCTTGTCAGCTGTGTGTCTGCCAGATTAATGATGATAGTGATTGTCCGACAAACAGGGTGTGTGTTTGTGCTACGTTAGCAGGTGCTAGCGACGCCGGTGTGTGGCGGCGGAGCGTGGGTTTGTTGGTGGCGTTATAGCTGTGAACGTAGCTGTAGCAGACAGTGTGTGTACAGTTTATTAGTCGGTGAATAACTGCTACGAGGCGTGCAAAGTTTAAGAACTTTCTGAGCACCTTAGGGCCTCCAAAAGTGTGATTAATTTTAATAATAATTATAATTCCTGCTGTTTCAATATGGCCTTCACTGCCCAGTATTGTTGGTGCTCGGGCCCTAATAATACCTGGTGAAATTATCCATTTTTGTAACATTATTCAAAGCGATGGCCACATCCATTTATTGAACTAATTAATTTACCTTTTAATAAATCCCTAGAGTATGACGTAGCATCTGTAAACCGACTGACTGGACGAAACGGAGAGGTGCAGGTTGAGAGACAGATTCTCTTGTTGACTGGTATCTTTCTCTGTTTTTCCATCAATTGTCAGTAAAATCCCAGACAAACAGATGGGCTGCTGTTACATACAATCTCTCAAATCTCTCAGTAGCACTCCATACCTAACACATAAATGAATAATAACAGGCTTTTAATCATTAAATATTGAGTTTACAGGAGGCCAACGACACCTGTAAAATAGGGTCTTTCCAAACTACTTGCTTTGTGGTCCAAAGACACGAGGCTACATTTTACATTATTTATGTAAATGTGATGTAGTCCATTTTCGTGCAGAGGTGCATCCTTTACAGCTGAAGAATTAATGACAAGTGCTTCCAAACTTCTCAGACTGCGTCACGCGTCGCCCTCCAGGTGTTTGCCCATCAGTAGGTAATTCCCAGACAGATAGATCCTCCTCCTGTTGTGAAGCAGATGGCTCTAACCAGGACATACTGTCGCTGTCTCCCTCCTCTTGTCAGCTCGCTTATCAGATATTCATTAACAATAATAAACCTCCACATTTACATATCGCTGTTGCTGGATGAAAATGATGTGTTCTGTTTATTGGACTTTGATTTGGGAGAGAAAATTACCTAATTTTCAAACAGAAATTAGCTTTTAATTCGAGACAGAACAGAAAAGAAAACTTCTTTTTCTATGGCAGCATTACATTATTCTCTCCTATTTTTCTCCAGCCTCCTATATATCCTGAAGCATGTATACTGGAAATCATCATGATTCAATTTTTAGGTCGCCTCTACTTTTGTCAGTTATCCTCCCAAACCCTGCCCCGCGTCACAGGGCTCTCAAATGGATCTTTTTCCCTCCAGGCTCTGCCAACCTGTGGCCGTGCAACAGAGGAGCCATTTATCTCCTCTGCAGCATGCTGAGAATAATCTGGGGTGTGCGTGTGCATGTGAATGGGCGTGTGTCTGCATATGTGTGTGCGTGGTGGCAGGAGGATAGTCGTAAACAGGACCGTGCAGGACCCAGACGCCGGTGGGCCAAAGCTAGCTATAACAGAGCTAGGGGAGCTAATGCTCTGCGCGAGGAAGAATCCGACGTGATTTAGTAGCACCGTCAATGAGCTGGGCAAGGACAATGGTTCACTAGAGCTCGGTAGAGAAATGAGGACAGGGCTGGGAAAATGGGCAGAGGCTGTGAGGATGGGGGGTGAGGCAGAAGAAGGGGGGAGAGATTACTCTAGGTGCAGGCCTGGGGATAAGGACTGGGATGCGGTCGGCTGAGGCATTCTGAGATATGAGAGATGGAGGGAGATTTTCCAGGTATCGGGGCGAGGCCTGTTTATGACCATATGCTTTTGATAAAAGTCCAATTTAAAGGAAGGATAGTGATAATCTATATTAATCCCATGTTGATGGCTGAAGCTACTGAATTTCTCAATATGTTCATACATTAGGCCGCAAGCATTTAAAGCAGCAGGAGGCCAGATTGGAGCAAATGTGATTAAAAAAAAGTTATTTTTTATAAAATGGTCACCATATCCTGGCAGTAGTGCACGAAACAGGTAATCTGAAAAAAAAAAAATCACGGTCCGTTGTGTCCTCCAGTCTGCCGTCTCTGAGCAGATGTCAATCACTGGCAAACTCCAATCAAACACGGATCAATAACCTGTTACTGTAATGACTATTTCTCGCCTCAAATGTTTTCAGAAACATCTTGTAGTTACTGTTTAGCTGTAAAATGAGAAAGTTTGTGAGCCAGCAGCTCCTCATGATAAGATATATGAGGAAATACCAAGCACCGCCCACCAGCCGGAGCAAACTTTCCATGTTAATGACCTTGATTTTTTAATGAAAAACACCTTGAATGACTGCTGATTTCTGTAATTTTACATTCATGTCTCGTTATCATAAACAGGAAAAACCTTTCTTAGAAAAGCCCACAAACTGAGAGGACTCATGCAGAGCCCACATGCAAACCCTCCCTCACTCTTATTCTTCCCTGTCTTTAATTCTGACATGCATGCTCCTCACACCTCACACACACACACACACACACACACACACACACACACACACACACACACACACACACACACACACACACACACACACACACACACAGTGTAATCACAACAAATCAGGGGTTCAGTGTGTGTAAATGTCAGGTCATTAGAGTGCTTCGGTATCCTCCTGTCTAATTGGACCGTGGTAAATATAGCCGCTCAACATTGATTCCTGCACATCCTGCTCTCTTACTTCCTCTCTCACTTATTCTTTGTTTTCTTTCTCTCTTTTTCCACTTCTGATCTTGTAATAATAATTAGAAAACAATTACTATTGAATTTGAATAACACCTTTCATACAAGAGTTGGAGCACAAAGTGCTTTACAATCAGGAAAAACAGACAGAATGAACATAAAAACAGAAAAATTAAGATTTGACTTGAAATAATATGATGAGATAAAATACACAGAATGCAAAGATGAAATATAAAACCCACTGAATAATAAAAATATTACCATCTGTACCCATATATATATATATACATATATATACATATTGGGGGCGGCAGTAGCTCAGTCTGTAGGGAGTTGGCTTGGGAACCGGAGGGTCACCGGTTCAAGTCCCGACATGGACCAAAAACTGAGTGTGAACTGGTAGCTGGAGAGGTGCCAGTTTACCTCTTGGGCACTGCCGAGGTGCCCCTGAGCAAGGCACCAAACCCCCAACTGCTCGGGGCGCTTGTCAGGAGCAGCCCCCTCACTCTGACATCTCTCCATTAATGCATGTATGTGTGTTTCAGGTCTGCATGTACCATGTATGAGTTAAACAGAGTGTAAATTGAATTTCCCCATTGTGGGACTAATAAAGGTAGATCTTCTTCTTCTTCTTCTATATTTGCAGCAGGTTAGCCACCTAGCTATACTTTAGCTACGCTGCAGGGATCTGGCACTGGTTGCTTCCTAACGTCGGTAATTTGCAAAGAGCGAACTAGTCAATTCATCAAGGAGTCTGGATGAATTAACTGACGTTATCCACTTGAGACAGGATTTTGCTGTTAGCTACTCACTGTTGGCACTGTGGAGACAAGGCACTCAGGAGCACGCATAAACTTCACATCCTTTGGATTTTCCTGGAAAAACAAGTCCAAAGTCCACGTAGGCAACCCTAGAAAGACCAGAAATGTCTCAGTTTTTGAGTTACATTACAATCTGTTCACATTTTCACAATACAAAGGGATAATACTGTACAGGTAAATGATTACATATAGCACATTTAATCCTTAATAATCAGTTTAACATTTTTAAATGGTTTAGTTTTGGAAAGGGCTGCACGGTGGTTAGCAAGAGTCACGGGTTTGAATCTGGATTCTGTGTGGAGCGCGGAGAGACATGCAGGTTAGTTGATGACTCTAAATCGCCCGGAGGTGTGAATGTGACCGTGAATGGTTGTCTGTCTCTATGTGCCCTGCGATGGACTGGCGACTTGTCCAGGGTCCGGCCCCTCCCCCCTGACCCCTAATGGGATAAGCGGTTACAGATAGATGAAGAGTTTTGGAAATTTTGCGCCTCCAGTTTTGTAATAAATTTCCGTAATCAACAGTGTACATAATCCTGTCCACACCCCTGTAACTGTAAATACGTATGCCATAGGAAGATTATTGTGTTGTAATTAATTTATCTATACTTATGTACTATTACTACAGCAAAAACATGGTGTTGAGCTACAAATGTAGTCAACAAGCACTGTATACAGTGAAGTTCCCCCCGGTAAAGGCAAAGATAGCTGTGTGGTTGTCACGCAATGTGCACTCAGCTCAATAGGGGGCAGAATTGTAAAGGACTAAGAGAGACACACTTATTACTTTACCATAATATCATACTGACACTATCTTTAAATACTTTACTATAAGCCGTTTACACCTCTGTGTATACTGTGTATATATTTATTACTTCTCATTATGCATATGCATTTACTACAGTACATTCCTCTTCATACATTCAGTTTATTCATCTGTAATACTGCAATTTATATTATTTTATTTAATATTATATTGAAGGATATATTTTAACCTTTGACTCCCCTGACTTTGACTTGCACGATTTCCTTTCTTTTTATATTTTCTACTACATAAGCATTGTTGGAGGAGCCTGACAGCCAAGACTTTCACTGCCGGTCGCTGCTTCTCTGTAACCGATGTGCATTTGATAATAGAGAACTTGACTGATAATTGATAAACAGCCGCAGTGTATGGCGGCTGCAGGTTTGCGTGTGAATCACAGTGTGAGGAAGTGTGTGTGCATGTGCCTGAGAGTGACAGTGACTTTCTGTAAGTCTGTGACTAAGTTATTGGTCACAACAGGATGTTCTTAACATGCTAAAGAACAGATTGTATCTGTTCACACCTGCCAGTGTCCCAGGCATTATTACACCCGAACGGACACGTCTAATTAATGAATCCAGTGGGCTGCCTCATACAGTGAGAAAGGACGGAGAGGCACAGATAAAGGGATAATCTTACAATGGTCAGACAAAATACGACGTATCCAAGTACATGTCAAAGTGTGCCGATTTTCTTCATTCTTAATCTTCAGTCTTCTACAAATCGACTCTGTTACTCTCTCTGTGTTAAATCCATATGACATTACACTTGCTGCTTTTTATTTTCAAAACATCATTAGTGGGTAGCCTTTGCTGTTGCCCTATTGGCGTAGCACTGAGCTGAGCTCACTACAAGTATAACAGCTTAATAACAAATGATACGGGAAATTTCTTAACTTAAGTAAATATTTACTGAACAACACTTATGGTCTGTTTCTCCAATCTGCATTTTGTGTCTGTACAGTTTCTCCCAGTTAGGATGTTGCTCTTCTCTCGCACTCTTGCAAAGGTTCGCCCACTGGGTGACATCTACTGAGGTCTGCTGCTAGGATGGCAATTTGATTGACACAAGGGGCGGAGTCACATGTTCTGCAGCTACAACACTGGGCTGCCCGCAGTTGTGCCTGCTTGCTAATCGGCTTAATATGCTCGGGCATCATGCCGATTATGAAAAAATGTAAAAAAAATTGGCCCATGTAAACCTCTGCTCTCTGTGCTACGAAGGTTTGTGTTAACTGTTATGTTTTACGTATCGTCGTGGCCAGACTTCACTGTCTGCCCTCGATCTGCAGTTGTGTCTAGATTGAGAGAGATGCACATTCACACCCACATTTTCAGTGTGAGCCCTTCTCTAAAACTCTAAAAACCTAATGTCCCATTTTCCTGCCACTTAAAGGGCAACTTCGCCCACTTTCAAATTTCATACATGTTGTTCTTATGATCTAAGAGAGTCCAAAAATACTTGTTAGTGTGAACAAGTCTCCCAAATCCAAAAACTTGGGTGCTATAGCTCAAATTTGTAATGTCATAGGGTATAAAATGTGGAGCTGCTCCACAGAAAAGAGAGAGAGAGAACACTGCAATAGAATAGAGCTCATTTGGGTATATAAAGAAGTGGGTCGACAAAATCAGTCTCTCACTCATTGTCTACGGAGCAGCTCCACACATTAAACCCTACAACATCACCAGCTTGAGACTGACTTCTCTGGAGCTCATGTTCACACATATTGATTGAACTTTCCTAAACCATGGAAATAACATATTGGAATTCTTAATTTAGGTGCTTTTTATCTACACCTGCCACCCCAGAGTGAATCAGTGTGATTGATGAAATCAATAAGGTGGTATGGACTTCACAGGAAGTCACCTGGCAACACATCAACCCCTCAGTGGGCTCACTGGCAAAGTTACCTTTTTAAAAATGCATGGCGTGAGGCATAGTGGGCTACGAGCGCTGTAATAATAACACAGCGAGCGAGTGGGCTGAAACACACATCAGCACCAACCACTTTAAGTATGTGTGTGTGTTTGTTTGGGGATATGTGGGCAGAACCAAAGCAGTGGCAGCTCACATCTTGATAGGGCGACTTAAATGCATGTGTGTCTCTGTGTGTGAGAAAACATGCAATTTCAGATCATAACTCCATGTTTGTCGTTGTGGCTGTACCCACATGTCTCAGAAATCGAGAAAAGACCATTAACATGGAAACAGGGTTTCTGAAAGAAATGGCGAGAAGACAAATGAAGTTGCGTGTGTTTCTGTGCCTATTCGTCATGTCTAGTAGAGACAGAGTGTGTGTGTGTGTGTGTGTGTGTGTGTGTCTATCCGTGTGTCTGTTTCAATTATTTTCTCACCGTCCTGGCTGCCTTCTATTGCGTTGCATTGTATGCACAACCAGCCTCACATCAAAGTGAACTGTGCCCGCGAGGACATATTTAAAAATCAATGCAGTCTTGGATGTAGCTAAAAAATTTATATCATTCACTGGTGTCTCGCTCTCTTCAGCACACACACCTAAGCACACAGAGGCACGCACAAATTCAATATCAGTTACAACTCGGCGACAAAAAGCCACGTTAGTCACTGATCTCTGCGTGAGGAGTGAGTGGCTGAACAGCTGCTGCTGGAGGATCAAACTAACACATGGCCCTACGTGTTTCATCATTTTCCACAGGTCATCATCTGTGATTCCTCTCATGGTAGCATGTTTGAATTATGTCTCTGCATCACAGGATCTTCAAAGCGAGGCGAGAGCAGTCAGACATACTCCTGCACTCCTGGATTTTGACAGTAAAAGGATGAAATCTGTGTATTCAACGTCTGATTCATCTCACACCGGTTCTTATGATCGAGTATTGCAAAAATATTGGTCATTGGCTTCTCGTCTTATGATTGTACGGATGTGATTATCATTCAAATCAACCACGTCACCTGAAAAATGTTTATATACTATAACAATACACAGTGATTTTACCACATATGTTTGGTAGGAAACATTAAATGCAGGAAGAGGATTTGCATCCTGCAGGGTATAAAAACACTTAGTGTGGAGCTTGTGTTTGGTTTAGGGAAGGATACTGGGTGTGTCTCAAATTGCATACTTTTTCAATTTTACTTTAAGTACATACTGCAGCTGCCCTTACAAAGCATGTACTTTTTGCTTGTATTATGCACAAAATTGAGACATAGTACTTCGTCTCAACATTGCGCCTTGAACTTTGACCCTTGTGAACATATATGTGCTGTGCAGAGGATTGTGGGTCAGAATAGCCATAAAAACATGCTGGCTTATATACTGTAAAATGTAACTGGTATTTTTGGCATACGGCATTTGACATACTACGTATTGGGACATACTAAATGTTTTTCTGCTATACTAAATAATGTGGTAGTATGTGTATCAGAATGCACATATTGTTTCACCCTGTTTCAACCAAGACGGAGACCTTCATATAACATTAAACTGACTTTTTTTGTCCATTTGCAGGCGGCAGAAAGATGCTGTAATCAAACCACTGCTGTCTTCTTTCAAAGTTGATATGGCAAATTTGTATGCAAATATTTGCATATTTATACATCTAGCAGATAGGCAGCAACATCAGCATTTATTTGGATTTATATACTGGAGGTCCTGGCCACTAGTCCAGGAAAACCAATATTTACTCTCGTTTTAGCTTGGTTTTGGTCTCCACCAACTTCTCAGAAAAATAACGGGCTATTTCAGTATTAAATTCTGCGTTATGTTCACCAGCTAGTCGCTAACTTTGCTTGTCTACCAGGCAGGTAGCATACAGCGAGTTTTCTGAGCTCTTCTGCTTAAAACAGCTGCCTAATGTGGCTGGAAAACAACACTGATGAGAACGCCGACACTGAACCAAAACTGTAAAATTGTAGGTCGTAAAACCAAAACAATAAGCTGAAAGATGCTCTGTAGCGCTGAGGGGAACCGCAGAGTTGAGTGATAATTTGTGGGTTGGTGAGTTTGTCTTTCACATTACACACAGTCACTCGATTTATTATTGATGTAAAATGTTGATAAAAACAGCTTTAACCTTTTGAGTTACATAAACTATAAAAACCTGTTGCAGATATAAAATTTGTTAAAATATATTTAAATAGAGAAGGCCTTAGTCCTACTTGAGTGAAGTACTCAGTGGGAGAAGGACTTGAATCTTTTACTTACAGTAGAAATACTCTGTTCTGCATTAAAAATTAAGTAAAAGCACAAAAGCAAGTAAAAGTACACATTGTGCATAATGGCCTATTTCAGAAACATTTATATAATATTATTGGATTATAATTATTAAGAGTAAAACTCTTTAATGTTGCAGCTGGCAAAGCTGGATCATATTTGAATTACTTTATATACTGCTGGATAGCTTGTGAATTTCCCCCAAGGATCAATATCGCCTTTACTCAACAGATAATAAATAATACATCATTACACTTCCTGTGGTCTGCGTGTCAAAGTGAGAAGAACCAAGGTTATTGTTTAATATCCTGCTTTGAAGTCTTACTCCTAATGTCTTTTGTAGTGAGCTGAGTTTGGTCTAGTTAGCTACAAACTGGAAGAATACGCTGTCACACTGTTCTGATCAACCCGATCTATTTGCTGCATTACAGACAAAGCCACTTTACAAACACTAAATCGCCCACTTATTTAGACTTGTATTGAGCCAGAATTGAGCTCAGCCTTCCTTATTTGTCTGCAAGCACACAATTTCCCACTGACTTAAGAGTAACACATTTTCCGCATTAGCACCTGGTTTTCCTCATATTGCTTTTGTGATTGTTAAGGGCCTTTGGTTGGGGCTACAAGGAGGGATGGAAAACAGAAGACAAGCAAAGGTGTCAGAGGAGTGATGTGACTGGCTGATCAAAACTGGGATGGCAGTCCTGAAAACAAAGGATAAACGGTTACAGATGATGGATGAATGGATGGATGGCTTGTACGAGTAATTTAGGAGAGCTTGTTGCATTCACTAGTTTTATTGTATTCTGAATTTTCTCTTAGGTACAAACAATTTATGAGACATCTTGTAGGAGTCGTGCAATTAGTCTTCTGTTTTTCCATTAATTGATAGTATCTATCATTACAAATACCAAAAAAATTAAATAAAATCCTATATAAATTACACTTCATAATTACATTGACATTATCTTGCTTGACTCTGCAATTCAATTATAATATAATCATAAATGTGTTCATATAGCCTAATGATATCATCATTAATTTAAATTGGCCATTGATGCTATTGTATAACACTACAATATCAATATGAACATCTCAAACTGCAACATGACTTAAATTATACAGTAATTGAAGGTTAATTTGTTTCTGTATATTATATTATACGGAGTGTAACCAGGCACGTCATGGCTGACAAACGGTGTCCACAGGGGCTTTTTTTATCATAAGGGATCGCCTCGCTTCCCAGCGCTGGACGTTTGATGGGCTGCCACTGTGGACTTGGCACTCGGGACCCGATTGAACGGACTGGGCTGCTGCCGCCAGCTTTCAAACTGGAAAACAATAAGGTGACTCGTTTGGAAACTTTCTTCTCTAATTTCATGAAAATAGTTCACAGAAATGTGTTTCTGAGAACATTTTATGTGAGAGATAAGCCATGCAGTTGATTTATGTCTTTATTCTGGATCGGCAACGCTTATTTTAAAGGTTTCTCTGGAGTTTCCAGAGGCGGAGAGTCACATCAGTAACCTAGACCTCAGCTTAATAATACAAATGGGTTAGGTGATGGTCCGTCTCTTGAATTACACCACCACGCTACCAGAATGCACTGCATGGCTGCTTGTATAGACAATGAATGGGAAAAGTGGAAAGGTCAAATCCTGTGGACACGCACCTTTACTTCTTTTGGATGTGCATCAGGCCCTTGGAAGTGTGTTGATATACTGAGCGGCAGATGAATGGGGCAGGACGCGTAACTTTACACCTCTTCCTAACATACAGCAAGCGAGCAAACTCCAGATGTCCAGATATACTACGAGTGATGTCTCTCTCCATTACATAGAGAGTGATATTGATTAACTGCCAGTAAATGTCAGTGTTGATTCTGATCAATGAAAACAGCTTGGAGGTGTGCAAAACTTTGCATAAATAAAGCCAGGGCAATCATTTTGTCAAACAAGCGACATATTGCGTCGCCTGTTTGCTGACATACGGAGCAGGTTCGGGCATCTTCATCAAGAGCAACTGAAACAACGCTATTTTGCATCGCGTTAAGTCAGGAAGAGGTGTTATGTGGTATTATTGGGGCGTTAATTATGCTAATTTACAATTCATGAACACACTGTTTTGCACAGGTGGCATTCATCGGGTAAGTCATTTACGCAGTTATGTGAAGTTAGAAGCGTTTGCTGAATCTCAGTAGCCACGGTGCTTAAAAAAAAAAAGTAAAAGAAAGTTTAGACAAGAATACAAAAATGTCCTTGCAGGAGGCCTTATGTCTTCGAAGTGTTTCTCAGTGAGCTCAGGAGTTGTCGTTATGTTGCACATCTCAGAGGGATCTGGATAATAGCTGATCATTTGGTTTTCCTACCTGAATTACCCAGCAGGTTTCAGGAGTTTGCACAAGCATCTTTCATTTCATTATCTTGTCTGACCTTTAGCTGGCCCACCTTTATGCCATGATCACAGAGCATCCTGGAAATGCCACGGCGAATGTGCATATGGTACTGCAGCATTTCCATCAGACCAGCCCAGACCCAGGCTACATTCATTCCACTTATGTATAGTATACCCAGGAGGTGGGTTATACAGCTCCCTGTTTATTTATGTAAACCTATTATACTTATCATCCACAGCAGTGTGAAGCCTGTATGAGTGCAGGCATTAGTCTAACTGTATTACCGTTTGATTGCAGGAAGTCAGACATTACATGAGTGATTCCCTGCCTGGCAAAATGTATTATAGTAACTATAAAACAGGGCTTTGTTATCGTTGAAGTCTAATTGTTTGCATCACTGGGACTATTGTTTTGACACTGATAGAGCCTTAACTCTATTATCGAATGTCTTGCTAACCTCTATCAAATCAATGCCGTATGTTATATAGCATATTGTGTGAGATAAAGATTGCAGCGGCACTGCAAGTCTCCATGATATTTAGCTACAATAATGTATCACCTCTCCACAATGCGCATTGGATCAAAGCACTACTGGATGCTCTTGGATGTTCAATTCAGTGTTTAATTTGGAGAGCAGAGCTTCACATGCCACAGATTAGCTCCTAATGTACACATCCCCACACACAATGAAATACTTGGAAGATGTGAGTCAAGATCCAGAATAGAAAATAAGAAAGAAAAGTGAATTTAGTTTCTACTCTATTTACTCAATACTGTAAAAAAGGGAACTTACAACAAAAACGTTTTGAAAAATGTTTGAAATTGCCCCAAGTTTAGTTATTACTGTCAATGTAAGATGATTTATAGCATTCACAGAACCATCTGCATTGTTTCATACCCATTTGGAAGTTTAACTGTGATGTGTTTTATAGAGGACACCGCTTTCTACAGTATCTAGCAAATGAAGGTGTGAAACAGCACGAGAGTCATTATCAAAGCTGTCATACGAATCGAGTCTGAGGAGATCCAACTGACAGATCAGTAAATGCCATTTAACCGATCAAACATCAAAACCATAACGCTCAAAACACATTTTTCTCAAAGCCTTAAATAAACCAAACAGTTTGTCTATGTGCATATAGCAGGGCTGTCAAAGTTGACGTGATAATAACACCTTAACGAATATAACGTTTTAACGTGACTGATTTCTTTAACGTATTAACGCAACTTGGTTGTAACAGGCTCAGTTTTAAAGCTAGAGTGAAGATACTGGCATCATATGTAACTAGGAAATCTAAGGAATCCATTGGTGCCAACCATGAGGCTAAGGAGGCTACATTATGCTCCAAACTTGCGCCAAATTTCAGCAAAAAAATGGCACGGGTATTTTCAAAGGGGTCCTTTGACCTCTGACCTCTGGTTTCTATCGGTAACCACGAGTCTCCCCTTTACAGACATGCCCACTTTATGATAATCACATGCAGTTTGGGGACGAGTCGTAGTCAAGTCAGCACACTGACAGCTGTTGTTACCTGCTGGCTTTGAGTTTGTCATTTATGATTTCAGCTTATTTTTTACTCTCAATGCAGTGCCTGTGAGGATTTCTGGACAATATTTGTCATAATTTTGTGTTGTTAATTGATTTCAAACAATAAATATATACATACGTTTGCCTACAGTAATCATATGTGTCCACTCCCATGTTGATAAGATGATCAAATCTCATTTTCAAATTAAAGATTTTAATCGACTGACAGCCCTTGCATATAGTGATGATTAAGTTGGATGAGAAGAAAGTATATCAGACATATTATATGTTTTTCATGCTAAATACCTAAAGAGATGCTCAATATTAGAGCCCCAGAGGGACATATACAATAAAATATCTGGGGAAATACAGAGATATTAATATACAGGCATACAACTAAAAAGGGACAAAGACAATAAGACAGGCAGACAATAAGAAGTCAGACAGAACGAGAGAAGAACAGAAAGGAGAGACAGATGAGTTAAAAAATTTATAGTTAGCCAAGCAGTCATCTGGCAGGACAAACAGGATATAACACACCATTCACAGAGACAATGTTATTACCCAAACTGAAGAACAAACTGGGGAAGAGAGATTTATGCCAAATGCAAATCCCATCACATGAATATTACTGCCCTGTGTAAATTTTATATATATTTCAGACTCTGTAAATGACACTGGAAGTCATTAGTCTCAAAATGTCACACTGTATGAGACCTGACAGCCAAATCATTTTAATGTCTATTGTCTTTGAATCTTTCCACTGGGTAAAAGAAATTGATTGTTTGTCTGTGAGGATATTTTTGGGTGACAATAAGCAGTTCTCAAGGAGCAACCAACATGTATGAATACTGGAGATAAAAGATTAATGGCTGGACATGTGGATCTTCTTCAAAAACCCTAAACCTCTTTGTCTCTCAGAGAAAGGCAATGACTGTTTTTGTATAGGAGATAGTTCAACCTTTTCTAATATGTCTTAGTGGCAGATTTTTAAATCATTGCTTCATCTTGAAGATGGTGAAGTATAAAGAAGAGAGTAATCAGGCATGTTTGCTGAATTACTATTAAAACTGTGGCATTCAAGTTCTTTCAGAAATGACTGGAAGCAAATAAGAGACATATTTCTGAATACTTGATACTAAAATTTAAACCACCACAATATCTAGCATTTAAATATTTTACTTTGAAAACCATGTATCTGAATTTTGTGGTTCTGATTTCACCTCTTTGAAATTAAAATGCAAAATTTATTTTCAATTTAATTTCAAAAGCTGAATTTTATTTTTTTCCCCTGTGTTCACAAATCCAAAAATTCAGAAAACAACAACAAAAACAACAAAAAGAACGATTCAAGTTGCTCAAATTTAATCGCTCAAATTCAGATCCAAAGGTCAAGTCTAAAAATTTTCACATAGCAACATCCAGGCTTCCAAGGACATGAAAGGTTACTGAGTCTGAACCCAGTCAAACCGACTTCAGACCTGTCAGAGCACAGTCTGTCTGGATAACTACAAATGGCCAGAATATCATCAGCACCCATCTACCAAGCATCAGCGATATCAGTGAAATACGTTGCCAAACGACAATTTAAGACCAATTACAGCCTGGTCGCCCTGCTGCCGTCTGGCAGCTTCTTTCCTCAGGCTGTGAAACTCCTCATCTCCATCAGCTCCAAGACATCCTCTGCACACCACCTTAAATAATTGATATTTCTCATAATCCTCGGCTCAACACGCATGCACACATGTTCTACAGGTTCTAGATGGGACACTGTTCTGTACATTGCACTGCATCTGTGAATTTAACTCAAAACTTTTCTGTTATGCTCCTCTTTATTTCTATATACAGGATATCTACGCCTGGCACCCTGTGTAGATCACAGATGTGACCAAGGAGCAGCTAACATCCCCACAACTGGACGACTGTTGTGGGTTGGGAAGTGAAATTATGAATTATTTTAAATCCTGGCTAAATCAAACACAAGTGTGTGCGCTCTAAGTTTGTCACAGCATGTAAAATGTGTTATTAACCACCCAGCTAAACATGAATGTTTAAAAAAATCACCAAATGTCCAAAAGTTATTTTCAAAATGTTGGAAAAAATCATCGGTGTTGTCTGCTCTGAAATGCTAGGGGCGTATCTGCTGAAAATGTCAGATTTTTTTGTCGATTTAAAAGATTCAGGTTGCTTAAATCTGATTAGTGACATTCAGACTCAAAAATTCAAATTTCAAAAATGTCACATAGTAACACCCAGGCTTCCCAGGACTGGATAGACAATACAGGCTGAACGCAATCGAACCAACTTCTGGCCTATCAGAGCACAGTCTGCCAGTCAGTAAATCAGTGAGTATTAAAAATTAAAAATATAAGCAGTACTCTGCTCTGAAGCACTGGGGGTGTGTCCGCTGACGTCTCTGAAGCCACGCCGTCACAGGAGAGGGTTCAGTACACGTATACAGTAACAGTATACACGACTTGTTGGCCTTCTCACTGCTGTGCTCTACTTTTGCAGAATATTAACACCCATGTGCACCAGAGACATAAATTGGGATAAAATAATTCGATCATCATCATCAGCCCTTCTAGACTTTCTACATGCTATTAGACCAAACTGATCACATTCTGATAGTGAAACGAGTTACTTCACGGGCGTTGTGGCACTCAAAACAATTCATCCACGGTTTCACAGCTGTAACAGCAGCAGCGGAGTACAGGCTGTTAACTGACTTGGTTGTGACCGGCCAGTGATCCAGGAACACACACACACACACACACACACACACACACACACACACACACACACACACACACACACACTCTCAATGACAGGCACACAGACAGAGCCGGTGGTGAGAGACAGACGGGGCCGGACGGCCGGTAAAAACTTTATGGATTTTTTGACGGCCCACCAAAGTGGCGGCCAGATGGCCACTACACCACTGGCTGCGGTAAGTGTTGTAACTCTGTAAATTGAGTGGGAGAACCACGGATGCTATGTGCTCTAGTTTTATATAGTGTTATGTTAGGGGAGCGGTTATACTAAGGTTGGCCCAAATGCGTCATAGAGCCATGATTTCAGACCATTTCAGCCCGGCCAAAACAAAAAAATCTGAACAGTCTAACTCCACAGTTCAGGATGATAGAGTTTCAGCAGTTATTTTCTAATATGTATGATATGTTTAGAAAGAAATCTCTGACTTTACTCATCTTGAAAACCAATATTGGGGACAAATATCCAATGTGAGGCCAAATTTAAAGCTTCTCCCAGCCACTTCTACAATTGTACTATGGGATTTCAGTTATATACTCAGACAACATTAAATCAGCATTACACACATGCACAGTCTTTTACTCAGTATGTCTAGTGCAGCCTCTGTTGCTGATCTGTATTGACCACAGTGGAGACTCTCTGTGGATTAACATGTCCACACACATGCAAGGAGCCACTTGAAGCTGACAACTCAATCAACAGCTGGCCAGAAGAGAGGACTGACAGCTGCCTTGTTACACATGCAGGGAGCTCCTTCAAAATTACACATTTCACCACTCACAGCTGTTTTAAGTGTGTATACATGCTTGTGTGAAAGAAGAAATAGAGGATGAGACAAAAAAAATGAATGACAAAGTGCCAGAAGGGAGAAACACAGAAAGTCCACTTGTGTCTGTGCATTAAGCCATTAAGAAACAAAGCTATTGGGCTGTAATAACTTACGCTGGATCACTGTGATCCTTTAAATTTGGCAGTTTTGTGGAGTAAATGATGATCAGTGTCTGTTGTTATGTGAAAGGAGCTAATGAGAGGAAGCCTGAAACGGTTTATCCTTGTTCTGAACAAGTAGTTACCTGGTATTGGAATTGGTGTGTGTTACTGTGTTTGCGCAAGAGCAATTGAAATCATTATACTGTATTGGCTCAGCAGCTACTGTAAGTGGGCTATCTGGCATGTGCAATTGGTAGTTAGTGTGTGCAGAACAGACAGGAAGTGGCAGCGTGTTTGAGAGAGTACAATCATTCCATTTGCACAATAATGAAGTGGGGTCAGAAGCCATCGGCAGTATTTGCCTCCCACCTAATTGTGCTCATGTTTTAATGGACTCGGTGCTCCATTATTTTGCTGACCCTGACTTCAATTACAAAGAACAGAGCCAGAAGTGTGAGAGCATGTGTGTGTGTCTGTCCCTGTTCGTCAGACTACCAGACGGTAATAGCAGTTATTTGAAATCATCTAAATTAAAGGTGGGGTTTACTAGTAATTCTGTGCCAAGTTGCCAAAATGAAAAGGTGTGCACAAAATTCATTTATCATTATAGTCTTGTGATTGTTACTTCTTTTTTTTTTGTTTTTAGGCAACTGTGTGGCTCCATGGCCATGTCTGTTCACCATTGTAGTCTAAAACATCTCAACAGCCATGAAGTTTCGTACACAAATTCATGGTTGCCAGAGGATGAATGCTACTGACTTAGGTGATCCACTTTTCCGTTAGCGCTGCCAGCAGGTGAACATTTCAGTTAACATTTCATTTTCCTCTATTTGATGCTTTTTGTGAAGCACACATTTGTTTTAAGTGCTATATTCTTCTCTTTCTTACTTCAGTGCAGCGGTGGACAATATGGTGAAATAATGGCGAAAATTATAAAAAGGGCACCAGCTGCATGCAATATGGCACCAGAGCACATTTCTCCACAAGAATGGCACCCTAAAGGGTACTTCATCATGTTTTCTCCACTGGATGAGCACCCTCAATGGACACTTCATCATGTTTTCTCCACTGGAAGGGCACCCTAGTTGACATTATTCTTGAAGCAATAAACACAATAAAATCACTATATAATAAACACAATAAAACAAAAGACAATGAGGCATCTATCCGCAACCACTTATCCCGCTAGGAGTCGTGGGAGGTGGGGGGCTGGACAGGTCTCCAGTCCATCACAGGGCACATAGAGACAGACAACCATTCACACTCACATTCACACCTACAGGCAGTTTAGAGTCAACAGTCTTAACCTGCATGTCTTTGGACTGTGGGAGGAAACCGGAGAACCCGGAGAAAACCCACGCAAACAGGGAAATCATGCAAACTCCACACAGAAGGGACATTTAGGTTAAAAAATATTAACATTACACTGCACAAAAATGTGATTAAAGCAGAGAAAAACTGCAACAATAAGAACAGGTGTATAGTTTATGGTACATTAGGAATTAAGAACCCTTATTGCAAATGGGATGAATTAAAACGTAAACCTGCATCTCTAAACAGTGGGGAGGAGAGAGGAGGTAGGGTCCAGATTCGCTAACTTTCCTTGTGACTTGCTGGCTAAAAATCTCTGCCAAAGAAATCAAAATCTCTGCTTAATCATTTTACTGGCTACTTCTCACTACTTAGGCTACAGGGCAAAAGTGACAGGTGAACAGAGGGAAACTGTTTACACTGTTAACAGAATACACTGACTGACTTATATCATGTAATCTGGCTGAAAATGTATTGATTACTGAGCATCTTTACAGTGCTTCTATAGGCAATATACAACTTCCATATTCAGCAGCGATATTCGTTGCTCTATTGCACCATTCAGGATCAATTAATCCCAATAAAGTGGTATAATCCATTTTAAGTAATAATTTTTCAGAGGTTTGCTGGGCAGCCTGGCTTCAACAGAGGAAGGAAGCCAACTCTTCCTGCGCTTATTGCTATTCATGCTTCCTGCTGGAGACCGGCCCTTAATTATTCAGCTGAATAAATTACCTATAAAGCAGAAAGTGGAGTCACGGCATGCCAGGAGGGAGGCGGCCTGTCAGCTTCAAAGGGCCAAAACCTGCCTAGATCCTGTGGGCTTCACTCCACTTAACACCAGTCACTAGGTATATATGTCTAGGCTTTCATAAGCCCAGCTTAAATGTCAGGGGGTAGGTAGCTCCCAAGTGTGGGGCCCAATATTGAATGGAAATCACATTTAACTCAGCCGGCGTGGCTTTAGTGACCTTCATTGGAATTAAGTGAAAAGAGGTTGAGGGAGAGGTCAAAATCATGGCCAACCTAATATGATTTTGAATTTCTCTCATTTCAATATTGCGGTGATGTGTAATGATCTTAACATGACTCTGTTCAGATTGGATTGGATCATTTGAGACCTGTCTTCATTTTCCCATACTTGATTTGAGTTTACATGATACATATTAAAGAGGACCTATTATGCATATGTTCAACGCTTTACTTTTCTCATACCAGCCGTGCTGCAGCACCTCTTTTTAGGCTGAACTACTCTGTTTGGAGGTCCTGACCCCACCCCGCTCCCCATAAAAAGGCCCAGTCTGATCTGATTGGTCAGCTGGCCCACTGTTATGACTGGTCAACTGACCCAACCTCTTTGGACTCTGCTCCAGCTCTGCTTGGACTAGCTTTGTTTGAGGGCGTGCCAAACTAGCTGCTAGGCAAAGAAGTATGTTACTTGGTCCTGAATTTCCCTCCGGGGATTAATAAAGGTTCATCTTATCTTATCTTATCTTATCACCACGTTATGGAAGAAAAGGCGTTTCAGGCAGTTCAGGACCAGTGTTTCTGTGGGGAGGAGTAACTCAGTTTGGTGTAGCGTTGTAGCTTTACAGACCTTTCACATGCACAAAACTCCATATAACAGTACACAAAATGGAAAAAGCACAAAAGCATTTCTGCCAATTTTGTGGCATGTCTGTAATAATAATAATAATAATAATAATAGTCCATTATGCTATCAGGAGGTGAAGTTGTGGATTAGATAGTCAACACTCTGAGCTTCCGCAAGAGCTCTTAATACCTTTACTAGTACACGTCCTGTAGTACTTTACATTAAATAGACATGACCAGAAGCTCCACAGAGGGTCTGGGTGGGTAAACTGAATGACCCCGGATCTTCCCATAGTGATTTCTGTCAAGGTGCTGTTGAGCAATGTGCTTAACCCCCAGCTGCTCCAGTGGATCTGTCAACTGTGAGAGAAACAGCAAGATATTATGTAGTTGCTGCGCTTATCTCCCAGGTGTGAATGTGTGTAACTGATCCAATGAATGTGAAGCAGGTGGTTGCAGGAAAAAGGTGAGCACGGTCAGCAAACTTTCCCTAGATAGATAGACTTAACCAGATGAATGATATTGCAGTGTGGGATCTTGTTACCTGAGCTGCTCTGGTGTGAGGTTTTAATCTGTTCCGAAATACCTCTTTTATCCAGTCTCTGTGCCTACGCTTATTCCTGCTATAGTTGCATAATGTTGACTTTTTGAGGTTATCCACAGAAAACATTGGATAGATGTTGATAAATGTATCTTGAAGATCATAAAAAAATATTCCCTGCATTATGACTTTTAAGGGTTTAGGCCCAGACACACCACTAACCAATGTCAAAAATCTAGCAGCAGAGAACCGTTGTGTCATCTGTGTCTTTGCCAAAAAGCTGCATTCACACACACTGCAAAAACTACAGCCAATGGCCGACAACCACTACTGTGCCTGCGTGAGGAGGAAATAACGCTCCTTACCATTCATCATTCAAAAAGAGAAACCAAAAGGCTGATATATAAGCTGTTGTTATGATACCTACAAGAAACAAAGTTTGCGGACTATTTTCACACCGCTCTCACTCTCGGCGACTGTCGGCTTGATGTGTCAGGGCCTTAAATCATTTAAGGCCTCGTTTTGAGGAAAAAAGCTTGTTCGCTTTCTTGCAGTTAGATGAGAAGATCGATACTACATGTGAAGTTTGAAGCCAGAGGAGATAATGAGCTTAGCTTAACACAAAGACTGGAAGCAGGGAAAACTGCACACAGTTGTTGTCACTGAGACATTGCTAAGCAGCCAGCATAAAACTGCAACTTATTGTTTGGACTGTGGGAGCAAACCTGGACAAACACAAATATCCATATAAAAAAAACCAGGACCATCAGTCAAACCCAGGACCCGCTTGCTGCCCAGATGCTTTAAACCATTTATGCAGGAAGTGTTCTCTGGGCTTGCCTGTACACACCATCACCTGATAATTGAGTTTTTATTTTCATACTAAATATAGTGTTTAGGTACATGGGACAGCTGTTTTTGCAACAGACTTCAGAATATTTCAGGAAAAAGAGCATCCCCATGTGCCAAAATACTAGACATGGTATGATAAGACAATGATTGCATCTCACTCAGGCACAAGTATTTGGTATCAATGAACTCATAACAAGTTGAATATCAAAAGTATACACACATCAGCAGTGTAAAAAATAGTTCATATGGAAAACAAAATAAACACAATGTTAGCATTTTCCTCATTTTGAAAAAATCCTGACATATTAATAAAA
Source organism: Pterois miles (assembly GCA_947000775.1). NCBI lineage: Eukaryota > Metazoa > Chordata > Actinopteri > Perciformes > Scorpaenidae > Pterois > Pterois miles. The sequence goes on from CAMQGK010000318.1 coordinate 7,146,528, forward strand.
GTGTGAATTTTCATGCAATCTAAAAATGTAATACTGAAGTTGTACTGTTAGATATTTGCACAAAGTATATTCATTACAAATTTCAAGATTTTTGACTAATCACAACAAATGTTGTAGCATTTTTCCTTATAGCAAATATGGTCTTTGGGCGTGAAATAATTCTCTCTTTTCTCTAGTTATTATTTCAATCAATCAAATCGATGTGTAATAGCATTTCACACTGTACATTGAATTTTCCAGGTCTGCTTTTGAATAATGATGTGTTAGCCTGAGGGGCAGAGTGTGCCTCTCTGGCCTGAATGTCTTCAGTTTGACAATGAAAGCTAAATATGCCTCACTAATGTCATATAAATTCCACTCCAGACTCCCGCTAGTGCTGTAATTGCCACTCTGACTCACAGCGCACCGTGTCAGAGCCCACTGACAAGTAAATTACACAATAATGCCGTACTAAACTGGAGCTCAAAGCTTTTCGCTTTGGGTATTCGAACAATGGTTACAATAATTACTCATTTCTGAGGTTTCTGAATAAGAGACAGTAGCGAAGACGAGGAAGTAATGTGATTCAAATAAATACCCTATCAAATTTAAATGTATGGTAACCGATTATAAGCTGCTTGATTATTATTCAACCTGAGGGGAAAAAAAAGAAACCAGCCAAATAAAAAAATGCACAGTGAGCTGATTATGGGATTGGCATGATGTGGCTGAATATGACAGAGCTGTTTCAGTGTTTATTTTAGCTATGGTGTTAATCTATCATCAACCAGGTGCATTATCTCCTACGTGGACTATTTATTTTTCATTTTAAATGTCTGCTACAAGACAAACATGCTGTCACTGCAGTGTAGAAAACAGAAATAGACTGAATTTGATAAGGGGCACGTTATACTTTCTGATCAACTTATCTAACTATTAGGGGCCAATATCATCATTGCATTGGTATAATATTTTTTTTCTTACAATGGTCATGTCTCAATGTTTTTGGTTCTCCCCAACTTTTACTGTGAAAGAGTTCCAGGAAGTATTGAGTGTCATTAACAGCAGAGAAGTCGGAGAGAGAATTCAGTTGACTGGTTAAATGTACATTCCTAGGTTTTATTTTCTGTTAAAGGTCTAGTGTGCAGGATGCTGCAGATTGCAACCAACTGAATCCTCTCCAGTGTGTGTTTAGAGAGCTACGGTGCTCGACACCAAGTGTGTGTGCACGTAGGAAGTGAGTGGTGAAGCGAGAGAGAGAGAGTGGTGGCGATGGGAGTGAGTAACGTTGTCGACTCTAGCCCAAGAAGGAAAAGTTAACAGAGTTGGTTTGTCCTTTCTGGGCAGCTGTAGAAATATCTCTGAAGATATGAAAGGCTCATTCTGAGGTAGCAAAAACACACCAACTCTTATCAGGTGAAAACACTTATGAAAACATCCATCCATCCATCCATTATATGAAACTCCTTATCCTCTTTGGGGTCGTGGGGGGCTCTATACGATATCTAGAGCATTACTATGGCAGCAAACAACTACTTACACAGTGAAGATTGGAGTAATATCATACTCTGTGCTTTGTTGACATAGCCGGGTCGGCTGCGAGTGCTTTCAGTGCATGTTAGTGCATGTGAGCGCGCTCCATTAGCTAGCTCACGTTCGCCACTCTGCATTGCTCTCATACGACAGCTACAGCTGATAATGCCTTGCCGACTGAGGGCGTCATCGTGGAAGCATAGCGTGGTGCCCACCCTCTGATTCCCCCTCAGGTTGACTCTATTAACTCTGTTGCTGTTGTTTGCATTGTTAGCGCTTTTAGCACTGTTAGGTGTGAGCCACAGGCTCAGTCGTCACCATGTTGAGAGCAATGGGGAGGCACTAGATATGGTCTGGATTTAGTACTTTTTAAGTAAGAAACTCTCACATATCATCACCATCACATAACTATGATGTTGCAGTGATGGAAATAATGCTGAGGAGGTGTAAATTTACCATGAGAGTCACTACATGCCCCATCCAGGGGTGACCAAAACACAGCATGAAAAAGACTCATCTTCCCCAAGTCCTAAGCAGCCAACAAGACAGACTGCTGAGGTAACGACTGATGTGTTTACATACAAGCTAGTAAAAATGATGGAGTTGGGAAAAACTTGTTGAAACCAGAGTTGGTTAGGTCAACATCACAAATAAGACAAATCTAAGTGGGGAGGTAACAAATACAAGACGCCATAGAGGCGAAACAGGAAAAAACAAGTCTTATTGAGAACATTTTTAAGTAGATGAATCATTTTTTAAAACATATTACATCCACAGAGCTTTTAGAAAGGTGATGAATAAAAGTATGGCTTCTCCTAAAAAATTATTATGATCGTAAATTAAATGTTTTGTTTTATCTCTGTGGAAGATATCTGACATTTAATTCCCACTTCTAACAAGAAGGGGATCCTGCATATTGTCCTTGCAGAAATATGCAGGTTATGCAAGGACCTGGCAACCATTTGTTGTGAAGTGAATGCAATGGAATGGAGGCGGAAGAGTGCGACATCTAGTGGCTGAATGTTATCAATGTTATCAGTAGCACCTTCAACAAAACTGGCAGCCCATCCAACACTAGTACATCTTTCAATTCACAGCTGAGATAAGAACAAGTGTGACTGCTGGCGGCTGTACAGCTACAGCACCATCTGGGCTCCTCATGTAGTCTGTTATCAGTAAGGGCGTCGACTGCAGGTACCCACGGCCAGGTAACCAATGACCTTTTGTGCTGATACACACCTATATGCATACATGGACATACACACCTGTCTCAAGTCATGCACCCTCATTCTCTCACTGTAATAAATGTGGTAATATGGTTATCAGTTGCACAAGAATTGTGTGATTCATCAGTTTCCCCTACAAACCTATTGCATATCATCTTTATGCTGCTGTGTTCTGTCATACCGATCCTTCTGCCTTTGGTGTCATGTTCCTAGTTAAGCCATTCACCATCGTGGGCCTGATTACAATGTTTATTACCCATCATCCTACACAAAGCAGAGAATACAGAGAAAGCAGCGGCGGCAACAGCGACAGCCCATGCAGGCTAATCTACCAGCCATGCGAGCCTTCAGGGCAGGGTTTGGTAATGTGATTTAGATGAGTTTCCCACGCTGGTGTGTCACCGCCGTCTCCCCTCAGTGCTCCAGCGACAGTCCCTCATTACACACCGTGCCACCGTCAGCCGTATCGCCAACGAGCGTGACAGTTTTTGACACTGGGACACCCATATTTTTTTCCTCTGGTGAAATGACAGAGAGGAATGAGGAAGGAATAGGGAAGGAACAGAATTAGATATTATACGATTGGATTTCCCTTCCTACATTACATTATTAAACAGTACTACGACTCTCATCAACACATTTGACCCGTCACTGTGCTGTAACCCTTGAAACTGCTTCTTTAGAAAGTTTGATAACATGGCTGTGCTGGGAGAATTTGAATGGAGATATGAGGGCTGTTGTCACTTCTGCCCTGATGTCATCCTAATGTGCTCTGATTATGGAGGATTTACAACAAAATTTTGGTGGCAGCAACTGAAAAAGTTCAACTAAGTTTCTATGGAAGCTGAACTTAACAAGAGTTGCTGAATTTTGGAACGACGACAACCAACTCGGTCAAACACGCAAAAGTCCCGCCGCTTCCGGTGGACCATGATGGGACCTTGTTATGAAAAAAATCTGAACCTTAGTCAACAGCGAGTAAGGCTGTCCTGAATAGCATGTTTTGGGCTTCAAAGCTTTGGTGAGAAATATCTGATGGTATTCGAAGAAGAAGAAGAAGAAGAAGAAGAAGAAGAAGCTCAACCTTTATTAGTCCCACAGTGGGGAAATTCAATTTACACTCTGTTGTTTTTTTTTTTTTTTTTTAACTTATACATGGTACATGCAGACCTGAAACACACATACATGCATTAATGGAGAGATGTCAGAGTGAGGGGGCTGCTCCTGACAAGCGCCCCGAGCAGTTGGGGGTTTGGTGCTTTGCTCAGGGGCACCTCGGCAGTGCCCAAGAGGTAAACTGGCACCTCTCCAGCTACCAGTTCACACTCAGTTTTTTGGTCCATGTCGGGACTTGAACCAGTGACCCTCCGGTTCCCAAGCCAACTCCCTACAGACTGAGCTACTGCTGCTGAAGCTTCGGGACGGTACCGTTGCCCCACTATGATAAACACAGGCACCACTACACATAACAGCAATATCCATCTGAGAACTAATAATAATGTTGAATTCTGCCAACAATTGAATCGAAGGCAACTGGACTTAGATTTGTCTCTGAAGACGTTTCGCCCCTTATCCAAGTGGCTTCATCAGTTCGAACGCTACAGTCTGACTAGTCCCCACTAGTCTGATCAATAATATTGAATATGAATAATTTATGATTATTCCTTAATTATTTCATGGGCTATTTTGGGATTTCTACATTATTATTGCATAATTACAGTGTGTGTGTGTGTATATGTTTCCTTTAACCGATATACATATACAGCTCTGTATATTAAAAAACAAAGCATTCGAATACTGATTTGGAGGTTGGTTACCATGGCAGTGGTCGAAGCTTCATAGCATTGAGGTCATCCCTACTGAGGACAGACATATAGATATATCTTTTTAGATTTAAAACATGACTTTGCAAGTAGGGATGTTAAAAATGAACCGTTTCACCATTTATTGACATTAAGAATTTCAACCGATTAATGCTATCAGTTAAAGGTTTAAAAGAAATATTAATAATTAATTAAAAAGCTGGGAAAAACACAGAGGGGTGGCTCGTCGCTTTAAGGAGAAAAGCTGGTCCACCATAAGAGAGTCGGAGCCAGAGTTATAGAGACAGGAAGTTGGCATTTATTCATCGACAAATAAACTGAACAGGAACTGCTACAGCTATGTTCACAGCTATAACGCCATCGAAATACCCACACTCACTGCTGCCACACACACACACACACACACACACACACACACACACGGTCTGTCTGTACGTGGACCATAGCTACGTTAGCTAGTGATGGTGATGTATATTGTGCGAGATGAGAGACGTAGTTCACACAAAACTAAATGATACTACGACAAACTGAGACTTTCCTGACTTGTTAAATTATCTTTTAAATTGATAAACATCATACGTGTGATTCGTGGAGCAATTCAAACAGGATTAAAAATGTGTCTCATCGTTAATTATCGTTCATGTTGTTTTTACAACATAAGGTCCCATGGGGGACACCGGTCCGCCTGCGTCTGGAGGTAAAATTGTAATTACAGACAAGGTGTGTGTGTGTGTGTGTGTGTGTGTGTGTGTGTGTGTGTGAGTGTTTGCAGAAGAAGAAAAAGGAGAGAGTAAGTGAGAAAGAAGATTTAATACTGTGTGTGTGTCCACATTGTAGAGGTATATATGTTTATTAGGGATGGGACGGGTCATAAAATTCACGTTTGGGTTCGTATCGCGGTTTGGGGTCACGGTTTTTGGTTCGGTTCGGTACAGCGATAAACGATATTTATGGTACAACAAGGAGGCCAATTTCAATTTCAACTTGAACAGCTTTTCATTTATTTGCCAAAATAAGTCAACTGTTTTCCTGAACAACAGTAGCCGAGGCTAACATAAGGAACAAGTGCCACTGTGTTATTTGAAAATAATTAATAAATAAAAAACTAATTATAGGCTCAGGGCAGCCTGCACTAGACCTTTTTTAAACAACAGTGATATATGTCTCCCTGATATTTAAAAAGTAATAAATAAAAAAACAGAGGCTAAGGGAAATCAACATGAAGTGAAGCATAAGCCAAACACACTGTTTCAAAACAACACTGCTCTGTTCTTTCTGTTTTCATGTTTTTCTGCTAGAAGATGAGTTCGTCCACATCGTCGTCACTCCTGGATGTCCATCCGTCCGTAGTCAGACCCACGTGGCCTGTGTTGGACAGTTCTTTCACAATTCATCGTCGTGTCTGTTCATACAGTTCAGGAATTACTGTCAGTTATGTGTCTGCCAGACGGATATTATAGCGCGGCTCAAGTACCCGAGTCTGATTCTTTGTTGTGTTTTTGCTCTGTTGAGTTGTATGTAAGGCTGTATCACATAGGAATACTGAGCCGCTAGAATAACATGTGTTGCACAGTGCTTAAAAAAAGTTGAGTTTTATCCACCACTTTTTTCCCGTATTTAAAAAAAAAAAAAAAAAAAAAAAAAAGGAGAAAAAAAAGGGGGGGGGGGGTCATTTAATATAATATTAAGGAAAACTATAGACATCATCAACATCCTGAAAAGAGAGGGGGAAAAAACATCAAAGGTTGGGGGGAAAAAAGGGGAAAAAAATGCCCCCCCAAAAAAAAAAAAGCACGACCACAGCTTCAGCTACACTGTGCATGTGTGATAATCGCATTCCTGTCCGCCTGTGTCCCAGCCTCTTTGCAAAGGCGTTGATTTCTAGTGTGAAAATAAATGGGAGATGAAAAAAATTACACAATCTGCCTCATAACCAATGGTACATACACGAACTGCACCGTGACTAGCAAAGCGAACGGTTTGGTTTTTTACCCGAACCGTGGCCTCCCCTAATGTTTATGGAACAAGTTTGTGGTTACCCATACAGAAGGTGTGTGAACAGTATGCTTCGGCACATGTGTGTGTGTGGTGTTGACGAATAAGTGTCCATTTAAAACTCTCCTCGCCTCAGGGTTGAGCACTACACTTTGCCTCTCTGCCGGTTGGAAAAAATGTTTCTCCTTTGCCTTCTTCCCCACATCCCTCTCCCTGTCGTGGGAGTACTCCCTGTACTGACTGAACAATGCCATGCCCATCTCCCACAGTAGAGGCTGGGGCTGAGGCGTGAATGACAGGCAGCTCAACCTGTTGTGTGTGTGTTGAGTATTTGTGTGTCGGTGTTTATGAGTGTCGGGAACAGAGCAGCAAGTGACTTTCAGTCGGTCTTCATTAACCCCCCGGCTGGGTTGTCAAAACGTCAGTGTATCCCTTTGAACTAAATCAAACAAAACCAAACAGCCACGAGTATTAGCACTTGCAGTTTTTCCATTTAGCTCCAGACCAGACACCATCAGGGCAAATATTTGGAACAAAGAGGACTTTGAGAAGTCAGGACAAGGGCAAATTTCTTCATTCCTCTTCTGCCCCTCTGGTGTTCTCCTACTCTAGTCTCAATCAGAGAACCTGGTTATCTCCACCAACCAATTATTTGATTAGAGGAAGGACGGGTTTAAATCATTTAGGCCACTTTGTAATAAGGAGGGGACACTATAGGATCCCAGAGATCTAGCAAAAACCACAGGGCTAAGCCTCGGTGCGAAGGGATAGGATCGAAAGAGTTTCCAAATAATTGTAACCTTACAGACATACAGCAAATGCTGGACACACACACACACACACACACACACACACACACACACACACACACACACACACACACACATTCATACAGATATATATAACGTACATCTACACATACACTGTACTTTACACACAATGCCTGACCCCAGGGTCTAATACACCCACATACCAATGTAGGACACACACACATTTTTATAGTTTTTCTCACTCAAAGGGAACTCTGAGTTGAAACAGCATCTTTCCCTTCAAAACTGTTGATTTAGTTTCCTTAGAGTTCCTGAAAAAGTGCAGTGCTCAAGAAATTCAAGGATACAGCATAACAAATGTTAAAAAATACTACATGGCAGCCCTTTTGTTACAAACTCACCCAAACTAACCACACACCATGCAACTTTAAAACTGGCAACAAGCAGCAAATTAAATTGATTTCTGAAAGTGGTGGCTTTGAGATCCAAATGCATTTGGCCTGAGTCACCGCAGACGGTGAACGTTGGCAACCGCTGCTTTAACCGATGCATCAACCTTGAATGTTGACTGTAGAAGCACAATTTGTCTCATCTGTTGAACGAAAAGACCAAACTGCCTGTCATACCAGGGGAAGAAAAAGCCCTCTCTCTTGCCAATTTTTTGTTTGCTGGTGTTGTACCTCTGTTTTGGACTGGTGTGTTTACTTATGTTTCTGGATTCTTCTCCCACTGCAGCATGCAAACTCCATCTGACATAGGCTTGACACAGTAGTCAGTGGTACCAGTGTAAAATGGTACCACACCGATTACATTACGTATTGCCCCTGACAGAAATATAACCCATTTTGCTCATTTTGGCAAGTCAGCACCATATTGCCAACATATAGTCGGATGATGGACGCAATGGAGTTGTCAGCACAAAGTACCAGGAGTCAAATTTCACACAAACGGGACGAGAGAGTTGACAGACCAAGAGATGGCAGAGGACGTGGTGTCGAACCGAAACATAAATCGCCTATTTGGCAATATTTCAGATTTAAACCCAATGCTATAACCATAACGTTAATAAGGCAATCACGGTTAGGAGGACGGAGCAGTCACAGAAGGTGTGCACGGTGCAGTGAAAATATGTTCTCAACACTGTATTTCACACCAAATATTATTTGCCATGTTTTACACGTAGAACAGAATGAGTACGACATAGAAACATCCAGCGTATTCTCAGCCTCATAATTTCATATCTTCTGTAGCACAGGACGTGATGCAACAGGAAAGCAATGGGTCCACAGAGGCTATTGGCTTCCAACTGAAAGGGTTAGGAGCTCACAGCTGGATGCAGGCGTCAACATTGAGAGGAGGCTGTGGGGGTGCTGATGTTCAAAGGAAGCAGTGAAAGACAGGCCCTATAGTAGGTTTACCGTGTTATCTTTCAGCTACATGAACCGTGGTTATACTTATATACTGTATGTGTTTATGTGGATGCCCTGTAGGCTATGGCAAATAGTCTAAATTCAAACCTATGTTTGAATAGTATCTGAATACATCTTTAAATCTGAAAATTAATATTCCATTGTGGAAAAAAACAGCACTATCGCAGCTGTCTACCTCGCAAGCATATGATGAAAGTCACATAACGTCACTTTCATTAAGAAAAGTAAATGTAATGTTCAGTCAGGCTGGAATAATTCAACAACTATGGTAATGATGGCGGAGAGCAACAACGTGTACATCATACTGTAATACTGTGTTACATCATGTAAACAAACCACGTAACCTATCAGCTGGAGTGCACCGGAGATCAGACTGTCACCATTTAAATAACGGGTGACTATTCCTTCCTATCTTCCAACGTTTGTACTTTTTAAACAGAAAACACATCTAATATTGTGATATTTGCAGGAAATGACATACAATATAGCCAAGAGCAAATAGGAAACTTTCAGGCAATCTCCCCCCAGCTAACTGCCACCTAGTTTATGTTTTTGTAATGAAATGAGGAGGTATCATATAGATAACTCCTCATTTCCACTTCACTCATCCGCTGCAGGCTTTCAGCTTTGACAGCCCTACTGTATGCTCCTTCATAAAAGATGGAAATAATTCAGTGGGTGTTCCAGGCACAGCCAGAAGGGCCATTGAATTGTCATGAATTGGTGAATATCAGGGACTGTTCAGGGTGTTTTTTCATATGTTAATATAAAAAGAACAAGGCAGTCAAATCCAAAAAGAGGACACTGTAGACTACATGAGAAATAGAAATGGCTCATTTTCATGAATCAATTGCATTGTATATCATGTTGGGGATGAGACACAATGATAGTCTGCTGTTATGGAAGATGCACTGTTACAAGTATGAATACATCAGAAATAAATGTTTAATGTATTGAGTTGTATGGACAAAGTGTTGGACACAGTGTCATTTCTTATTGACCACTGTACACCAACATACTGCCATCTTCAATGACAAACGGGAGACACTGAGGAGCTCTGCTGTCACGGAGAAGGAGGCGTAGCTTTGAGACACTCCGGCAAAAGCTGAACAGAAATTTTACACAGGTGCTGATAGCAAAATATCAGACCTCTGCAGTACGTGGATTTACGTGTAGTTTTCTTAGGGGTTGGTGATGCAATCCAACATCTGCATCGAGTTCCATTCATGGACATTATTTTGGATTATTTCATGTGCTCCATGACTAACCCTTTCCTCCAGACAAGAGCAAAGACAAAGACAGCAAAATACTCCCCCCGACATCTGGTCAAGGTCCAAAAACTTAGAAAGAAAAACGAATGAGTTATGTTACGCCAGGCAGGTACACAACTGACTCTCTCGCAGGTAAACTAAATGATGCGGTGGAGACTTTTATTGGGAAAGTGGCTGCATGTGTCTTTAACGATACATGCAGCGTCCTGGCTGCTAACATAACTCCTGACGGTGAACTGTTGATTCAGCTATAGATAGATAGATAGATAGATAGTGCTGTTCAATCTCACTCCTCTGCTTAGCTGAGTGCTTGGGTTCAGATTAAATTGATTGAGAGGCCTCAGTACAGTTATGAGCGTACCACAAAAAAGTGACAGAAAATGAATAAACCGTGTGTAAACAGTAAACAATACAAACTAAAATGGGTGAAACAGCACATTAAAACACTTCCTGATTCAGTGGTTATGCTGTTTGTCGAGCAGCACGAGCACCATACAAACACCGTGAAGGACTTCACTATTAATGCTTACTGACAACACTGCCACCCAGGAAGGCTGAAAAGTCTCTCTCTGATGCAGGCAAATATTGTGTCGGAGTCCCTGTCAGAGTATAATGAAATGGGTATTTATGCAACCACGCACACAGTTCACACCGATGCTAAGCCTGTCGACAGACAGAATCTGTAATCAGTCAACAACTCCGGGCCCAAGGGGACGAGCTGTTCTAATGAAATCAGAGGGAAAACAGAAAAGCCTCAAAGAATAGAACCCACATTTTACTATACGTTCTCAGCCTTTTCTTTTTTTACAATGCTTGATGAGCACCGACAAGAATCAGCCTTCGTACAGTAAGTCCTCTGAGAGATTTGTGGAGCTTTATAGCGAAACCGAACAAAGATATATTCAGAGAAGGGTTTTCGTGGGGTTTCAGCTTTCATGGCAGGCAAAAAACAGGAAATTAACAAAATGCCGACAGCTGAGTGTGGAAATGCACGGACAAGGAAGTCTCTTCACCAAACCCTGGCATCCCACTCCCATCAACATTACCTCGGGGAGAACTATAAGCTAATTAATCATCCAATGTAACAACGTACACCGCAGCACACGCTGGTAGATATTAAAGGCACAACAGATCACAGAGTTATATATCATTTGATAGCTGCTGTATCCAATACACTGTGAGGTCAATACAGGAATGAGACCCCTAACACTTTCAGAATAAGAGGCATACTTTTCACACACTGACCTCATTCTGCAAAGGACAATGAAACACTCCTGTAACTAAAGATAATTTACTTGTCATGTGCCATACATAAACAATCAACATATACTCTGTATTAACAGTAATATAGTCCTTTAAATCTCATCTAAACTTTGTATTAACCTCAATTCACATCAGTTGTTTGCTCGCCCGCAGGTGACGTCTTGATGATAACTTACATGAAGGTCACAAAACAACAAGCACACCCACAGAGAGACAGACTAAAGCTTAAGAACATGCAACAAAGTGAGACCTCAAGCAGTCAGGTACCCATAAATGTGTTAGTAGATACTGTAGAAAAGGTGTTTAATGGTTTTCTCTGTAACTAATTACGTCTCAAATGGTCGGCAACAAGTTTCATACTGTAGCAGTTAAACTGCTTCACTGAGACCAGAAGTTAAATATTTCTTGAAGTGCATAAATCCTGAGCACTGAGGCGGTAATAACTTGTCAAATGATTATAGGATAACTCTCCAGTTATCATCACTACTGTAGATAGAGATGACATTTACTCAGGTGAACCAAAATGTTGAATTTTAAATGGTCCGGTAATTTCTGTTCATAGCGATCCCAGGAAAATGAAACATTATAAGGTTGAATCTTCAGTGCCTCTCACTGCTCCTTATCATTTATATTTCATACAGTTGTGATGAAAATGGGTTTTTTTCTTGGGTAAATCGTCCCACCATGCTGTGTGTGACATGAAAGGATAATACTGTAGATCCACTGAATGGGAAACCACTGGAATAGTAATGGCTCAACCAGAGGGAAAGTGCCTTATTCTTGTCATTCATGTCCTGACCTCTTAACAGTAATTGAGACCAAAATGAAAAGTCGTGTTATTGTTGCTACACATTGAGCGGATAACCATAAATGAATCTGAACACTCCTGGATAGCATGTATATGCTGGGAATAAGGGTTACGCAACCAAATGACAGATTCCATCTACTGAAAGCAATAACAATGCATGTCAAACACATGAACCATGCACGGAGATATATTCCAGATATGCACAGTATTATGTAAAATGCACAAAGCTTACTGTAGATGCCCATCTTATAATAATCATAAACAAGGAAATTTCTGTTTTATAGTCAAATATATTGGGACCAGTGGGCAACTCCAGGGTCTGAAAAGTGAAGCCAATGCTGAAGCGCCTTAAACTTGCATTGTTTCTAATAGCCAGCAGGGGGCGACTGATTGCATTGAGTTCTTCAGGGATGACATATATTTGTAGGCCGACCAAGGCCTATTGAAAGAGGCTGGGACATGGATCTTGGGGTATTAGGTATGAAATATGCGCAACGAAAATGAAGCTGCGGTCACACGTTGCGATTGGCTCAATTTCGGCGAGTGCTGATCAGATTTTACTGTGCATGTGTTGTACCCCAAAGATATGATACACTGACGCGTGACCCAGCCTCTTTCAATACCAGGAAGTTAGTTTTACTCGACAAAAAGCCAATGTGATTTTTCCATTGGGTTTTGGATTATTGTTGAAAATAAACCCTGTGACAAACACCCATTTAAGACACTTACACTTTTTGTTCAGCTAGGTAATCTTTACAAATGAGCTATTATGACCGCCAGAAGTAAAAGATAATGTTTGGCTGTAGACACATTACATCACGGTCAGGCGTATACACAACGAGGCTGTAGTGATGCTGTAGACGAGTCGGCGTGATGACGTATTGTAGTCTCATTTAACCACTTGTTAGTAGTCGCCTTCTTTAAGACACATAGGATTCAGAATTCATGACTGAGGTCTTTATTGATTATTTTATGTCATAGAACAAAACATTAAAATCTGTTAAGCTTTATTTCAGGCATCCAAACAAAAACCCATCTAAAAAACCCATTGACTTCCATGCAAGGGAACCGTAGGTGCTAAAACGCTAACTCATCTCTGGATTTTAGGATTTTTTTCCTGTAGCGCTAGAAGTCAATGAGAAAATGAGCCTGCATCTCACTTGATTTATTACGTCAGTAAACACTGTAAACACAGTCGTTAGTTTTAAATCTTCTTCAGTACAGCATGATGTTCATTTAGAGTCAAATAGATCATAAAGCACTGTATGTGTTAGGGCGTGGCTACCTTGTGATTGACAGGTCGCTACCATGACGCTGTGCAGTCAGGGAGCTGTTCCTGTTTTTTGTCTGAGAACTTAAACACTTGTGGCTGCAAATAACCAAGATGGTGACGGCCAAAATGTTGATCTCAAGGCTTCAAAAAGGCAGTCCTCAGAATCATGGGTGACTTCACAGTGACTATGTCACCTTTTGTCACCGGTTTATACAGTATAGTCTCTGGATGGGATGTGTTTCACTCTATACCTTTCCCTTTCACACACTGGAAGGCCTGCTGACTAGAGACTGTTTTCTCCAAGGCAGCATTATCTGTGCTTAGTTAAAAAGACAAGGCATGAAACTTTTTCTGTCACAGTGGCTGATTGACACCAAATTTCCCTAGTCAATTTAAAAATGTTAGCAGCTCAGGCAGTTTTAGAATAAGAAAAACACAGTCTGAAAACAATCTTGAGACCTGCCAGGGTAAAAGTGAGACAGCCTGAGTCACCGAACACAGCCAAAATTATGAAGCGTTTGGCTGGTGAATGGGATAATTTCATGCTCCGACTGTGACCAAATACTGTCATAAGTACACATTACATTACGCATTTAATGTCATTTTGGGAATTTGTTCATAATGTGTTGGTTGAAACGTGCTTTATATGGTGAAACCGGCTTATTAGGTTGCCAAGCAAGAAAGTTCTGCAGCTGTGACAAGCTGTAAAGGGAGAGCATCGGATCAACATCTATTTAACACATTTCCACAGATAGCGAGACGCTTGAAGCACGCTGACAGGCCTGACGTGGCTGACATGGGTCCTCTTGATAATAAGGATACAGTGTCGACAGGGTGCTCCATGGGTGGAAAGTTTATTTCTTTTTCACTCTGCTGTCAGCAACAGCCATCTATATTTAATATTTAATATGCTGGACATGAACCACAACTGGATCTCAGAAATGCAAATTATACAATCTAAATACATAAGTGGACATTTTTCAATGACAGCAGTATTATATGGGCTGTTCTTTATTCACTTACATTAAAACAGCTATGACCAATAACGATGCTGCAGTCCTCACATCTGCGGAGCTTTATAGCAACTTTCAACTCATTGTTTTGGTTTCCATCCGACAAACGTACGGTCACCACTCCTAGAGCAACATTTCCAGCTGCAGCGACTATTGCAGCTGTTTTCCAAAAAGTGAAAAAAACACTGTACACTTCCTGCCCATCAGCAAACTGCAGACAGACAAATTGAACATTTAGCTTGTGAGCTTATTACATTACTTCATAAATGCACAGAAAGGATAGATGAAAAAAAGAAAGATACTGGAGGGAAAATGGTCAGTTCTGAGGTTAGTAAACGAGAGATACACAGACAGTCAGTGTCTACAATGCTAGCTAACATCTGTCAGAATGATCTGTATGTTAGACGGTAACTTTAACATCTTTAGTGCTTTCTTTAGTGTGTGTGGCTAGCTAGCTTATAGCTAGTGTCTGTACAGTTGATACAGAGGCTGTTTGGGGTAAATAAGCACAGACTGGTAAAAAGAAGAAAGAACGAAAGAAAAAAGGGCATTTGAGGTTCTGTATATTTTTGACATTATTGTTAAATGGTCTTCTTGGTCTTGATTTTAGTTGTGCCTCATCTCAAATGGTCCCTGGTGGCTTTTGCATTCAGTCATATTTGAAGATATTGTCATAGATATCAGTGCTGGTTTTCCACAAAAAGACCTGATATTTCTTTCATGTACAGTATAGAAAGAAATCGACACATACTTGAGAGAAAAGACAACCCTCAGCTATTGTAGATATTTCATGAGGATTTTTGTTTTATTGTGCCGGCGTTGACAGTTTTCATATCAGTGCATGCATTATGTCGGGCTCTGCTCACTGTCGATCTTCAGACTCCCAGAGGAAAAAGAAAAAAAAAAACAATCCCATAAAAACATGTGTGTTAAAGGTTGCATTTAGTAGTAAACAATTTCAACAACAAAGACGTAAATGAAAAATTGAACATGCCATGCATTAATAAAGGCAGAAAATGAAAGTTGATATGACATGAGTAAATTGGCCGTAACACAGCAACACAGATGAACCTAAAAAGCAGAGAAAAAAAAACATGTCTCTAGTGTGTGGAAGCTTGATTCAAACACACAATGAGCAGGACTTTCGATGCGAGTACAGATGGCAGACTTAATAGAGTACACACCTGAGAAAAGCCTATTAGCGATACAGCGTGGTGATTGGGTTTTGTTTTAAGAGCCTTTTTCTGGTTTGTCCCCAGGGTGTGCTGCCACGCTGTGTTGGTATCTCGGCTCAGAGAGAACAGGAAACAGGAACAGCTGCTGCCGCTGCTCTCCTCTTGGTCCGGACCGAGCTGTCCTCATTCTATCTATCTGTCTTTATGTGACTTTGTTTCTGTCTACTGGATTTCTTCCGCTCTCCTTGTCTCCTCCTTACATCTCTTTTAATTCATGCAGGCATACACAGGGGCAGTCTTAACAAAGATACTTTATTTTTAGCGCATGACAGCTTTGGATGCAGTTATTGCAATTAATTTGGGTTACTCAAGAAACTATGCCCATGTTATCTGCACACACTGACATAGGCGACCTTGTTCGCTTCCTTCAGTTTAAAGCCAAAATTCATCTTCATCAGGCTGTTGTATTGTGTAAACTTTAACACTAAAGAGTTTTATTTGTCAGAGCAAGTCTGAGGAGTTTTTGCCTTCCTCTCCTAGTTCTATCCTGGTCTATCTATGTCGCTCCGTTGGACATGTGATTTGGCCCCAGTTGTCTGACTGATGTGTTATTCTGGACGGGGAGCTTGGCAGTGCTCTGTACTCTGTCTTCAGACACAGTGGGGACTCCTCTGTTAGTTGCCAGTACTTGGGCCTCTGGGATGGTATTGTCCAGATGCTTATCTTCCAAACCAGGAGGTTACCAGAGGGAACTCGCTGCTCTAATTTCACATTGCTATACAGTACAGTATGTGCCATGATGGGTGTATGAGTTATGGGTGGGGAAAAAATTGATACAGCATAGTATATCGCGGTATTTTCCATGGCAATATCGTAATTGCTAAACGGACCTCAAGAATCTTTAATTCCGGTATATAAAGTCTTATCAGCTGCTATTCTGTCCTTCAGTGGTGGAGTCAGGCCCAGGACACACTGGGAATGTCTGTATCCGTAGACATGAAAAAAGTAAAGATTTATTTCCAACTCAACACTTCCTGCTTCCATTTCAAAACAAAAGCTTTTTTTCTTTTTAAATTTGTGGACAGAATTTGTTAACACAAGGCTTTTATTCTGAAATATTTACAGGACAGTGCTGTCGAAAATGCAGTGTCTTGCAGGGCTCCATGAAAGAATAAAATACTTGGTTTATTATTACTGTTATTTACAAATGAACAGATATAATGAAATGAAATGACCAATATGAAAGACAAATGGTTGGCAGCTGCAGCCCAGCTGCAGCAGAAACGCTGCCAGCGTGAACACCACATGTGTGAGAGACGCAGCACTACAGTGAGGCAACCGCCGCACGCTGCTGACATGCCCAGTGTGGCCCGGGCATCGGCCTTAAAACTGGAGTGAAGATTAAAACTCTGAGATGCACAAAGCAACAACTGCATCTTGTTAGATAAAACAGATGTTGATGAACTGTATAATTTGCAGTTTAAAAACATCAGTAAATCAAAATATATATATATATTATCGCAATACTAAGCATATTGCAACATGTTTAAATTGCCAAAGAATCATATCATAACTTAAGCATTATGATAATATGGTATCGTGGGGCCTCTGGTGATTCCCACCCCTGGTATGAGTACTCCTCAAAGTTGTTGGCACATCGCAGCAGTAATGCAGAACTCTACTAATTAAGATGTACATTCAAAAGTCCTTGTGGATTTTTAATGGTGTACTTTCCTTTTGAATGTTATACAACATTTCAATCTAACTGAAATATTAACACATGAAACTACAGTTTGGCAGCAATTCACTCAACTCAGCAGCATATCAGTATTTCACTATATTTACTCAAGCATTGTGAAAATCACGTTAACACAATAATAACACGTTAATACAAATTAGTTTTAACGCCTCTGATTTTTTAAAAATGCATTCACGCAACTTTTAGGTTGTAGCGGGCTCAGTTTTGAAGCTGAAGATATCATATGAAACTGGATTCCTAATAAATCCATTGATACCAGTGTGTTCAAATGTGTACCAATGTCCGACGAGCTTGTTGCGAAGGAGGTTTAATACAGCTCTAAACTTATGCAAAATTTTGGTGAGAAAAAACTGACATGGCCAGTTTCAAAGGAGTCTCTTATCCTCTGACCTCAAAATATGTGAATGTAAATGGGCTCTATGGGTACCCACGAGTCTCCCCTTTACAGACATGCCCACTTTATGATAATCACATGTAGTTTGGGGCAAGTCATGTTGAATAATTTGAGCATATCCTTTTATGCTAAATACAGTACCTGTGAGGGTTTCTGAACAATATTTGTCATGGTTTTGTGTTAATTTATTTCCAATAATAAATAAACATACATTTACATAAAGCAGCATTTTTGCCCACTCCCTTGTTGATAAGAGTATTAAATACTTAATGTACATTTTGAACAGATTAAAAAAAAGTGAGATTAATTTGCAACTAATCATGATTAAATATTTGAATCGACTGACAGCTCTAATCTCATCTGATTACTAGGGCTGGGTGTTATTTAAAAATCTTTTACAATAGCACTGATATGACGCCTGAGTTTTTTTTATTCTTCCTTTGAAATATGTTGTTTTTATCTACAAAATTCCTTTTTTCATTCAACAAAAGTAGAATTCATTGACACTGCAATTGTATTTTGGGTCAGGACTACTGTATATTATATGAGACGTAGCAGCTTTTGTATATTCATTATATTCTCCAGCGTCCTTTATCTCATCTCTCTACCTCTTTTTCAGTCCGTTTCCGCTCTCTCTCTCTCTCTCTCTCTCTCTCTCTGTCTCTCTCTCTCATTGACAAAAGCCCCATGGTAGTTTTAACATTATTGAAGCAGTTGTCCAGGCTTTAATCTGTGACTTGGGGCTGTCATTATCCATCAGAGGAGACACTCTGTCCCTTCCAATTTCTTCCCTGTGTCCATCTCTTCCTTTCACACTTAGACTCTGAATCCTCCCTTTGCCTCCATCTGCTTCATAAATATTCAGCGTGCCGACCGGTAATTTACACACAATCTGTCACTCCCCATCATTTCAACACCTGGACGCATGGATGTTGACATTCCTCTCTGTCCTAATCTGTTTTCATGTCCTTTATTTCTCTCCTCCTGCTCCCCTTCTCGACTCTTCTTTCCACTTCTTGCATGTCCTGTCACCTCTCCTCTCCTCTCACACTGTCCATCCCGGCTAACTTTGTCCCTAAAACAACCCTAGCACTCTTTGCTGAAGGGCAAAGTGTCAGGAACTAATACAAGTACAATATTGAGCTTGAAGGTTCGTGGGTCAAGGTTCTTGATCTTGGAAAAAGCAGTTGACAAAATGGTCAACAAAATGGCCAACTTACTGGTTGCATCTGGAGCTTTCAACCACATTTCTTGGCCTTCCTCAGCAGATGGATTTGTTTGACATCTGACATTTCATTATGTGTTAGTTATTACAATATTGTTTTACCATTTACTGTATGTATCTTGGAGACAGTGGAGCTGTGGCCCTTTTCCACAGCGGCCCTTTGGATAGGGCTGGGACGATTCACCTCCCGACTCATCATCATGATACCTGGGTGCCGATTCGATATGTATTTCTTGCATATGTCCCGAAGACAAATATATCAGTCATTGTCAGGCATTGTTCATTCATTTTTTTTTCTAGCAACCCAAAAATCAAAGAAAAAAAGACATTTCTCTCATAAATTAGTGGTATTTTCTTTTTAATTCATAAGGGACATGTAATGTTTTATACCTCTGGTGAATATAATCAATCAGTCTTATTTCCTTCCTTCGTTAACACCTCATTTTAAAAACCAGATGTAGTCGCATAGGTATACTTCAACTAACTTCACCAGGTCCAGTTGTAGCTCTGCAGTCAGCTCCGTTCTCTTTATACATCCATTGTCAGCTCCATCGGGCCTGTTTGAATGTATTTAACATAAATATCAGTATATGGGTGCTCTTTGACCATGAAGATGAGAGTGACAGCAGGCTGGACAGCACATTTCCACAATAAGATCACATTTCCTCTCTATGACAGAGTTAGCATGAAGCTTTAGCCATGATGTCTAGATCTGCTTTTCCTGCAATGGTTGAAACCCAAAGTGTTTTCATACTTTATTGTATGTGTAGTGTTTACCACGTTGGATTTAACATATGCAAGACTGCAGGTTGTTTGGTTAACGGAGTTAAAACAGATATGTTACGTTACCTTACTCAGACTACAACAATAACAGTGCAAACTTCCTTCTACCTCCCCATAGACTCAAATGGAGCAAATACTGTGTAGTGATTCCGGCATTAAAATATCTATCCATCCATCCATCGTCAACCACTTTTCCCGTTGGAGTCACGGGGGGGCTGGAGCCGATCCCAGCTGGCATTGGGAGAAGGCGGGGTTCACCCTGGACAGGTCGCCAGTCCATCGCAGGGCACATAGAGACAGACAACATAGAGACAGACAACCATTCACGCTCACAACCACACTTATGGGCAATTTAGACTCATCAGTTAACCTAAACAGCATGTCTTTGGACTGTGGGAGGAAGCCGGAGTACCCGGAGAAGGTGGGAGGAAGCCGGAGTACCCGGAGAAAACCCACGCTTACACGGGAAGAACATGCAAACTCCACACAGATGAGCCCCAAGTCGGAATCGAACCTGCAACCCTCTTGCTGTGAGGCGCGAGTGGTAACCACTGCATCACCGTGCAGCCCACGGCATTAAAATATGTATTTCAAAATTGTGATACATACTGCAGATGAATAGTTTTTTGACATTTCATTGCAGGGTTAACACAGGTGCAATCACAATATTAATTATGGCCCTGTTTCATTTAGGTGGCCCACACCCTGGCTCACTGGAAAGACTGTGACACCACAGGACAGGACCATAATAACATTTTATCAGCTGCACCTGTGTTTACCCTGCTGTGACACATCAAAATGGCTGCTGTGGAAAAAGGCCTATCACAAGGTTGGCGAAATGTTGAAGAGTCCTTGAACTCCAATTGCTCTCGACGGTTAAGCCAATGCTGGGCATGGCAGCTTATAATAATAAAGTGCTTTGGCTAAAAGCATTGCACTCCATTTAGCATGGCAGTGAAATAAAATAGAAATGGCCTCCAAATTAGATGATTTCGCATTTTTCAAAGCAGGAGGTAGAGTCCCGTTGATGTAGTGAGGTGGGAAGGTTGGGAGGTCGTGGTTGTAGATGTGTATATAAAAACTCAACACGTTTGGAGCTCAAAGATAAACTCAGTGTGTTTTACTGAATAAGACTGAATGCAAACAAAACTTTTTTGATTACAAGAAAACTACACAGGGCACCTTTAACCCTAACATTAACCAAGGGTTTCAGTTCTCTAAACTTCACCATATTTGAACCAGATTTTATTTGCATAATCACAATCATTCCCTAACCTTAACCAACCTCAACCATACCATATTGCAAAGTGCAGATATTGTAGAGAGCTGTAGAAAACATTGGCGCTGGATGTAATGCAGGGTTTGCACACTTGTCCAGTATTGACATTTTTGTCCTCCTGAAATAAAACAGATGAAAAGTATAGCAACTCAATTGTATTTCAGGAGGAGGATGATTTTATTTTTAAGGTTCAAGAGCTAAAAACAAAAAAACAACTGAATGTTTGTGAAAGCGACACAACTCTTCATCATTTGTTCGGAGGGCAAACATATTCCCAACTTTGTAAAATGTCATTAACAACATAGTCATTCCAAATCTGTTTGTTCTGGGTCATATTAATACTGGGGTGTTTGTTGTTCTTATATATTTATTTATTTTTGTTTGGACAGGTAAGAGCACGGCCTTTACACACCAGCAACCCAGCCTGAAAATATGAGTGTCGGCATGATGCAAAGAGACATCACAGGTATCCATCAAAATCTAATTAATGCATTTACATGACTTGCTTCATGATCACTGGAGACGCTCATTTTCAACTACTTCTTCTAAAGCAGAAGATAAACACCACCCTTCATATAGTCTTATTACTTTGGCACAAGGGCAAATCATTGACAGAAACATTGTGAGACACATGATCTTGGATTACGCTTCTCTTCCACAGACGTAGTCACTGTGACGTCACCCATTGGTTTGTGGCCGGTTACAAGGAGATCGTCATTTTGGCTGTCGCCATCTTGATTTTTGTCGCCAGAAGTTACATGTGATAACATTTGGATGTGACCAAAATGTTCTAATTAATTTTCATGAACTGAAAACTTACTGTGAAAGGGTTAGAAGAAGAAGAAGATATTCCTTTATTAGTCCCACGAGGGGAAATTCAATTTTTTCACTCTGTTGTTAACTTATACACGGTACATGCAGACCCGAACACACACATGCACAAACATGCAACAATGGAGAGATGTCAGAGTGATGGGGCTGTTCCTGACAAGCGCCCCGAGCAGTTGGGGGGTTTGGTGCCTTGCTCAGGGGCACCTCGGCAGTGCCCAAGAGGTAAACTGTTAAAGCTGTAAGGTGAAAACATGGACTTCCAGACTGGACAACGCTGCGGTAGCAACCAGCCAATCAAAAGCTTGCCTTGCCCTAAAGCATACCCTGCACTATTTGACTCTAAATGGGACCATAATTTACTAAATGAACATCATGCTGTATTGAGGAAGACTTGAAACTAGCGATTGAGACCATAAACTCATGTTTACAATATTTACTGAGGTAATAAATCAAGTGAATAGTAGGCTCATTTTCTCATAGACTTCTATACAATCAGACTTCTTCTTGCAACCAGAGGAGTCGCCTCCTGCTGGCTATCAGAAAGCATGCATGTTTAAGGCACTTCAGCATTGACTTCACTTTTCCGATCCCAGAGTTGTGCTCTGCACACACATTACAGTGTAATTTCTCCACTCTTAAAAGTGATCTAACTGCAGTTTGTCATTGCATAGTCCTGCCTTGTAATTGTAATATCAATCCTGCTCAAGCAGTAAACTGTATCTTTCTCTGTTAATGCATATTTAACACATGTTGAGATGTAACTGCGCATGTGGAAGTGCTAAAAGGAGTACGATGGAAGGCTGTGACTGGAGGCTGGGTTCATCAACCACAGTTTCCTGGCAAACAAAATCAGGGCATGAGCTGAAAGGGGGATAAATAGAAAAGAAAGTCAAAACAGAGAGAGATAAATAGACAAGAGAGCAGAGAGAAAGGATGGAAGAAAGTAGGGAGAGTGCAGCATGGATTTCAGAACACTGTATAATCAGTTTTTCTTCTGGTATTCAGGTTTGGTCTGTTGGTCGCAGGCAGGACATTTACACTCCATGTCTCGCACATAAATCATGTCACATGGCTGAACGAACAGACACTGCCAGCATTTTAGCTCCAACAGAATCCAGCTCTGCACGGCCCACCCTGCTTTCACGCATACACACTGAGTACTAAGTGTATCTGCATACACATTATATGTACACTCATGCAGACGTACAATGTATGTACATACATGAAAACGCGTAGACATGGAGACACATGAATGCACACCGGGCCAGCTCTAGCCCCTTTGGTGCCCTCTGCGAAATTCGTATTTGGAGGCTTAGGGTTCAACCCCCCAAAACCCTAGCCCCGTAAACCTCAACACACATCACAATGGTTTTAATACAAAAAGTAAGATTTTTATTTGTATTTTATTTGTCTGTATTAATTATAATAAAAATAAACAAATCCTGATATTGTTGGTGTTTCAAGAGTTCCAGGGGTGAAAACTGCATTTACTTATGTATTTGTTCATTTGCACCTCAATGCAGAAAATGAGGAAGGGCGACCACAAGGATTTTTTTTTATTATAAATTTCTTTTTAGAGGGTAACCAGCGCCCCCCGGAAGGCGGCACTCTAGGCGACCGCCTATATGGCCTATGCCTTAAACCGTCCATGTGTCTCGGTGTGGAGGTGTTTCTTTTGATATGCTCTGCAGCTGTCGGACATAGTCTGAGAGAAAGTCTCTCCCTCTCTTCTCTGTCCAACTGTCTCTCCATATCTTTCCCTCCGTCTGTCCTCATAACTTCCATCTCTCTCCATCTCAGGCAAACTGCTCCACTAGGTTTATTTCATTATTTGGATAGAGAAGAGTGACGCTGAATTCATAAATTTCCTGTCAGGTTGTGTTTGTTATAGCGGGGAGGGGGGAGGAGGGGGAGACAAACAAATGGCACCGTCACACTCTCCTGGGTTCTGCATTCTTGCGTCCCTCCATGCTGGATAGATGATATCTGGCACAGGTTCCACATGCTGGAGCTCTTTCCTTTTGATGCTTGTACAAACACGGAGGCTGAGACAACAGTCTGTAAATGCTTTGATGCAATTAGCCAACGGAGTGTGAAGCTGAAAACCTTTGTAGCTTTTACACGGCGCGCGAAAAGAGTGTCAACACAAAAGGACGCGGAGATCAGTCGACGGGAGCCGAGTCTCTTTGTTGATGCCACTCCATCCCCTGTGTGTGCAGAGTGAATCTAACGCTCACACATACGAACCGGGTAAGAGACGGGAAGGACGAGGGAGGCTCGGTGCCCCCGTGGTCTGTGGTTAGTGAAGGGCATGATCATACAAAGAAAGGCACATGGATTTTGGTAGAAACCTTTAAAAATGTTCTATTGAATACACGAGAAAGGTCAGGCGGTGACAGACAGATTGATAAAGATAAAGCATAAAAGGAGCAGCCATCACAGTGCTGCTTTCTAAATTCAATTTTTGTGGAAAGTGGGATTTTGTTCATTTTCACAGAGGGATGTGTGAGAGACAGAGTGTGAAATTATCGTTAAAATTCTAAATGAGATCTCTAAATGTGGTAACTAACTCCAATGCGCCTATAATTATGTGATAATTATGGTATGGTGTTTATATCAGTAAAACTAGAAAGAGCTGAGCTGCATGTTCACGGCAGCAGCAGGCAGTCTTTAGAAACAGTAAGCTTTTATTATTTTAACTGTTGACAGCTTTTTAATATAATGAGATTTAGAAAACACAGCTGATTATTCTGCCTAAGGTGTAACGGAACAATATTTGTACTTTTAATATAGAATGTAGCAAAGTGCGTAGGAGCCTATGTGTTAATAGATGAAACAGTGCTGCAAAGGATGTGCATATTTTTATGTTAATTACAAAGACAAATGATAAACAGTCTGGCTGTACCAGCTGCTAGCAGGCCATCACATAAACTGGTTTCCAAAAACAAAAAAGGTTGCAGGCCTTATTGTACTTGGTTTTTTAAAATATGTCCTGACAGGCTCATATAAGTTACTATGCTACATTATTACATGGATATGTTGAATACTATATCCTGACTGGTCAATCAAGGTGCTTTATGGTCTGTTAATTCTTTATAGCAGACCACTGCCATATATAACAGACTGCTGCTATATATAACAGACCACTGCTATGTTTAACAGAGCGTTACTATGTACGACAGGCTGTTGCTATGTATAACAGACCATTGCTATGTATAACAGAATGTTGCTATGTTTAACAGACTGTTACTATGTAAGACAGGCCGTTGCTACGTTGCTATATATAACAGACCATTGCTATGTAAGACAGACCACTGCTATGTATAACAGACTGTTGCTATGTATAACAGACCACTGATATGTAAAACACACTATTGCTATGTATAACAGACTGTTACAATGTAAGACAGGCTGTTGATATGTATAACAGACCGTTGCTATGTTTAACAGACTGTTATAATGTAAGACAGGCTGTTGCTAAGTATAACAGCCCGGTGCTATGAATAACAGACCATTGCTATGTTTAACAAACTGTTACTATGTAAAACAGGCCACTGCTATGTATAACAGACCGTTGCTATGCAAGACAGACCATTGCTATGTATAACAGACCGGTGCTATGAATAACAGACCATTGCTATGTATAACAGACTGTTGCTATGTATAACAGACCATTGCTATGTATAACAGACCATTGCTATGTATAACAGACCATTGCTATGTAAGACAGACCGTTGCTATGTATAACAGACCATAGCTATGTATAACAGACCATTGCTATGTAAGACAGACCGTTGCTATGTAAGACAGACCGTTGCTATGTATAACAGACCATAGCTATGTATAACAGACCATTGCTATATAAAGACATTCTATCTAAGACAGAGTTTATGTAAGACAGGCCGTTGCTATGTATAACAGACCGTTGCTATGTAAGACAGACCGTTGCTATGTATAACAGACCATAGCTATGTATAACAGACCATTGCTATGTAAGACAGACCGTTGCTATGTATAACAGACCGTTGCTATGTAAGACAGACCATTGCTATGTATAACAGACCATCACTATGTATAATTGACCATTGCTATGTAAGACAGGTCATTGCTAAGAAAAACAGGCCGTTGCTATGTAAGACAGACCATTGCTATGTATAACAGACCACTGCTATGTATAATAGACCATTGCTATGTAAGACAGGCTGTTGCTATGTAAGACAGACCATTGCTATGTATAACAGACCGTTGCTATCTAAGACAGACCGTTGCTATGTGGGCAGTTCTGATGTCAGACTCTGGCGGACCGTTTGTGTCAAATTATTGATTTCTTAAGTATGTCGCCATGTAATAAATGGGACGATGTACAGCAAGCTGTACATTATTCTTTATATAACAGCCTCCATTCTCCTGGGATTTGCTCCTATTCAGCAACAAACAACAAACATTATGGTACATGGCCACAGGATCCGTCCTTTCCACTCTTCCCATTCATTGCTATTGCCTATGTAAGCAGCCATGCAATGCATTCTGGTAGCGCAGCGTTGCGTTTAGAGAGACAGACGTTACACTCTCCATATGTGATGTCCGGCGCAACTCGTCACCTCTGGCATCTTCCGAAAAACTTCTAAACTGCTGTCAATTAAAATGACGACATATTCAACACCTGCATGCCTCATTTCTCACCTAAAATGGTTCAGACACAGATTTTGGTGAATTACTTTCGTACTATACAAGAAAAAAGTTTCCAAATGAGTCGCCATGTTAGTTGGAGAGCAGCAGCAAAGTGAAAGTGATTGTCTAATCAGGTTACTAGTGCCTACAGCCTAATGTCAGCCCACCAAGCGTCCAATGCTGGACACATACCATGTCTGGTAAGTAATGGGCTCACTTCAATTCATCTCAAAGGTATTAGATGAGGTTCGGGGTTTAGGTAAGGGTTCTGTACAGCCAGTCAAGTTCTTCTATACCAAACCCAGAAAACCTTTTTTTTTTTTTTTTTTTTTTAAATGAACCTCATTGTGTAGAGATGCACTGTCACATTGAAACAGTTAAGGGCCTTCACCAAACTGTTGTCACAAAGTTAAAAACACAACACTGTTGTTTTGGTTCCATTAAGAGTTCCCTTAATTGGAACTAAAGGGCTTTGCCGTTGTAGTCTGGATGACATTGTTTCGGTTGTTTGTGGCACAGCCCTGCTTTCAAACCGTCTCATAAGCTGCCACTGCTAGAATCACCTCCAGCTAACCACTGCCACCCCAGCTGACCAAGCCCGAGAGACACTTAATAACTTCAATGTAAAACACATAAAATCACATGAAATTGTAGCTCCATGACCAGTTGACCCCTGTCTCCTGCTGACTAACTGTTGTTACATAAGTTGAGCTCAGCCTGGCACCGCTGGGACTTCCTTCTCTCGGTTAATTTTCCGGCAATAAACAGACCAATGCCAGCGGCAACAATGAAGAGATGGACTGAGGAGGAGGACGGAAAAGAAGGAAGGACGAGAGGAAGGAGAGAGAGCAACTCAGATTGGAAGAGAGAATGAAAGTCAGGCAGAAGGAGAGAGAGGGGCGACTGGAGGAAGAAAACAAAGGAGAAAAGGAGTATGCAAAAGTAAGAGGGAGACTGAAAAACAGCAGGGTAAGAGTGTTTGGCGAGCTAATTCCCAGATATCGACGCTGCTTTGATTAGTAACTGGAGGGAACCTTTTAATGAGAGGCATTCTTTAATCAAACCCCAACATAAAGCAGCCCACCAAGCTATCTTTTGTACAGGAGGGGGTGAATTGTTTTCCTCCTCAGACTTCTTTCCCCGTGCAAGTCAACAGACGATGATCCTGCCTCTCTCCTTCAGACCGAGAAGGTAATCGCCTGCACAAGTATGCTCAGACATTCAACTAATTTACTATGTTCAGTGGTCTTATTGCTTCAGATTAAAGCCTTCTCTGCAGGAGCGTTAGGCACTGTGTTGATGCTTTAGTCGGCACATTGGAGGAATAATGGCGCTTTGTATAGTGAGAGTGTCTCCAATACCTGGGCAGTGATTTTGTGTGTGTGTGTGTATCGGTGTGTGCTAAAGTCTCAAGGGGGGGGGGGGGGGGGGGGGGGGGGGGGGCCTCCAACTCTCGAAGGGTGACTTGTTGTTGCAGAGTAGGGGACCAGGCTGTAAGAGAGAGAGAATACAATACCTGAAGGGAAAGAGAGAGAAAGGCACAGGTGGAAAAAAAAAGACCTTTAGGGACAAACATTTTGAGGTGCGTGAAGTGTACTACGGGCAGAAATGTGTACTGCTGGTCTAGCCTGAGAGGGTTTGTCTCGGTGGTCTCCAGTGCGCTCATTAGGAAGCACGGACTGCATCTTAGAACCCCTCCCTTTCCCAAGAGATAGAAAGCAGCTAATTAGAGGTCTGTCCTCCTCCCTGACACATCCACATCCCCTCTGGAGCGCCACAGCGAACCACTCATTAGTCGAGCTCAGCCTACAATGTGGCAGAGTTTAGTGGACTGAAGGAGGTGGCAAATACAAATGGTGGAAAAGAGAAGGTGCCATTTTTGGTTTACAGAAATAACGTAAAAAACAACAATGCTAACAACTTATTCAACAATACTAGTTCACCTGTGCCAACGGCATGCTAATGCAATTTTTTGGCACAAGTTAAATGCTAATGAACACTTGAGCTCTTTAAGGTTGATTCAGTTAAAGCCGCACAAACTAATGTTTTTCTATCAACATGGATTAAATGACTATGAGCAATGATCACTCTTGTAGTGATATTTGTATTAAGGGTTTTTAAAGGAACCGTGTGTAACATGTCAGGGGATCTATCAGCAGAAATGGAATATATCATAACTACGTATTATCATCTGAAACACAGAATCGTTAGCTTAGAATGAGCCATTCATGTCTGCGTAGGGACCGTAGGTCCTCCATGTTGTGCCGTCATGTTTCTACAGTAGCCCAGAGTGAACAAACCAAACAGTGGCTCTAGAGAGAATCTTTAGTGGTTTTACATTACCTGAAGGCCACCGTGGTTCTCGGACCCGCTCGTGAAACTGTTAGAAAACCCAGAGTTTAAAAGTGCCAGCGGCCATCTGACTCCTGTTACTCCTAAGGTGGTGTTGTTATGGTGAAGATGGCGTCTGAGCGAGGCGAATAGCGTGACTACGGTTTTGCACTTGGCGGCTCGTGTTACAGCAGTCTTGGAAAGGGAAAAATTAGTGGAGTACTCAGTTGGTTGCAACGAACCGTAGCTTTAACACTCACTTGTTAATCATCTTTAAGGGCCCTTTCACGCCTACCTCGTCTAGTTTGACCCAAACCAAAATTACACGTGTGAAACCTGTGCCAGACCACGATGACCAGATGTGGTCTTGGTCTGGATTAAATTGAACTATGGTTTGGATATAAACTACTTTTTGGATGCTTTGGACTGTCGGACCAACTACAGAAAGTTCTGGCAGGTTATGACCATGTTGTCGCTCCTTTAAGAAACAGCTGAGTTTGTGTGGTCGAGCACACGTGAAAGAGGGTGACGCTGGCTGAGCACAGACCAGACAACTTTTACTGACCAAAGCAGAGAAGAAATTACCAGTAAAGTTGTCAAGTGGTAGTAAATGTACACTGAAGGTTTCAGTTTAACCATGAATAAACACTGCAGCTCCTCAAGACCCAAGTAAAGTTCCTATGTCTCGCATCCCAACTGCTGGGTGAAGTGATGGGGTTAGTCTCCCCTGTGCTTACCGACTATAGTATACCGTATGCAGTCTGGCAGCTGAAGCATGAACAGTTAACAGTCAGAACCAGAAAAACATTAAAAAACACAACAAAACAAAATGAGCCGTGGTAGCACATAGGGAGAGGAGGTGACCAAATGTTTAACTGACATTTCCTCACAACTATATGAAGAGTCGGCTGGAAAAAACTCTCAAAATTCTTCAGTTATTTTCTAAAAGGATGAGAAAGAGGATACGAGAGGATGGGACAGCAATGTCTACAAACCAGTAGACAAAGGAGATGCAGCTCACGTAGGTGACGGCGACAGGACGTCGTCAGGTATGTCACGTATAGTCTTTGGTGGACTTGCGTCAAAGCACTGTGAAACCAAAAAGTACCCGTATCAAATGTATATAATGGAACGAAAACACAGAGTTAAAAACTTTCAGGTGCAAAAAGAACCAGCGTGCCAGATCGAGTAACGAAAACAAGTTCACTGATGGTACAGAAATCAACTCAGGCACAGTGAAATTCAGCAAATGTAAAGCATAGCAAGCTCTCACAAAATGCATATCTATCACTACTATAATCACTTTGTGGAAAGGAAATGATTATTAGTAGGGAGGCACCGATCTGACTTTGTCAGTCTCGATACTGATATCTGGGAAACTTGAATGATGAAAATATATGACTGAAAAAGTAACCTTATATTCAAAAGACGCAAAATGTAAAATAATGCTGTTGTTTGTCCTGTAGTTCCATTTTAATGTTAACCAGCTATTCAACTCTATTTAACTGTGTTCTGTGTCTGTTTTCTTAATTATTTTTGTGTATTTATTCAGTTTTAATTTTACTCTGGACATCATTGAAAATGAAGGCGCGTCCTCAATGATTCCTCAAGATCAATGAATTACAGCAACTCAGTGATGTTAGTTAGTAGTCCTGGTTGAGACTGAGAGGACCAGCCTGGTAGGTGACGTGTAAGACGTTCAGTTGTTTTGATATTCGAGTTAGCTCTACGATGTTTTACATTAGCTCATACGGGTGAGTAATGTTACGTTTGTAAATCAGCTGATAAAACATGTTTCAGTTGCACTGCCACCGACATGACTCAGATATAACTAAGGCTACATTAATAAACGCTATTATCTCTTTATAGCTGACTGTATGTCACTGCAACAACATGCATTATTCAGACATTTTAAGCAGTGTAACTGGACATGAAAACAGCAGCTCCGGGCTGTGTCTTGTTTTTTCCGCTGCCTGTCTGAAGCACGGTAACCCTCAGTGTTGATTGGCTATTGCTGATGACATGTAAACCAATCAGATGTGCTGTGGGCAGGACATTGAGCCAGACTACACAGTGGAGACTGAGTGGAGACAGAGAGAGGAGGCTGATCAGAGTCAAATTAGTGCACTTTTAAATTAATTTATAACATCCCCAAAACATCAGATACAGGTTTTCTCTCGTCGATGCATATCGTCACGTTTTTATATCGCAAAATTTCATGACGCGATAAATCATCACATCCCTACTGATTTGAGTCAGTATTGGCCCGATATCGGTCCCTATCTATTAGGCACAGATAAAGCAATAATAATAATAATAATAATAATAATAATAATAATAATTTTTTTTTAATAATAAGGTGAAATAAGGCTCTTTCCCAAAACCAAAATCCCAACAGGTTTTACATTTCTGTGGTCCTTCCCTGGGCGATGAGATGGCCAGTCAAGTTTGCTGAAAACAGGAAAATCTATATGTCAGTATTATGCTTTTTATCGGCACACTTTCTCTAAAGAGCACTGTACAAAGCCACATATTAATAGATGGGTAAATTGGTCGACAGGTAGCTGAACAGTTACCAATTTAAAAGTGACGACATTCATCGCACTGCATCTTACTGTTCCTTAAAGTCATTAGTGAAAAATATCCTCAGATTTTCCTTTTCTTTCCACTTTGGTTGTCATGAGCTACGTAATTATAAGTCTATATGAAGATGATTTCACTTCACTAAAGTGTTGAATAACCTTTGGAAAAGGGAAGAAAAACATGTTGGACTTGAGTAACGAAAAAAAAAATATTTCTCAGGATAGTTTTTTCAATATTCAAAATTTGGTACAACAGGGTTGATTGTGTTGGATGCTGCTGTAAAAGCTAATTAAGTTTTTATGTCACGTCGTTTATATCCCAGATACAGGCTGTATTTCCTACACTGTTAGAGTTGAGCGTGTGGTGTTTACATTGGCCATAATTAGGCTGTGAGTGGAGAACATGATTAGAGAGAGGGACAGTAAACAGCTTACTTTGTCGCATGTATTGTGAACTTTTTTTTCCTTTCTCCATCTTCCTCTCTCCACTCCTCTTCATCCGAAACATCTATTTTCTGCTAAGGCATTGAACTAACAAGAGGGGGAACACTGGTTAATTCTGCTTTGAGATTCTGGTCAATACACCGGCTCAGTGTTAGGATATTTGATTAGATCTCAATACCCTCGCCTCTCTGTTGCTTCTGCTTAAAAAAAAAAAAAAAAAACGATTTTGCTTGGGGAAGGGGTGTGTATGTGTGTGTTGGGGTTGGTCTCTAAGAAAGGAGTGCTGCTGCTGTTTTCATTGATTGTGACACTAAATCGTACATTTACCATAGCACATCTCTTACGTCTTCCTCTCCTTCTCCGACGCCGATGAGTCAAAAGCTGCAGATGGAGGAGAGCGGAGCTTGTTAGCGGTGCTTTCCAGGGAACCTCTCCCTCAGACATCGGAAAGCCTCGCTCTGATCGATAGCTGTCTTTCTGTGCCATGTCTGCCTTTGCTCGGACTTGTGACTAAGCTGAGCGTTGCTGTGCTTCAAAATAAATGGGCTGAATTACTCGGTGCTCCACAGGGATGCTAGATGTGAGCAACGGCTGACACCGACTGACAGCTCCCCTTAGTGTTTTTGAGAGACATTATAAAAGTTGAGAGGCACACAGTAGGGGAGATGTACACTGGTTTCAGAAAGTATTAGGACAATGACACGTTATTTGTTGTGTTGGCTCTGTACTCCAGAATACTACTTGAAATTAAACAAGGAAGTTACTTAGTACTTAGTACTGACAACCAGCTTTCATTTGAGGGTGTTTATATACACAACACAAAAGCATATGAGCAATTTTATCTCTTTTAACTACTTAAAACTGCCATCAGATCACTAAACCTAAACATTACTAAACCTGTACTGTAACATCTCTCACTTACATGCTTTTCCCTTCAGTCTTATCTTTAAGATGAGGAAATACATGAACAACTGAGGCTATGAGACTGACTGGTTCAGTCAAGATCACTGACAAGCCTTATTGGTCTCATGTCTGTCTATTTTAAGTCTACCGTCCTACTGTATTGGCCTAAAATTGGCCGATTATATAAAAAGAGACTCACATCAGCAGACATTTTAGATCAATATTTCTAATCACGTTTTTTAATAACGTTGGTGACATGTTTTCCGTACTTATGTTACGTTGTTTAAATACGCATTGTACTTAGGTTACCTACTTTTTAAAAGCCCAATAATGGCGTTTTTCCAAAACCTAACTAAGTGGTTTTGTTGCCTGTGTAATATTCGTAAAATGTTATGCTATTTATCGGTGTTACACGGTGGTCGGGCGCCCACCGATTACATTACTTGCCTTCCGCCCCCACCATTGTTCTGCTTTTTTTTTCTTTTTTTTTACAGAAATAAAACCCATTCATGTTTCAGCGCTGTATTATTAGAATATAGTCGGACGACGAATACTACAAATGGGAAGTGAAAGTGTCTCACTCAACACAGAGTCCGGTGTCATCGGTCACACCGGTGTTGTCACAAGTTTATTAATCTGTAGCTTAATGTCCTCACTCCCTGACTCCCTAGTGGTATAATTTAATCTGCTATTCAAGCTTATGAGAAAATAAGACAGCAGGTTGATATGATTGGTGGTTGATGTGACTAAACATAAGAAAATATAGAAATGAGAATAAGCCGACAACCTGAATCAGACAGAATGGAGTCTATTGTTTGTCTCCCCACAGAGTTGAGGCAACCTCAAGGTCACTCATAAAATGAGTGGCCCAGACTTCCTCTGAGGCATCTTTCAAAGTCTGGCCAAAGGGCAGGAAGAGAGATGTCTTCATTTTTTTTCCTCATGACATCTCTCACTTGGGAAGATCCACACAATCACATCTTTAACTCACATCGCTAAAATCAGCTCTTTGTTTAAGAGCATGTTACAGCTAATAGTTACAATAGTACACATTGACGCCCACAGTGTATACAGTATAGTATGGATTCAGTATAGTATACAGCATAGTATGGTTTCATTGTAGTATATGGTATACTATGGATTAAGTATGGTATACAGTATAGTATGGATTTAGTATAGTATAAAATATAGTATGGATTCAGTATAGTATATTGTGTAGTATGGATTCAGTATAGTATACAGCATAGTATGGATTCATTGTAGTACAGGGCATAGTATGGATTAGTGTAGTATAAGAAGTATGAATTAGGAGAAGAGAGATGAGAAAAAAGATTCAGTGTAGTATATAGTATAGTATGGATTCAGTGCAGTATACAGCACAGTATGAATTCAGTGTAGTATATAGTATAGTATGGATTCAGTGCAGTATACAGCACAGTATGAATTCAGTGTAGTATATAGTATAGTATGGATTCAGTGCAGTATACAGCATAGTATAGATTCGGTACAGTACAGTATACAATATAGTAAGGATTCAGTGTAGTATACAGTATGGATTCAGTTTAGTATAAAGTACAGTAAGGATTAAGTGTAGTATACAGTACAGTATGGATTCAGTATAGTATACAGAATAGTAAGGATTCGGTGTAGTATACAGTACAGTATGGATTCAGTATGGTATAAAGAATAGTAAGGATTCAGTGTAGTATACAGTATAGTAAGGATTTAGTACAGTATACAGTATAGTATGGATTCACTATTGTAAGTAGCATACTGATTCAGTATAGAATACAGCATAGTACTGATTCAGTACAGTATACAGTATAGTATGGATTCACTATTGTAAGTAGCATACTGATTCAGTATAGAATACAGCATAGTACTGATTCAGTACAGTATACAGTATAGTATGGATTCAGTATAGTATACAGTATAGTATCGATTCAGTATAGTATACAGTATAGTATTAATTCATTTTAGTACATAGTACACAGTATAGTATTGATTCAGTTTAGCATATAGTATACAATATAGTATGGATTCAGTATAGTACATGGTATACAGCATAGTATTGATTGAGTATAGTATGGATTCAGTATCGTACATAGTATGCAGTATGGTATGGGACTCAGTATAGCAAGGACTCAGTATAGTATGGATTCAGTATAGTATGGATTCAGCATAGTATTGATTCAGTATAGTACATGGTATTCAGTATGGTATTGATTGAGTATAGTATTGATTCAGTATAGTACATGGTATACAGTATGGTATTGATTGAGTATACTATGGACTCAGTATAGTACATGGTATACAGTAAGGTATTGATTGAGTATAGTATTGACTCAGTATAGTACATGGTATACAGTATGGTATTGATTGAGTATAGTATGGACTCAGTATAGTACATGGTATACAGTATGGTATTGATTGAGTATCGTATGGACTCAGTATAGTACATGGTATACAGTATGGTATTGATTGAGTATAGTATGGACTCAGTATAGTACATGGTATACAGTATGGTATTGATTGAGTATAGTATGGATTCCGTATAGTACATGGTATACAGTATGGTATTGATTGAGTATAGTATGGACTCAGTATAGTACATGGTATACAGTATGGTATTGATTGAGTATAGTATGGACTCAGTATAGTACATGGTATACAGTATGGTATTGATTGAGTATAGTATGGACTCAGTATAGTACATGGTATACAGTATGGTATTGATTGAGTATAGTATTGACTCAGTATAGTACATGGTATACAGTATGGTATTGATTGAGTATAGTATTGACTCAGTATAGTACATGGTATACAGTATGGTATTGATTGAGTATAGTATGGATTCAGATGATATCAGATGTGAGCATCAACGACACAAAGCTCTTGTACTGTAACACTGAACACTGTTGGCTGTTTGTTTGGGAGACATTCACTTCCAGTTTATGTTGACATATTCATATACAACTTTGGAGCTTGAATGTAGTTATTGTAAGTTGTTTTGGATAAAGCCATCTGCCAAATGAATGGAAAATGGCAGCAGCTTTCGGCCAAGTAATCCCTGTTGTTAACATAAAACATGAATCAGCATGAGGGAAATAGTTTTATATATGAACAATAAATCTTAAGTCCCACTAGTGGCCCGTATAGGCTATATTTCAGGAAGGGGTGTCAATCGGTTAACATATTTAACTGTGATTAATTGCATGATTAATCATGATTAATCAAATTGATTAATTAATTTTCTAGATTCACATGATGCACATGTCCTCTCTCTAGCTTTAAAACTGAGCCTGCAACAACCTCCGAAAGACCAAAATCAGTGGTGTTAAAACTAACATGGCGTTAACTGTGACAGCCTGAGTTTCACCTGTTCCTATGTGAAGTTTATGTAAAGTTTTTAGAGTTTGAAGTTAATGATGCATACTGAAGACCATTGAAGCCGTGACGTGCATATAGGTTGTTAAAGTAAAGGAACCAAAGATGACAGAACTATTACTCTAATCCAATTATGCCGTCGCTCAAGCTTTGAATAAGCTCAGTCCTGGCCCTCCAATATTGACATACTATAACTTCACAGTCTCAGGCGCAAGTTTTTCATCTAACCGTAGAGACAACCGATCTAACAAATATGTTCTTGCATGTGAAGTCGTAACATACAGTAAGCTCTTCAATTGATAGGTAATGCATCATAATGCAAAACACAGGCAGGGGGTGGGCTAGTATGACAGTATGAAGATCAGACATTATGCAAGACTACCATTGGGCATGTGTAGTATTGATGACTCATCCATCCATCCATCCATCATCAGCCGCTTTTCCCGTTAGGGGTAGCGGGGGGGCTGGAGCCGATTGGGCAAAGGCGGGGTTCACCCTGGACAGGTCGCCAGTCCATCGCAGGGCACACAGAGACAGACAACATAGAGACAGACAACCATTCACGCTCACATTCACACCTACGGGCAATTTAGAGTCATCAATTAACTTAAACAGCATGTCTTTGGACTGTGGGAGGAAGCCGGAGTACCCGGAGAAAACCCACGCTTACACGGGGAGAACATGCAAACTCCACACAGAAGAGTCCCAAGCCGGAATTGAACCTGCGACCCTCTTGCTGTGCTGCCACCGTGTAGCCCTTGATGACTCATTAGTTTGGTTATCCACCAGGCACAGCAGGGTGTAAATAAAAATAAAAAATCAGTGGCAAAAATAAAATAAAAAATCAGTGGCATTCTCCCCCCTACAAATCTAAAGTGTACCGTACAACAAAGGTAAAGTTATCCAGCATGTATGGGGTCGGACAACCTCTGCCAAGTAAGGCCAAAGACCATCTACTTCCTGCTTCCAGACAGCGGCCGGAGGAAAGGGAGAAGGAAAGAAGAGCTCTTCAGGGTGCCTCTCCTGCTTGTGCCCTGCTGAGCCGGACTAGGTGAGAGTCCCGCTGTGCACTGGTCTAAATTAGCCATAGCCTGCTGTGAAGTCCCTGCTTAATATGTGAAGGAGAGACAC
This sequence comes from Pterois miles, assembly GCA_947000775.1. Taxonomy (NCBI): domain Eukaryota; kingdom Metazoa; phylum Chordata; class Actinopteri; order Perciformes; family Scorpaenidae; genus Pterois; species Pterois miles. The sequence goes on from CAMQGK010000318.1 coordinate 7,183,807, forward strand.
ACCGAGGAAACAGAAGAGAGGAGACTCAAAGGAGACGGGGAACATCAAGAGGATGGAGAAGAAGACGCAGGGAGGAAAAAAAAAGAAAGTTAACGGCAGGATCAGTGAGCGAAGGTGTGAGAAAGAGGAGGAAGAGTGTACGGTTTGTGAAAGAAAGAGAAACAAACACGCGCGCAGACGAGGGAGGTATGCAGAGACAAAGAAAGAAGAGGAGGATGAGGGAGATAATATGAAGGAGAGACAGACTGAGAGAATAAGAGTGGACTTCAAGGTCTATAGCGGGTTGGCGATGGCAGCGCCAGAGGACCTGAGTAGAATAGCCTTGGAATCGCCTCTTCGGCCAATTAATGTGAAGCTGTCTGGGTCCAGGGAAGCTATTAGAGTCTGGAAGAGAAAAACACATTAAAAAAGAAGAGGAAGAAAGTTCACCGCTGCTTCCCCACAGTGGTGCCTGTATGTAAAGCCCCTTGTTTTTCTTGACTGAATAATAGTCTTCATCCCCCACCCCGCCCTCCCTTTAAAGCCTCTGGATGTGGGCAGAACATCTCTGCTTTATTAACCATCTCACTAGAGACAGGACACCCTCGTCGACAAGCAGCAGCCTTTATTAAAGATGCCGCCGAGTGGAAAGGAGTGAGCATTGAGATTCAAATTGAGGGAGACAGTGTGGCCGTAGCTTTAGTTAGTTAGATGAGAGGGGGAATTTGTATTGATGTTAATCAAACAAGCAACTGTTTTTCTTCTTGTTTAATAAGCAGCGCCTGTACTTGCAGAAGTGTGTACGCCGACTGCCGAGGATAATTGAGTGCATGTGTGCGTTTGCATGCGTGTAGACAGGTGTGTACATGTGTGTATACATGCAAATATTGTGTGGACACAGATGCCAGTCAAGTGGATTTTCCTAGAACAGTACTATTAAAGTAGTTGCCTGAAAAGCAGATGATATAAACAGAATTTCCATAACGTTTTTCAATAAGCATAATGAATGCAAACAATTGTAAAGCTGCCGTCGAGCATTTGTTAAAGGTCTGCGTTTAATTGAACTAGTGTGCTAATATGTATGGACCAGCAGTACCACCTTGATGTCATACACAAATTAAAGTGGCAGTTTAATACTCTTCTCGGCGTCCTGCATTGTCACCGAAGTATCGGCGGGTTTTAGTTATTAACATCAAGACAGTCAGGTTGTTTCAAGCTGTGGGGGAGATTTGTTCATGTTCCCAGAATCAAAGCACGGATCAAAGGAATAAAACATGTGTGAGGCTCTCCCTTCATAGAAATGTGTGATTACTGGCTGGACTGCACTTTATTACTTGGAAGAAGCCCATGCACCATTTATGGGTTTAAAGTCCAATAGAGATGTGCATTCCAAACAAAAATGCTATTCGAAAATCACTGGGAATTATTCGATTATTATTCAAAAATCACCGCATGACCCGCAAATGACGAAATGGCCAGCTGCTCAAACTGGTGAAACTCACAGTATGGTGCATGCATGCATATGTTTTAAGACTGGACAAACAGTCACATAAACTATTGGATTTTTTATAATTTAAGGACTATTGGAATAACTGAGGGCTGCACGGTGGTGCAGTGGTTAGCGCTGTCGCCTCACAGCAAGAGGGTCGCAGGTTCGATTCCAGCTTGCGGCTCTTCTGTGTGGAGTTTGCATGTTCTCCCCGTGTAAGCGTGGGTTTTCTCCGGGTACTCCGGCTTCCTCCCACAGTCCAAAGACATGCTGTTTAGGTTTAATTGATGACTCTAAATTGCCCGTAGGTGTGAGTGTGAGCGTGAATGGTTGTCTGTCTATATGTTGTCTGTCTCTATGTGCCCTGCGATGGACTGGCGACCTGTCCAGGGTGTACCCTGCCTTCGCCCAATGCCAGCTGGGATCGGCTCCAGCCCCCCGCGACCCCTAACGGGATAAGCGGTTGACGATGGTGATGGATGGATGGAATAACTGAAAATCAAGAGCCATCCCTAAAACCAAATCAGCAAGAGGGATTTGCTTTATATTTCACTCTATGAATCTTAGCATACAATGCATTTCACTTCAAATCAGTCGTATAGAGGATATTCAAACCTCGTAACGCAACAGTCAGATTAGTCCCCACTAGTCTGACGAACCGATGAAGCCACTTGGATAAGGGGCGAAACGTCTTCAGAGACAAATCTAAGTCCAGTTGCCTTCGATTCAATTGCTGCCAGAATGAATATGACCTGGATGAATGAGAACATTCACAGACTCAAGACTAGGAGATTTGATCAGTCAATTACAAACACATGCATTATGAAATATGCTATGAAGCTAAACAACAGAGGGCCAATAGGCTATCCTAGGATGGGTAACCTATATATTTGGATGGTGTGTCCCCAACTCAGTGTCTCTGAGATGGCATTAGTGAGTATTAGTGAGGTGTGATGCCAAACAACATCCCTGCTGTGTTGGGACTGGGACACTGGAGAATAAACAATGAGGCAAAAAACAGCAATACATCACAACACAGTAATTAACGAAATTCTGCTCCTGTTGTGTCGGTTTGTCGAGATGAAAATCTGAGCTTCTTTTTTCCAAGACAAATGTTGATTCCAGCCTTGTTAAACTTGCTGGCAGTTTTCTTTAGTGCAAAAACACAACAAAACACTGAGGGCAGTGTCTCTGTGAGGGCTTCCTCTCATTGATTGTTCCCCCTCCAAACCTCACTGACCTCCCTCGCCCTTCGTTCTGCCGACACCACTTGACCTTGGGTGACTAGATTTTCTTCATCGCTTCACCCTCCCTCCGCAACTTTCCGCCCATATTAGAGTCCCTTCCCTCTCTCTCCATGTTGGAGAAATCCCTCTAAACTCAACTACTTGCACATTTGGTGTTTTCTTACAAGAAAGAGGCATTAAATCACACAGTCGTGGGGACGGATTATGTGGAAATACAATAAGTGGGGTGGGAAATAATCAGGAATCAGCCATTTGGAGCACCAGAGGTCACAGAGGCATATGATTGTTTTCAGATTACCTGTCTCTTGCACTGACAGGATATAGTGACCATTTTATAAAAATAACTTTTTAAAATCATTCAATTCTACCCACTGCTGCTTTAAGTCATGATACATAACTTTGTGATATGCTGAGTATTGTCATAAGATCTCAATATATTGCGCTTTTTTAGCCTATATTTCAACTGCAAATAATGCAGTTTGTCAACACTGTTTCTATCCAATAAGATACAGTTTTCATCTCAGAGTTTTCCTTCACAAATCTTGAGATCAGATGTCAAGGGACCCCTTTTGAAAATGGCATGCCAATTTCATCATCTCATCGTCAACCGCTTATCCGGGGTCGGGTCGCAGGGGAAACAGCTCCAGCAGGGGACCCCAGCCTTCCCTTTCCTGGGCCACATTAACCAGCTCTGACTTGGAGATCCAGAGGCATTTCCAGGCCAGTGTGGAAATATAATCTCTCCACCCAGTCCTGGGCCTCCTCCCAGCTGGCCCTGCCTGGAACGCCTCCCTAGGGAGTTAACCAGGGGGCGTCCTTACCAGATGCCTGAATCACCTCAGCTGGCTCCTTTTAACGCAAAGGAGCAGCGGCTCTACTCCGATCCCTCACAGAGTGACTTCTCACCCTGGGCATGCAATTTTTTTCTCACCAAATTTAGCATTATTTAACACTCTTCCCGACAAGCTGGCATGACATAGTTGGTACAGATCAATTCCTCAGGTGTTCTAGTTTCATATGATACCAATAGCTTCACTCTAGAATTAAGACTGAGCCCTACAACTTCTGAAACACAGAACAGCGACCGATGTTAAGAGGTCAGTGGTTTACATAATAAAAGAAACTTGATAATTGTGTATTTATACTAATATTGCCACACAAAACATCGCCCACGCTGGGATGTCATTAGTATTTTCCAGCAAAAAACACATAATAAACTCCCTTTGGGGAGAATGATATCATGGACACGTTATATTTGTATTTAGTCAATCATGCAGTTTATCTGTTGTATCATGAACAGTGATTTAGAGCAGCGATTGCTCTGGCTGGCTTCATTGCTTTTCCAACTGCGATACATAACAGCTTTTTGAATTTCAGGAAACATTTGAGAAGTGTGTGGCCATTTCAGAGATCTGGAACCAGGCTAAAATCACACCGCCCTTTGGATGGACCCTCTTCTCCTACTTGTCCTTTCTGTTCGTTCTCTAATTTGATCACAAAGTCAGGTTGAAGGGTATGCAGGTAGCTCATCAGCCCAAAAAAAGTCCCACTTTTTGTGCCCAGTTCTTATTAGAAATGGATACTGCAGTCTGACGCCACGCTTAGGAAGAACTGTGAAATTTAGCAGGTTTCTGCAAGTTCTAGTCTGCGAGGTCTAGTTAGCTGAGGCGTAGGATGTTCTATTATAATTCTGCTGTGCATAATTACAGGAAGACTTGTGTGCAACAGTAGGGCATACAGGAATAACGCAGTACAATTGTGTGATGGGAGACAACTTGAGTGGCTTTCTTTTTGCGTTAGTTCATGTGTTTAAATTGGTCACATTAACGGTTTCATACTTAATCCTGCTTCAGTCCAATTTATTCTGTCTGATACAGCAGAACTAGCAAAAATAATTTACAAAGAAATCATTCTGAACAATGACTCCTCCAATCCAGGCCTCTCATATCTTTCCCACCCGTCTCTACTTCCCTTTGCCCATCTTCCCACAGTGGATTGGCTTAGACACTCTCCTCTGATCACATCTTTTTGTCCATTTTTCGACCTGATTCTCGCTGTTATGCAGCCGGTCTAGAGCTGTCGGCAGCTGCTGCTTCCCCCAAATCGTCTTTTTGAAAAGCTGTATTGTTGCCGTCTGTCTCTGGCACTCAAACTCACACTCGCACAAACACACAAACACACACACACACACAGGCTTAACACCAGATTCCGGTCTTATCTGGTCAAGTGTGTTTACCACTACAGTACACCTTGAGCTTACGCTGCAGGTGCCCAATATTTTGCTGAGAGATTATTTGAGGGATTTATGCCTCAGGTATACTTTTTCCCATTTGCAGAGCACATTGGAGATAAGTGCCTAATGTGTTATCCATTTTATTTTCCATCGGTTAATCATCCAGTCACTTATCGATACGGCACAGCCTGATATAGAAGCAAGAAAGAGATGTGAAATCAAGCTGTAGCTGTAGAGTCATTGTTGGGAAAGTGTAGTGACCAGTCCTATTAGACTGGTGGGACTGCTAGCGACTTTTTCTGTCAACCTGATTCTAGTTAATGACAATGAAACAGAAATTCTGTCAATTCCTAAATCTAGTATATAGTCTCAAAATTTGGGCTGTCAAAGACAATAATGCCTTGACGCAAATTTGTTTTAATGCCACAAATGAATTTCAAGCATTAACACAACTGATCTTCCGGAGATTTTAAAGCTAGAGTGAAGATTCTGATGTCGTATGAAACTAGAAAACCTAATGAATCCATTGGTACCAACCCTGTCATCCTAGCTTATTGGGAAGGATGTTTAATACAGCTCCAAACCAAACAATTTTTGCAAGAAAAAACTATCAAGGCCATTTTCAAAGGGGACCTCTGACCTCAAGATGTGTGAATGTAAATGGGTTCTCTGGGTACCCACGAGTCTCCCCTTTACAGACATGCCCACTTTATGATAATCACATGCAGTTTGGGGCAAGTCATAGTCAAGTCAGCACACTGACAGTTTGCCATGTTATGATTTGAGCATATTTTTTATGATAAATGTAGTACCTGTGAGGTTTTCTGGACAATATTTATCATTGTTTTTTGTTGTTTATTAATTTCCTATATATACTTGAGAAACTCTCTTTATGGTACATTTTGAACTGATACTGTGTGATTAATTTGCGATTAATTGTGGACAATCATGCGATTAATCGCGATTAAATATTTTAATCGATTGACCGCCCCACTCAAAATACATCAGTTGAAATCAGTGTTCTTTTTCTGTGTGAAATACAATAAACCCCTTCAATACATGCATTGTAATTCACCCACTGTTACTTATACCACCCCAGGTACTGCATATCCTAATGCAGGAGTATGAATAGCTTTAGAGGTGCGAGCTGGAGGACGGTATTATGAACACCATGAGTACCTGACAACCTGATGAGAACTGGTGATTAAGGCCTACGCTGTATCTCACCTCATGTTGATGTGTTCTCCTGTGCAGGACCTGTCAGCCGGGCTCAAACACGACGACCCTACTGTGGTAAGGAGCTGTCAGCGCTATAGAGGGAACGCTATAAAAAGCTCTGCCAGACCAACCAAAGATTGGCCATTTCTCAGTGAACTTCCATCGACAAACAGGCTCAAGTCTGTGTGACATCCGTAAAGATAAAGGGATATATTTTCACTCATCAGGTAGGCAGAAGATCATTGTAAATCTTTCTTTAAATAAAATAAAAATGTACATTTACATTTCAATCCAAACTAAGTCTTGATAATATACATTTGTACTCTTTACCAAACTGTAAAAAGAATATTATACAGTATGTATAAGGTGTGTATAGCACAAAATCTTTGTGAATTTTGTGAATTTCCCCACTGTGGGACCAATAAAGGAATATCTTATCTTATCTTATCTTAAAATCTACTACCTGTATCTGCATCAGAAATATCTGATACCTGCAACAGATGTTTTTGGAAAGAAATGCCACATTTTCTGTGTTGAAGTCTGTCTTTATTACTGACATCTATACTATTCATACTATATATATAAGCACATATATACAATCAACCCCAAGACACAACAGAATAATCAAGCTATGTACCTTAATGAAGGATGAAGCACAAGGTGTATTTGAGTCCTTCCAAAAAAGTAAATCTAAAGAGATTAAACTAGGTCTGTCAGTGGATTTAAATAATTAATCACACGGTATATATCTGTTCAGAATATACCTTAAAAGTAGATATGTCAATTATTCAATACTCTTATCAACATGAGAGTTGGCAAATATGCTGCTTTATGTAAATGTATGTATATATTTATTATTGGAAACCCATTAACAACACAAAACTATGAGAAATATTGTCAAGAAACCCTCACAGGTTCTGCATTTAGTATAAAAATATGCTCAAATCATAACATGGCAAACTGCAGCCCAACAAGCAACAACAGCTAGTTGTCAGTGTGTTGACTTGATTATAACTTGACCCAAATTACATGTGATTATCATAAAGTGGGCATGTCAGTCAAGGGGAGACTCGTGGATACCCATAGAATCCATTTTCATTCACATACCTTGAGGTCAGAGGTCAAGGGAGCCCATGTTTGGAGTGTTATTTAACCTCATTCCCAACAAGCCAGTATGAGATGGTTGGTACCAATGGATTCATTAGGTTTTCCGGTTTCATATGATACCAGTGTCTAGCGTTAAGACTGAGCCTGCTACAACATCCAAAAGATCTTCTGTGTTCATTCGGTAAAGAAATTAGTGATTAAAATGAGTTTGCGTTGACTTTGACAGCCCCAACTTTAATCCTTTCATAAACAAAACAACATAACAACTAAATCCAAGGAGTTCAAACTAAAGTAGTGTAAGTATTAATACAAGTTAAAGTCAGAATAAGTCATTGGGTCATTCAGTAGAACACTGTTCAGAAAAAAAGGAGTGCATGCTTCGTGACGAGTCCCAGATGAAATCAAGTTGGCCTGATGTGTCTATGATAAAATATAAAAAAGCTCTCTTTTCTTCAGCTCTTCAGTTTTAAGACTAAACTCACCTCACGAGGTTTCAATATTGGATCATGAAGTAAAATAAAATGTACAGTAAAATAATACACCAGTCAAGCTTTATTCTGCACGGCACAACTAATCTGCAGAAATTTACTGATGGGATTAAAAAATGATTGAAGCTCCACTGAACATCCATTCAAACAAACGTCAGGCTGCATTAACTGTTAGCAGCTCCTGTTCACTTTTGATACTGACTAGAAATACTTGATGATTATAAAACAACCTCTAAACTCTTAAGGAGTGTCCTTTGTATATTATTCTAAAGTCGACTGAAACATCTTGTTGAATTTTGCATTACAAAATGATTCATTCATCATTTCTGGTACATTTATTTCTATTTCTCATAATGCTGCGACTGCATGTTCCCTGTGACTGGGACACACAACAGAAAGTCTTTATTAGATACTTTGACAGACAGATATTTTCTATCTGCTGATAGAGTTTTTAATAGCACTGCCGTGGAAGGAAAAAAAACAAAACAAGAGAACAATATGAGATGATGGATGAAACTTATTGCTCAGGAAATGAAGAAGAAATAAATGGGATTTTCATCAAGGTGTTTGTGTTTATGGGCTACTTTGCAAATAAAACGGAGGGTGCCACAAATATGCCAAAAAAGAAAATTAATTATCAGGGCTCAAATGTTTAAAGATGTCAGTGTGTGTGTGTGTGTGTGTGTGTGTGTGTATGTGTGTGTGATGTTGGCTATCTGATAACTGCTGTGGGAAAGTAGTGGGAGCTCCATTAACCCAGTTTCTGTCTTAATATTTAGAGTCAGTTTACTGTGATGAGACTGATTAATGTTAAGAGCAGACGTACCCATGTGTTGATAGCACAGCTTCACTGGTGTTGATGGGAGGTATTTAGATAGATAGATAACATACGATGCTTTATTGTCAATGCGTATCTTTGTTTGGCATCAATCCGCTCCACTTTGCAGCATATTAATATTTAACTATGTTTACAATAATATACTGTACTGCTGTACTACAATAACACATAACAATAAAAATAGAAATGATGTCAATTCCTAAATCTAGTATATAGTCTCAGAATTAGGCTGTCACAGTTAATGTGACAATAATGCGTTGACACACTCGATCTTCCAGAGATTTTAAAGCTGGAGTGAAGATACTGATGTCAAATGAAACTAGAAAACCCAATTAATCCATTGGTACCAACCATCGTCATACTAGCTTACCAGGAAGGAGGTTAAATAGAGCTCCAAACTTGCGCTAAATTTTGGTGCGAAAATTGCCTTGGCCATTTTCAAAGGGGTCCCTTGACCTCTGACCTCCAGATGTGTGAATGTAAATGGTTTCTATGGGTACCCACGAGTCTCCCCTTTACAGACATGTCCACTTTATGATAATCACATGCAGTTTGGGGCAAGTCAAGGTCAAGTCAGTACACTGACACACTGAAATGTGTTTATAGCACAGTTTCACTGGTGTTGATGGGACATGTTTAGATAGATAGATAACATACGATGCTTTATTGTCAATGCATGTTTTTGTTTGGCATCAATCAGCTCCACTTTGGAGCATAGTAATATTCAACTATGCTCACAATAACACACTTGTGCTGGACTACAATAAAATACTTGAATATTTTAGTTATATGTTCATGTTCATGTTAACTAAACTACATTTATTTGACAGCTGTTGCTACTGTACATATTTAATCAAGATCACAATTTTACAAAGTATATGATGATCTTGTAAATATAATGCATTGTTACAGATTAAAATCACAAATAACAACATTAAAATACTCAGCGTATCCTCACGCAACGGATCATATGATATCTAAGGAAAAGTTATTTCTCATTTTTGGTGAAAAACTGAATTTCCCCACTGTGGGACTAATAAAGGAATATCTTCTTCTTCTTCTTGAATGTCTAGCAACTTGAGCGATGAAGTTGCTCGACAAGATACAGTGCAAAACCTGTTTAGGCAACAAAACTTTAAGTTAAGGTAAAGCTTGATTGTGGTTTGGGTTAGAATAACAATGTTTGTTATGTAAAATAAGGATGATTGTACCAAAAGTTGTGTAGAATGTTAGTAAAGTATGCAAGTTATGTAACAAAAGGTAAAATAAGACATTGACTTGGTTTCACAGGGGACACGAAGTGCAGTCTCCTGGGTGGAAGTCCTGTTTTTGTTTGACACATCTATCAGCCACCCTGACCTCCTATCTATACAGACTTTGCTGCACTTTATACTACTGACTTTCTTAGCAGCAGCCCTGCAGGTCCTGGCTCAGGACCACATGGGTAGCTATATGTATGGACAGTGAATAAAAACAGCCTAAAATGCTGCTTACATGGATTATCATACATTAGTAATAATTATCCAATTAAATAATGCAACACTCCAGTTGGTTCCTTTTAATTTGATATTTTAAGTGCATTTTGTTGCAAATACTTCCATAATCCTACTTCAGAAAATGTTTGAATGTAGGGCTTTTATTTACAATAGCGTATTTGTAGATTGTCTTATTTACTTAAGTAAAAGCTGATTTTGGTTTGGTTTTCAAATGTTGTTAAATCTGTTGGGCCCAGTGGGCAACCTTTGTGGTCTGAGAAGTGAAACCAATGCTGGTGTATTAAACTTGCATTCTTTCTGGTAGCCAGCAGGGGGCGACTCCTCTGGTTGCAAAAAGACGTCTGATAAAGAAGTCTATGAGAAAACAACCCTACTTCTCATTTGATTTATGCCCTTAGTAAACATTGTAAACATGAGTTTATGGTCTCAATCACTAGTTTCAAGTCTTCTTCAACACAGCATGATGATCATTTAGTGAATTATGGTCCCATTTACAGTCAAATAGACCATAAAGCAGGGGACGCTTTATGGCAGGCTACCTTGTGACTGAAAGGTTGCACCACGGTATTGTCCATGTTTTTGTCTTATAACTGTAACCCTGTCACAGTGTGTTTTCAGTTCATGATTAGAACATTTTCAAATGATGTCTTTTTCGGCATTCAGTTATATTCGGTTGTGCTCCATCCTCTCATGTCACTTCTGGTTGCAAAAAAACAAGATGGCGATAGCTAAAATACTGAATTTGAGGTTCCAGAACAGCAGTCCATAAACCAATGTGTGACGTCATGGTGTCTACGTCCACAGAGCCTACGGCCTGAACGAACCAGACAGGATTGCACTGGAGCAGAAAGTTGATGCCTGAGCAGAACTGATGAGAGATGTTGGTTGTTTCTAACTTATTGTCACTGGTCCTTGGACAGCACTCCTGTCCAGGGAAAGCCTTATCCATATGGAGTGACCTCAATGAACGACCTCATTCTAAATATAGCTACAGCAATCCTAGATCAAACTCTTTGTATAACACTGTCCTCTCTTTTTCAGGACAAGGAAGTGCAAGCACTCTGCCCAAAAACCTGTTTTCCATTTATCTGTGCCATCCGTTTGAATGTGTGTTCAAGATTTGGAGTCTGCACATTTAAAAAAGAGCAAACCCAATAAGACCTAACACTAGATTTGCTTTCAATTGAGCTCCAACAGAGAGCTGCCCAGATGGCCCAATCAGAAAAAAGTCTGGCAGTTGCATCTGGAGCCAGCAGGCCAGATGGAGAGTGGTGCAGCAGATATGGGTTGAGTCATAAGAAGAAGAAGAGGGGGGGGAATAAAAACATCCAAGAGTGAAGGACAGACACACCACCTTTTGTAATATGGTTGTGTTTCCCTTTTGCTGTTGGTCGATGATGAAACCTGCCCAGATGGACGGTTAAGATGAGGTAAGGATTATTATTGATTGCTTTCAGTGTTCGGTACCACTACCAAGCAAGGTTATATTGTAGTTTCCAGTATGTAGATTATTCCACTTGTACACAACTCAGCAAAGTACATTTGACTTTAAATGAGAACCACAAGAGGAAAAAAAAAAAAAACAAATGTCACCACCCACACTGATAAAACCAAGCTAGGATTTGTCACAGACGAAAGTATAGAGCAAGTTTCTCTTCAATGAGTGAAGGTCGTGGTGCTTGTTGCAATCATGGCGGTGTGATGCACAGAAGCCAGATTGAACTCAGAGTGGGAGGCTCGCTGAGGGTTGCACTGCAGACTCAAACTTGAGAGCAATTCAGCTGAAAAGATTATTATTTTTTTTTTTTTTTGAAATTTCAGTTCCTGTCTCTCCAAAGTGCGATGGCCAACAGTATTTAAAAGCTCCCACATCTGAGTGATGAACACAAGCTTACAGTATTTCCACACCAAACAGGACATTTTGAGGTTTCTTCTGTAACTATACGCATGTATATACGCTATATTGTGCAAAGTTACAACATAGATGTATGAACGAGATACAGCATTGTTGGCGGGCTTCTGTTCCTTCCTGTGAGAGTTGCTCAGTGGCGCATGAAGCCGAAATGACCCAACCATCAAGTGATAAAGTATCTGGATCATCCGACCATCTTTCGGATCCGTTGGGCCCATAGACCCGGCGCCGTAGTGATTCCTTTAACTCCGCCTCCCAGCCCTCGGTCCAGCCTCAGTCTGGAAGAGGAAGGAAAATTACTCTGGATTTGGCTATTAGAGCATTTTACAACTTTTACGACCTAATTATTTAAATAAGTGTCCATACTGGGAAGTTGATTTACCTAAAAAAAAATATATATATATCCACTGAGTTCTAGTTGTCTCTTTCCCAATGTTAGTCTATTGTAAAAAGTCTTTTTGGGACCAGTGGCATCACATGACGAACACAGAAGTTGTAAATCCAACGTTTGGCCACTACAAAAATTTGTGTCACAGCCTGGCGCTCTGGCTGGGGCTGAAGCTACGCTACCTTTTCTAACTAGCTTTTTGAACTATTTTTATTTAGAAGTCAACTAATTTTTGAAGGCCGATATAATAATTTAGTTGGAGCAGGAGTTTTTAATAAATCAGTTTTTTGTCATAACAGAATATCCTGATAAGTGATTTGGTAGATTATAAACAAATTGAAATATGTTATATTTATTTACAACGGGCGATGTGCTGTTCTGTGGCTTACAGTATGACTTACCAGGATTTCTTCTGTTGAACATCCCCTTACATTGTTAAATGCCACTCTTGAAAAACATTATTGTTGCATAATCCCGGGTAAGGAGGATCCTTAGGTGTGTGATTTTACGCCATGAATGGATGGTTACATGGCTGGATAATTTAGACGAGAGAATCCCCAAATTGTTGAGAGAAAACTCAGAGTAACAGTAATTGATTTCTTTTCCTCTCCCTCTGCCTGTCTTGTATCACTTGAGCTAAGTGTTGCATTATATATTTATGAGATATTGTAGGAAGAAAAGCAACAGAAATAAACCACCCTCTCCCATGATATTGTGTATGGAGCCTCCAGGCAAAAACGGTGATTATGTCCCCACATGACTGGTGGTGGTACTGTAGCCATCGCCAACTATCGGCGCTCAGTTCCACCAATAACGATAATACGTAATATGTCCTATCAGCCCACTGCTTTCAATAGAAGTGTAATGTTGCTGTACTGTAGCTTGTCTACTTCCAATGGAGAGCAGATTGGACTCACTACTGTCGCTACAGTCTCACAGTAGCTTCCCCATCTGTGCAAATGACTGCATCAAGCAAAATGCTGGATACATTAGCATCCTCATTAGCAACATAATTATCTTCACAAGTCGCCTAAAGAGAAGTCAGGAGCAGCTGACACGTTAGAAATGGATGTTCAAACTTCCTGAAACCCCTAAGAAACCTTTACAAGACCACTTTCTGTCAAACTCCATCCCCTCCGAATCCAGCAGAGCAAAGATTGATATCAAACCAAGAAAGATGCAACACAGCACAACAGCTACTTTGTGTTGGCACGGGGAGATAAGAGGTCACAATTCATCTGTCCTGACTTTCTGGCTGATTGTGAAAAGTGGCCCGTCCTGAGCCTGAAGAGTAAGTCAATCTAAAATAGGACATAAACTGGTAAAGGAGAAAAAGTGTTAGTATGAAGGAATTTGACAGCTTCTGTATTACTGTAGAAAGGTCATGAACATGGCAAATCATATTGGGCAACTTCTGCAGAGCTGTGAACAGAAGACTTAACAACACCACTGTTTCACTAACAAACTCAAATTTTTCATACTGAGTACGGTCAAGACTTCACCACCTAATTCTGCATGAACTAAAATCTGCTGCTCTGGAGAGGAGAATGCTCTAATCACATCACCCCATATAACATACTGAAATATCACAAGATTAAGATGAAATGAGTCGACTGTGCACGGATGTTGTGGACATATGTAATCCATGTCTTTTTGACTGCAGGTACAACGATTAAAACAGAATTAGAGTAGAACGGACTAGAGATGTTAAAAATAAATAATTTAAAAAATTAACGCTATCGTTAAGAAATTGTTAATAATCAATTAAATAGCTGAGAAAAAGGCAGAGGGGTGGTTCGTCAGTTTAGGTAGAAAAGCTAGTCCACCTTAAGAGAGAGCTGGCGCAGATACAGGGAGTTGGCTCAGGACTCCTAGCTGAGGAGTAGTACCGTATTTTCACGACGATAAGGCGCACTTAAAAAACTTAGAATTTCTTCAAAATGTGGGGTGGGCCTAGTGCGGTGCGCTTGTGTGTGTGTATGTGTGTGTGTTGTTGTTGTTGTAAGGCGGACGTAGTAGGAAGTGTGGGCGTGGATTGTACTCTATATAAACGAACAGGTATGTGCATTATGCAGAACGATTGTTGTTTTAACAACCCTGAAAATGGCAAAGAGACGCTTATGAAGCGCAGTTTAAACTGAAGGCCATCAGCTACGCGGAGGAACATGAAATGAGCAGCCGCGAGAGAATTTGACATTAATGAATCGATGGTTGCAAGTGGAGGAAGCTGGAAAACGAGCTCCGACAGATCAAGAAGACGCAGCTGAGCTTCCGCGGACATAAGGCGAGGTGGCCGTTGGAGGAAAGACTGAGAGTGGATACGAGAAAGAAAGAGGGGGGGGGGGGTTTTTGTTAATAATCAATTAAAAGCAGCAACGTAGCAGAGATGAAAACTGAACATTTCCAGGGAGGTCAGTCTTGGTGTTTTCGTTTCATGAAAGGGTGCCATTTTCCATCCGGACACGGACTAAGTAGGAGAATGGTGGATTATAATGAAACGCTGGCCATCTTCCGTTCCTACTGCAGCAAACACATCTCCGACAAACACATCCAAATATAAATAGAGGTATTTAATCGGGAGAATGGAGAAAAGCTAGTCAGGGATCTCACAGCCGATGTGAAAAAACATGTGAAGCAAATGAACACTGAGCTTGCTGTCATTCCGGGAGGCCTGACGAAGGAACTCCAACCGCTGGACATGGGGTGAACCGGCCGTTAAAGTAAGGTGGAGCGGCGTGGGGCGATGGATGACAGATGGAGACCACAGTTTCCTAAGACTGGGAGGCAGGGGGGAGTTCGCAATTTGTGAATGGATTGTGGATTTGGGCTAAGTGTCTGCTGGCTCTGTTGTTCGAGCTGTGAAAAAGGGGGCATTTTTTCGGGGGGGAGGGAGGGAGAGAGAGTTTAAAAGGGAAGAAAGAGAATGGGGGAGGAGAGAGAGAGATATAGAGCTGTTCAATTCAGAAACAGAGGATGAGGCTTTGTGGGTTGATTGATGATTAAAAAATTGTGAGTAAAAAATTAAGTTGCCGATTTTTTAAAAATGAATGTGCTTGTTTTCGTGTTTTCCATGCGGTGTGATGTTTGATTGATGATAAAAAATGTTAGTCTTTGTAATTAATCTTAAATAAGCACAACAAACTCAGTTTTGCTCCCGCTCTATTAAACGCACACTTGTTGCTTGTTTCCCGTGTGTTTTCCATCCCGCGCCCTATAGTGCGGTGCGCTTATGTATGTGTTAAATACAGTAATGACACACATAACTGAGACTGCGCCTTATAGTACGGTGCGCCTTATGGTCGTGAAAATACGGTAGCTTGTAGCCTTGTAGCATTTATTCACTGACAAATAAACTGTACACACACTGTTTGCTACGGCTACGTTCACAGCTGTAATGTCACCAACAAACCCACACTCATACAAAAGGTCTGTCGGAAACTTGCTGAAGTTACGCTACAGCGGGCACGAAGCCATCGGCAATGCTAGCAGCTGCTAACGTAGCACAAACTCAGTTTTTCTGACAATCACCATTGTTAATTCGGGCAGACACACAAATGACAACCTGCTAAAGTAAACTAACTGTGTGGTGGAGACTTTTACTGAGAAATGTCCGCAACTCTACATGCAGCCATTATTTTCGTAATTCCGTTATTGCAGATTTTAAAAAAACTGTTCGCCATTTTGACGCATATTCGCTTTCTTGCAGTTAGATGAATTTGATATCACTTAGCTGGGCGTTATGGACACAAAATATCTACACATGATACCAGCATTGGGCGAAGGCGAGGTACACCCTGGACAGGTCGCCAGTGGAGACAGACAATCATCTGCGCTCACATTCACACCTATGGCTAATTTAGAGTCATCAATTAACCTGCATGTCTTTGGACTGTGGGAGAAAGCCGGAGAACCTGGAGAAAACCCACGCGAACATGACGAGAACATGGGCCTCAAGCCAGATTTGAACCTGGGACCCTCTTGCTGTGAAGCGACAGTGCTAACCACTGCACCACCGTGTAGCCCATTTTGAGGTAAATATTGGTTAAAAAAAAGAAATTTCAAATAGGTTACTTGCTAATTATCACCTAATTACCATGAAATGTGCAGAACTGTAAAATGAATGATGTTACCAAAACAGCCAATAAACAGTGAAAGAATATAACCCGCCTGTCCATTCTCACATTTTATGTGTAACCTGTAGACAAGGTGAACCAACTTGTATTTAATGTGGTTGTTTCAAGTAATCTTTGCATCTTGTAACACAACACACACAGAGACAGAGACATATATAGTGGGAACAAACAATGTGTTTTCATTCTCCAGAGATCTTTCCATGATAACTGGTGTTTATCTTTACCACAGCCTAAAAAGGTCAGGGCCCGACTTGATGCTTTACACACCCACAGTGATACTTCCTGGAGCGTGGTGTAACAGCAAGCTAGCCCACAAGCTAATTAATCCAACCTGCCTTACAACCACCCGTCAAGCACTTCATAAGCGCCGGTCAGTAGCTGCGGTAAAGGGTCAGTGCGTCTCAAACGGCCGGGGTGGCGAAGCGTGAACAGACCGCGGTGGAGGCAATTCCAAGCAAAGGCGGAGGCGTCTGTCGTGAGAGGGCTCGTTCACACAGTTTTGTATACACACTCCTCTGGTTACAAAGCACTTTTGGCTGGATTTCATTGAGAGTATCCAGTAAATCTTTTATGTGGTTGAACATCGTTTTATCCTCCTTCATGTGTATTTTATTCCTCGTCTTGTCCTTTTTTAGTAAAAATTAATGTAGAACACTTGCAATAATTATAAAACACAAACTGTTGCCTTTTAAACTGTCAATTTTTGTTTTCACTTACTTTTAATTGCAAATTGCCTGCAGGGATCTGACTCATATTCACTGTGTTAAACAATGTGCAGCTCAGGGTCAATTCTGCATTGAACCCTGCCTGGTCAAAATAATTGAATAGATTAGCGCTCTCATTTCTCCAGGCTTAGTGGATGCAGCGCTCAATGATCAGTCACGGATCATCCATATCCATCTAGATCACATGCTGCATCTTGGCTCATACTCGGTATGCCAGAGGGGAATCAATTAAACACTTTGAATTAATTGATCTGGTCTTAAATGTGGTGAAATGTTCAAGTCCATAATTAATTAAGTATGCGCAGCTTTCTGTAGTGTATCGCCTAATGAAACATTAAACACAAATACCATGACACACAAATAAAATAAAAAAAAAAAATTGTGGGCTAAAAATATCAAACAACAAAGTGTAATAGTCTGTCATGCTTCAGTATAAATGATAAGACACAGCAGGAGCCGTAATGGGATATAACTAGTGAAAATCATCCTTCATTTAAGTCCACATCTGGTCTAAAGTGCTTCTGCATAATAAAACCAGGACCCAGTGAATTAAGGTGAAATATTTCCACCAGGTGTGTTTGGTTTAAAGAGCTATTGAGGCTATCAGGCTAACTCAGTAGATGCACCATGCTGAGGATGGACTACCCTTCGAAACAAGATAGGGGATTACTGCAGGTGGTGCGTTTCTGTGTCTCACTTTTTGTGCCCTCATCGATTATTGTCTCATTTCAGCTTAAAAAAAATAAAATGTGTCTTACCAGAGTTACAGTGGGTCGTTACAAATTATGTTCTAGAAAGTTTGTAAGGGAGCCCTCAAATAGTTTGATAGGTGATTTTGCTTAATTTACAAAAAGAAAAAAAAAAACATCATTTACTCTTGTTTTCAAAGTTAGTGGGTTGTTCAATTTGTTCAATTTGTTCAATTTCAATCTGGGACAGTTCGTAGGGTTTGGTGACATCTGGTGGTGTGGTTACAATTTACTGCTCACTCCTCCCTTTTAAAGGCTGCGGTGGCCATCCTGACAATAACAACACAGATAATAATAAATAATAATGACTTTAATTTATAGAGCATACTTTAAAATACAGTGAAATCTCACAGTGCTGCACAATAAGGGCAAAACAATCATAATGCAATATTAAAATTTATAAGAGAAAAGTGTCAAAACAGGACGAATAAAGTTATAGACAAATTACTTCCTGACATAAGTTAAAAGCAACTAAAAATACTCTGAAATCATGAAAAATACAAAGTACTTTATAACAAGCAACAAGCATGTTGGAGAACTACGGTGACCGTCGGGTAACGTAAAATACAAAAAGCTCTGTGTTGGGTTTGTCTGTTCTGGGCTACGGTAGAAACATGGCAGGCTCTGTGAGAGGGATCCACTCTTTAGATATGAAGGACCCAAACATGCACAGATCAGCCATAATATTATGACCACTCTCAGGTGAAATAACTGATTATTCATTACAGTGGCGCCTGGCAGTGGGTGGGATACATTAGGCAGCAAGTGTGTGGATGTGACTGACTTTGACAAGGGCCAAATTGTGATGGCTAGGCTGGGTCAGAGCATCTCCACAACTGCAGCTCTTGTGGGATGTTCCCAGTCTGCAGTAGTCAGGATCTACCAAGGGTGGTCCAAGGAAGAAAGACCAGTCAACCGGCGATAGGGTCACGGGCGGCCAAGGCTCACTGATGCATACGGGGAGTGAAGGCTGGCCCGTGTTGTCCGATCCAATAGAAGAGCTACTGTAGCTCAGATTGCTGAAAAAGTTAATGCTGGTTCAGATAGAAAGGTGTCAGAACACACAGTGCATCACAGTTTGTTTCATATGAGGCTGCGTAGCTGCAGATCAGTCTGGGTACCTATACTGACCTGTATCCACCACCAACAGCACCTACAATGGAAATATGAGCATCAGAACTGGACCACGGAGCATGGGAGAAGGTGGCCTGGTCTGATGAATCACGTTTTCTTTTAGGGTTAGGGTTAGGGGGTAGGAAGATTATAAAGTGGAAACCACTTATAGTGATTATTGTCACAATGATTATATGGATCAAAGCTTGAGACAGAATCATTCCTGTACAAATACTGTTTAAATAATGCTGCTTATACTTATCAGGTAGTCCGCTTACAGTGCTCATTTTGGGTCTTTTTATACACGACATATGGAAAAACATTGTGTTTAATTTACTCCCTTGACACTTTGCCTTACAGACGGTCAGCTTTCCAGCTGGATACCTAGGGCTGATGCTGCATGCACGTTAAAGTCTTCACAGGAAAAATACTCATTTTCTCTAAATAAAAAGCAAACACGGGAAAGCACCTGCAGTTGAAGCCGCCCTCATCAAGAAGATCGATAATGCCTGGTCACGTAATGCTCTCAAATTGAAACTTCGCTGATCCCTAACCAGCTCTACAGCACACATGCAGACCGGCACCCATCCCCCTTTATGCTGTTACCAGGTGGGAGAGCGAGGAGCCCCGGTAAACGGGCGGCATTCTACATGCACTCTCAGAGCCGGCCAAAAACGGCAACGTCTCAAGAATGGGCCAGACCAGCCGCAAATGTCATTTATATTTATTTTAGACAGAGAAAGGTCAAGAAACGTGAGGTAATTAGTACATAATAGTAATAATCCATGATTAAAATCCTGTACTGTATTCATTCATGGAGCCCTGCAAGTGTTGATTTAAAAATAAATCTTTACTTTTTTTCATGTCCATGAAATCTTCAACAGGTATAGACATCAAAAGTGTAGTAATGGTGCTGATATGTCAATATTAGGGTGGGACGGTTCAAAAAAATTCACAGTTTGGTTCAGTCCACGGTTTGGGGTCACGGTTTTCAGTTTGGTTCGGTACATTTATGGTACAACAAGGAGGCCAATTTCCAGCTTCAATTAAGTCAACAACTGTTTGTCTTCACAACAGTAGTCTAACATGAGGGATAAAACACTTCTTCATTATCACATCTTATGGCTGGACTTCTTATCTAAAAGAAAAGTGCCACTGTGTTATTTAAAAATAATTAATAAATAAAAACAAAACATTGCAGCATCGGGTCAGTCAGCACTAGAGCTTTAGTAACAGTAACATCTACCAGGCCAGCATCATATGAGGAAAATCTGCCATGAGTAATTACCCTGCTCAATACTGCAATGATGACATGATTTGTGACAAATAAATAAATATTGATGTGGGCATATTACTCACTTACTCACTGTTCCTTTAAATTTCATTTACAAAAAAGGCCACATATTAATCCTACATTTGAATCTTTTTTTTACGCTTTCTCAAGTTTGCTGGTTGTTCAATTAAATGTTTTCAGCTAACAAATCTTCCCCAAAGTAGAACTTTTATTTCAGTGTATTTCACAAGAGGATTTTTGAAATATGGCAGCTGTTAAAAAAAAAATCTCAAATTAACTGACACTTGCTCAGCCCATAAAGGACCTTGATAAAATATTGGTATTTTACAGATCATCTTGCCAATGCTGTGTTACATTATACGTGTACAAATGTTTTTCTTTGTTTGTTTTTTTTTTTTTACCTGCAAATAATCTCAAACTGTTGCCATTTTTCTTTTCACCCAACACTGTTGCACAGTAGCCAAAACACCTCGGAGGACTGCTGTATTCTGCTCTGACAACTAGTAAATCCAGTAATGACAAGACGCACACATGCACGCTGACAAGGCATTATACAGCCAGGGGTGCATGGCCTTCTATGTGAAACCATTATGCAGGATTTCTGCCTCCTGCTGAATGCAGGTGGGATGCGGGACCTACTTATTACAGCCCAGATGTGCCTGTAATCCATCACTGTCTCCCCTGCCCCCATCGCACTCTGGAGGATGTCTGGAGCACAGCCCCCGAGCCTGTATGCGACCGGGTATGTGTGCATCTATGCTTCTATGTTCCTCTGTCTATCTTTCAGTAATTGTCAGTCCTTTATTTCATGCACATGTATAAATAAATGTGCACTTGTGTGTTTCACTCAGTGTCTCTCTCTGTTCCTCACCTTCTTTTCTTGTTTCCAAGCCAGCAGTTTATACAATATTAATCACAGTCATTGAGGGTCTCTCAGAAGTATTGTACACATTAATGATAGCTGTTCATACTGAGCATCTTCAGGCTCTGTACAACTCGGTGAATCATTTATATGTGAGTTGGAGATGTGAGGGAAACAGCCCCTGCCTCAGCCAGTGCTGCTGTGGTACAGATGGTGTGGTGGTGGTGGCTCCCTCATTATTCCTGCTGCTCATTATATTCTCATTATTTGTGTCACTCTCCTTTCCCTACAACAAAATTAATGATCTGTTGTGGTTCATGTGTTTGGCTTCTTGTTTCTCAAACAAGTGATTTCTCTGTACTGCTATGACTGCTGACAAAACATCCCTGTATAAATACCGTTACACCCACAGAGATAAATTTAGCACATAAATAGTAGCTGCTAGGGGTGGGAGAGGAAAAAAAAAAATCCATTCACCTGTGTATCATGATTTTTAAAGCCAGAATCAGGAGCTTTAGCGCTTTTATTGTTGTAGTCTGAGTAACGTGACGTCATATACGTTTCGTATCCGTCATCCAAAACAAACCGCAGTGGGCGGCAGCGAGCCGAAACGAAAAAGCAGAAAACGGCGGAGGGTCCTCGTGGGTACGACCTGCATCATCAAGTTATATCCAACGTGGTAAACACTACACAGACAGTAAAATATGGAAACACTTTTGGTTTCACACATTGGAGAAAAAGCAGAGCTAGACATCAGGGCTAAAGTTGCGTGCTACCTCTGTCATGGGCAGGAAACATTATCGTATTGTGGTAACGTGCGGTCAAGCCAGCCGTCACTCGACTCTGTGGTCAAATCGGCCAACGCTACAACTGTAAAGCACCCATACACTGACATTTATGTTAAATGCATTCAGACGGCCCGATGGAGCTGACTATGGATGTATAAAGAGAACGGAGCTAATGGGAGAGCTAGCAACGTTCTTGGTAAAGTTAGCGGAAGTATACACGTGTGACTACGTCTGGTTGCCAAAAAAATATGTTAACAAAGTGAACTGTATATGCAAAATACATATATGGACATAAGATTGATTGGTTTATATTCACAAGAAGTATAAAATGTCACATGACCCTTATAAATCAAAAAGAAAATACAACTAATCTGTGAGGGAAATATCTTGTCTTTAATTTTTGGGTTGCTGTAAAAAAAAAAAAAAAAAAAAAACATTCCCAACAATGACATGTATTTGATTTCAGGACATCTCTGACTACATACATGCTGAAAATCAAACATTTTTAATGTATTAAAATAGATATTTTCCTAAGTAAAATTCCCTACAAGTGTATGATTCAACTTTTTCCCATGGTCCACTGTTAAAATGTTAAAATCATATAAATCATAATATCGTATTCACACCCATGTATCGTGATAATATCAAATTGAGAGATAGGTGTATTGTCCAAGCCCTAGTACAGTATCTACGTGAGAAAACCTTACTTCCTCCTCTCTTATAGAGTTACTACAGCACAAAAGACAATTAGAGCGTCAAGTTAAGACTGCTTTTGTACGCCACCGCGGTCCCTTCGCTAAAGGCCTCTGAGAGTTGCTAGGGAGTCAGTTGCATGATGGGTGTCGGAGTGTTTGTGTGCCTGTTGCCCCCATAGGATCCCTCAGTCTGACAACACAGGCTTATTTAAGAGACCGTTTACAGCAATCTTTGGCCCTACCCAGCGACCAGCTTGCCTTGCATCGTATGTCACACAGATTGGTAAAGGACCGGTCTGTTGACGGGGCTGGGGGTGCTCTGACAACTGTAAAACCACATGAATGCTGAACAGCTTGGCAGACTATTGAGCTCCGCGAGGCCAAACTATTTTCCCCGAACACAAAGCAATTAAGCCCTCAGTAGATTCCTCTCTTAACAAAAAGCTTTGCTTTTCTTACATTGTCTTTTCTTCTACTAAGCAAGGCTCTACATACTCCTGTCTAAATCAATAGTCAGATGTACCAATAGATTGCCTACCGCTGCTGCCCACACTAATGAACAAGCAGTTGAGCCGAGAAGAAGCAGGGATCAATTTCATCATGTTCCCAGTAAACCTTTTAGTTTGCTGATATTACAATGTTATCCTGGGGAGGGCGTGTGCTCCCCATCTGATTAAGCCTCTGTGTAAAAGGTGTAGCTGTGCGCCGTCAATACAGAATGATTTTTGTGGCGCTCTAACACCACATGTACAGACGCTCTTCCTACTCTCAGCCCTCTGACCCTAGCTGTCTCAAGTGTTGCAATAATTGCCCAATCAATACGCCCCATGTCAATTGCATCACGCCAAGGAAGCAGGAAGCAAAAACAAGCAACAGACACAATCTGCTCCCCCTGGGGCTAATCTGTTACTGAATCAATACAGACGATGACACCAGATGACAGCGGACCGGGTGATATCATCTTTCATCTTGAGCCACCAAAGGAGCCTCGCTCTATGATATGTGGCGGCGAGCTGACTACTGTTACCGATGCTGCCACCATTCTTCAATGTGTCCAGCTAAGGTGGGGAGTGCGAGCTCTCCGAGGGATCTCTTGTTCATTCTGAAAGCGCTGCGAGCAGCACAACGTGTCCCCGGTGTGAAGGGTTAAGTGAAATATTGCTGATGTTAGTCAAAATCCCAGCAATCTCCAAAAAGATATGCCCTCACAAAACAAAAGGAATGCTTCACTTCTAACAAGCAAAAATGTGCTAATTAAAGGTATCATTAAAAACATATATTGACCCTTTTTCACTTACAATTTAGCACAGAAACTAATTCTATAAATTTACTCCCATGAAGAAAAAAACAAATACATAAACAAGAGCTGTCAAAGTTAATGCAATAATAACACGTTCAGGCTAATTCATTTTAACGTCACTAATTTCTTTAACACATTGACGCAACTTGCGGGCTCAGTTTTAAAGCTAGAGTGAAGATACTGACATCATATGAAACTAGAAAATGAATCCATTTGTTACCAACCATGTCATACTAGCTCATGAAGGAGGCTAAATAATGCTCCAAACTTTTGGTGAGGAAAAACTGGCATGGCCCTTTTCAAAGGGGTCCTTTGACCTCTGACCTCAAGATATGTGAATGACAATGGGCTCTATGAGTACTTACGAGTCTCCTCTTTACAGACATGCCCACTTTATGATAATCACATGCAGTTTGGGGCAAGTCATAGTCAAGTCAGCACACTGACAGCTGTTGTTGCTTGTTGGGCTGCATTTTGCCATGTTATGAAATGAACATATTTTTATGTTAAATGCAGAACCTGTGAGGGTTTCTGGACAGCAATTGTCATTGTTTTGTGTTGTTAATTGATTTCCAATACTAAACATACATTTACATAAAGCAGCATATTTGTCCACTTTCATGTTGAGTACCGTATTTTTCGCACTATAAGACGCACTTGAAATGCTTTAATTTTCTCAAAAATCGACAGTGCGCCTTATAATCCGGCGCGTCTCATGTATCAATTCTGGTTGTGCTTACTGACCTCGAACCAATTATATTTGGTACAGGGTGCTCAAAAATCTGTCAAAATGTTTTATTACGACTTTGGTAAGCTACGAAGCCGCACCGCTGGATGGATTGTCGGGGCATTACGGCACTCACCGACACTGTCAAAACGAAAGTGAAGAAAACTAATTCGCAGCTTGCCATCATTCTGGGTGGATTAATATTGGTGATAGATATTGGTGTCAACGGGTCGTTCAAAGTTAAATTACGAGCTGCGTGGGAGCGTTGAATGACAGAAGGCGAACACACATTCACCAAAGACAGGGAGGCAACGCCGGGCGAGTTACTCCACAATCACGAGACGAGAGCGCCTTATGTATGAAAATAGACACGTGCATTCATAGTGCGCCTTATAATCCAGTGCGCCTTATAGTGCGAAAAATATGGTAATAAATATTTGACAAATCTCTCTTTAAGGTACATTTTGAATGAATAGAAAGATTAATTTTTGATGAGTAATTTGTGATTAACTATAAACAACTTTGTGATTAATCACGATTAAATATCAATCGTCAGCCCTAGTAAAAACGTATATTGACTCACTGACAGTTTAGCATGGACACTCCCATAATCATATGTTTACTTACATGAAAGGAAAAAACAAATACATAAACACAAACATGCATACATTCCACTTTTATTGGTAGTATGGTATTAGTATGTATGGGAGGCTGAGCGCGCATGAAAGAATAACGGCTCATAAGATGCATCCACCAGCTTTAATATCAGCTGTAACACACAATGTCAATGCTTGCTGCTTGTGTTTTGTGCATCACTTACACTCTGTCAGTTATAGGCAAAGAGAGGGAGGTGGGTGAGGAGTAGGAGACAATAATGAATGCTGCAGGTTCCCCACAGTTAATCTTCCTCCTCGGTTGTTCACCTTACTGTCTGACACTTCCTACAACCGACAACATTGCGCTAATGGTGGCACCTAGTCTTTTGACACAAACATGCTGTGAATTTATTCGAGTGATTTGAGACATTTACTCGTTTGCATATAGTCTGATTTAGGAAAAAACGTGGTCAATAAAATCATAAAAATCACAATTTTGTCTAAATTAAGTCTTTTTTTTTTGTCAAATTGTAATGACTTTTCACAATGGCATTTCATCAGAAAGGTGGTACCTGAGGGCTTCTTCTAAGGGATTCCAAAAATAGCCTCAACTTGATGATGCATTTAATAATACAGTAATATCCATGAAGGTTAAATAATTTACACGAGGGCTCACGAAGAAAATCACTCTTACTGAAACACGTCCTTTAGATGACTGACGCCGCTGCAGACACTGCTGTTGGTTTACAACACTGTGGTGGATGCAATAACATCCTGGGTTGTTTGAAATTGCAGGAAAACATTTCAATGCTATTACAGTCACTACGTTTGCGGTGTACTAACTGTCACTTCTTGGCTATGAAAAAGATGCTCTATGGGTCGTAGCCCAGTTTACCTGTTCATTTCACTGGTATTGGTAATATGTGCAGTTAAAGGCTGCATTTGTGAATTTCCTTACTGATGTCAATCCTGAACTCAGGCTATGTAAAAGCACCTATGCAGTCAAACAACATTGTTCTTGGTTCCTTGGAGCCGTATCCCATTTGCTTGTTATCTCAAACACTGTCGGCTGTATGGATTTAGCTGAAGGCGAGCAGCTCCAATGCTGGCTAAAATATTTACGTAGTGAGTTTCAGTACAATCAGACTGTACTAGAACTAGGACTACCCCCGATTAGCTGTTTTTATGCTTTTTTCATGTTGACTGATTTATTTCCAATGAACTTACTGTGTGTGCACATCTCTGGTAATCACAAGATTTAAAGTGGTGCCTTTGTGTGATTCTTTGTGGAGAAACGAAAGGTTTGACAGATCTCTGATTACAGGGCAGTACTAACTAGAACAGTGATGTGTTGCAATGATCAATCACCAGCTCTTTTGATAATCTATTAATCGGAGTAATTTACTAAGAAAAAAACGTCTAAATTCTCTGATTCCAGCTTCTTGAATATGAATATTTTCTAGTTTCTTTTCTCCTCTGTGACAGTAAACCTTTGAGTTGTGGACAGAACAAGACAGTTGAGGATGTCATTTTTCACCATTTTCTGACACTTTATAGACCAAACAACTAATCAATTAATAGAGAAAATAATCAACAGCTAAATCATCAATGAAAATGTTTGTTAGTTGTTTTCCATTCAGGGTAGTGCAAGACAATGAAAAACAATGAAACCGGATAATGATCTTTATATCACTACCACTCATGATTGTGAGGATTTGATTGGCTGTAAGGTGTGGGCTAGTGTCAGTATAACCAGACACTTATGATGCAGATGTTTGTTTGTCATTCAAAATGAATATGCCTGTACTATCTTAAGCCTGTCGGACCGGTACTGGGTCGCACAGGTCCTGTGGAGTTAAAACAAAAAAGTTGCTATAGAAAATGATCTATTCCTAAGAAGATAGTCATATCATACCATTTTGAAACCCTGAGGTCTTAAGCTTTTAAAATCAGTAAACCAACTGTATGTTGTCCAAACTGTCTTATTACAATGTCTTTTAACAAAAAGGTGTTATAAGTTTTGTAGATATGAGTATGTGTGATATGTGGATCTGGGGAGTTAAGAGCAAGATATTCAAAAGTCCCAATAACATTCACTGGAAATAAAGAGTCTTGAGTTTGATTTAAAAATAACCCACCAATAACAAAAAACCACCACTTTTCAGAGATTTAGAAATAAGCAACTAAAGATAGAAATTCAGTTTGTTCCATTCAGTTCAGTGTTTTCCCCCATGAGTGAATCCTCTTGACGAACAAATCAATCCAGGATCTCTCAACAGCTAAATAACCCTGACGCTGTTGTCGCTAGCTTCGAGGGCAAACCACCTTCACATAAATCAGCAGGTGGAACTTGGCTTGTGTCTTGAGGAGTTGTAGCATTTATTCGCCGACATGCAGCCTAAACTGTACACACACTGCACTGCTATGCTCACAGCTGTAACATTACTGCTGACTGAATACTCTATCTGTTGAGCATACACTCAACGTTAAACACACCGTGTGTGTGTTTGTGTGTGTTACTCCGACACATAGCAGAGGACAGAAGCAGCGTGCCAGTAATGTTAAATGACACCGAAACATGGTAGAGACTCTCAGTGTAACCGAGCATTATTTTTTCATAACATGACCAACATGATTTTGGTATAAATGTTTACATGCTTTCCGATTATATCTAAAACAGAAGACGAGATAAAAATTAGTTATACAGCGTGTGTAAATGAACAGATATCTGAACAGATACTTGAAGGTATACGAAATTTTGTTTGCATGTGGCCATGGTATAATACAATACATGATTGTAATGGATGATGTGGAGGCTCAGTGGCTTGCCTCTGTGTAACATACCTGGTACTTATATACACAATATATACTGCTTTACTAAATGCACAGGCAAAGATGACTCATCCGCTGAAGACCAGAATGAAGGCAAAAAGCCCAAACACAAGCTGAAGCTGAGGATGAACAGAGGCACAACGCTGGGACGCCAAGTGTATGTGAATGTCTGCTGATGTCTGTTTTATAGATTACAGCCTGTCAGCACATAATACCATTGTAGATCACATAGAAGGAATCCCTTGCCCACCTTAATCTCCACCGTCTTGCACAGTCAGCAGCACATGGAGCAGATCAGAGGAATCACGGATACCACTGAAAAGTAAGAAATGCAGAGAGGGACAAGGGGAAGAGAAAGAAATGGAAATAGTTTCCCTTTCATCATTCGAAAATTACCTTCTCATCCACTGATGCCTCATTTAGCTAACATGCTACTTCTGTGCGCACGCCGTGAATACAACTCCGGCAGCAAATTGTTAAGTTAAGTCTGGATGACAAAGGGAATCAGATCAGTGACTCTGCTTTGCCTTTAGCACAGCCTTAGAGAAAGAAAGAGAAAGGAAAAAAAAAACTAAGGTTGAGCAGCGTTGATTATTCTTGAATGAGTTGAATGGATAATGCACACAGAGAAACATTCAATTTCTCATACACTGGCTGGTCGACTGACTGGCTGCCTGATGGATTGATTGACTGACTTACTGGTTGGCTGCTTTGCTTTCAGTCTTTGAATGAGTTATAACTTCACATGTCAGACTGATATCCCCACAGTGAAGCTCCGAACATTACAAGCGCGTCCTGAGCAGCACAGCGTCATCTCTGCTCATTACAGCGTAATAAAAACATGGAATGAAGAGATAAACTGTATGTATTCATCATGTCAGCTGCATCGTGTAACACGTTCATTAGTCATCTCGATGCTTATTGTCTACCGAGCAACGGGGGGAGATGTTTTATCTTTATTTAGCGTTACGCATACATCACTAGTGTCTTGAAACAATCTTCATATTAATTTGTACGACATGCAGAAAATGTCACAATTTTTCTTCCTCATACTAATTCGCAGGGCAGATCTAACAATATATTAGTTATTAAAAATGCTCCTGCTGTCAAACCTTCATTATCTTGACCAGAGAGGAGGTCTCCATGCAAGGAAACACAATGATAATCATATCAATAAAGTGAGAGTAAATATCTGCAGAGAGGCTTGGAGTGAGGATACCCAGGTGTATGCTGTGTTTTGGTGGGAACACCCACTCAGTGTATTGATTGGTCACTGCAGCTGGTGTGATGGAGCTACAGTATAATAGGAACAGGGTGCTGTTAAAACAGCAGCTTCTGTACCTGCAGCAGATGCAAAACCATACACGTTTTTTCATTATAAATTCATAATTATTGAATGTGTTTTGCAGAGCTGCAACCAAATAATTGCTTAGTGTCAACTATTAAATGAATTGCCTACTATTCTGAAATTTGATTGATCGGTTTGAGTATTTTTTTAAGCAAGAAAAGTCAAAATCTTCAGATTCAAGCTTCTCAAATGGGAATATTTTGTTTTTCTTCCTCCTCTATGACAGTAAACTGAATATTTTTGAGTTGCGGACAAGACATTTGAGGACGTCATCTTGAGTTTTAGGAAACTGATGGACATTTTTCAACATTTCCTGACATTTCATATACCAAATAGCGAATTGATTAGTCTACAAAATAATCAGCAGATTAATCAACAATGAAAATCGTTGCTTGCAGCTTTAGTGTATTTAATACAATCTAAAAATCTGTTTCAATTTTTACCTTTTTATTTTACCGTATCACTGATATGCATTAAGGCTATCTTCCATTTATTTCGTTATCTTGGCTCACTTCAGAAGAGTAGGGTGGGTAAGAAGGGTGTCTTTCCTCCTCTGTTGTTTTCTTTCATCCAATTCCTCCTGCTGCTGAAAACACTTTTCAAAGCTGTCGGATCAGGTTTTGCTAAGTCACCCACTGACACCGAGAATGATCACTCTAAACTCTCTCCGCTCCATCCAAACCTCTTTTAGTTCACAATATGAATGCAGTCTTGTCCAAACACATACAACAGTACATGATTTTATACAACTCGGTGGGCAACCTCCAGGTCTGAGAAGTGAAGCCAATGAGAAAGTGCTTTAAAGATCCAGCAGGGGGCGACTCCTCCGGTTGAAAAAAGACGTCTGATTCTATAGAAGTCTATGAGAAAATGAGCCTACCTCTCATTTGATTAATTACCTCAGAAAACAGAAGAGTAGAATTATTTCCCCCCAAAGCTGCAGACTGCAGGCTTTTATTTTAACTGTTTCTACTAGACTTCAAAAGAATAGTTTCAGTTTTCCAAGTTCTTTATTGTCATATGCACAACAATAACAGAGAAGCAGTCGCTGGCGATGGAAATCTTAGATCTGAGGCTCCCTTCAACAATGCTCATTAAATATGTATAAAAAGAAAATCATGCAAGTAAAAAATTAGACTCCAAGACATAAAATGACAGACGTTAAATTAGAGGAATAAAATATACATATGTATAATAAAATAATATAAATTATAGACTGTCTATGCTCTACAGCCTTTCATGTATCAAATCCATACTTAACATCCACTGTATGGCTCCCCATGTTGTAATCTTCTTGAAACAGGTTTTAGTTGTAATTCCTATTCAGTCGGTCAGTCTGTGACACTGGCAGTAGATATATTGGCTAATAGGTATTAGAGCTGCAGACTTAATTAAAAACTGACACTGGACTGACAATAATGTCCCATTTGACAAATATGTGCTGAAAAATAGGATCCCTCCATCCTGACATCTTGTCTTTGCTTCCCTTGTGTCCTGATGATGAGGGTGTGAATGTGTGTTCAAAAATGTGATGCTATATTGGTTGTACCCCCCCCCCCCCAAAAAAAAAAAACAAGTACGTCATCGGACGTTGATATTACCATTATATTACATCCATTCATCTGATGTATGTTTCAGTCATGTAGAATGAAAAATGAAAGAATCATGTACAAGTACGTCAACTTTAGCGAATGCGTGGAAATGCTTTAAATGCTACATTTAGAAACAATCAAAAATAGGGAGTTTTTTTTATTTGTGCAAATTATAGAAAATAAAACTGCTGTAAATGGACTTGCATTTATTTTGCACTTTTCTAGTCTTCCGACCAAAAAGCACTTTACACCACATGTCAGCATTCACCCATTCACACACATATCCATACGCTGATGGTAGAGGCTGCCATGCAAGGTGCCTACTTTGCCCATCAGGATCAAATCTAAATACTCATTCACACACCGATGGCTATGCCTTCGTGAACAATATAAGTGTCTTGCTCAAGGACACATTGATGTGACTGGAGCAACCAGGGATCAAACCAGCGACCTTCAGATTGGTGGGCGACCTGCTCTACCCTCTGAGCCGCAGCCGTACATTTCTGACATTTGCAGAGTCGTTATATCCTGTACATTACCTACATCATACTGCATATTATTAAATTGCTTTTGGAAATTGCCCATTTGATTTTGCCAACAGCAGCTTTTTTGTTCGTGCGACTGATTCGACTGTCAATATGTTCTTCCAAACAGTTGTTTTTGTCATTTCAGTAGTAGGACCGGGTTTTATAATCCCTGAAGTTCAGTACTACACTTACCTGAGTGAGGTCGTTCTTAGAAGAGATCACCGGATGATATTGGCACTAGGACACGCCTTCAGTTACGTACCTCTACGTCATTGGGTGTTTCAGCCTTTTATCACAAGACACCCTCAGTCAAGGAAGGCCCACCGCTGGCTGATCAGACCTGGGTGTCTCATGGTTGTCCTCTCGGTGGTCCCTTGGCAGCCCAGACAGTCTCTTCTTTTCAGCCACAGCCAGTGACTGTTCCTTTCCATGGTATTGGCAAGGGCTTCGGCTGCCTTCCTATGGACTTGCCCTCTGACTCCCAAGAGCTTTGCGGTAGAATTAACAATGAAGCCTCTGCAACATACCTCTGTTGGACGAACTTTAACATTCAGCATGTTGTAAGGTCGGCATATCATAGTTGTGTGACTCTTCCACAGCATCCTCCCCGGGGACGGTCCAAATCTGGTCGCAGGTTGGTTGACGCAATTTCGGATGGGAAGCTGAGTCTCTGGTCTAGGTCCACGCACATTTCCCAGTCTGTGGCTGCGTTCAGTGGGCATGAGTCAGGGGGTGAGATGGCGGCCCTGTTTCGCTCCTTCCCGGATGAAGGCTGGTGTTGGCTCTTGAGAGGCGAGGCTTTAGTGATTACCCTCTTGCTCTCTACTTCAACTGCCACTGGGGGCGGCAGTAGCTCAGTCTGTAGGGAGTTGGCTTGGGAACCGGAGGGTCACCGGTTCGAGTCCCGACATGGACTAAGAACTGAGTGTGAACTGGTAGCTGGAGAGGTGCCAGTTTACCTCTTGGGCACTGCCGAGGTGCCCCTGAGCAAGGCACCAAACCCCCAACTGCTCGGGGCGCTTGTCAGGAGCAGCCCCCTCACTCTGACATCTCTCCAATTGTTGCAAGTATATGGACCTGTTTGTGCATGTGTGTGTATAAGTTAACAGCGGGACTAATAAAGGACTATCTTCTTCTTCTTCTTCTTCAAACATCCCAGCACTTGGTTCTGCAGCCAGTTGCATCCTCCTTGTGTTAGGCTGGTCTTACACCCCACCAAGATGTGCTTGAAGGTTGCAGGGACTGTACTCGGAATGCAAGCTGGATCCTCTCCCAGCCATAGGTTTAGGTTTGTAGGGGAGGGCAGGACGTCATATGTGGCTCTGATGATAAACCTCAGCCTATTAGCCTCCATGTTCCACAGCTCACTCCCTGGGATTTCCCTCCTCTCAACAGCATCCCATCTTGTCCAGCTGCTTTGCTTAGTTTGAGATACAGCTCTGGCACACCTGGCAGCTTCTTCTTGGCGGCGCGCTGCCTCCACCCTGCCTGCCTTGTTGGACATGGCCCACAATTTCCTGGTGCCGGAGGGCAGATTTAGCATCCAGAACTACTGATGACGGGGTCCATTTTCTTCCTGTGGCTACAGTTGGAGCGACGCCTCTTACAATAGAGTCCCACATTCTGAGTGTCATCTCCACTCCTGCTTTAGCACATGAATACTTTCATACAGACGCAAATATTACACGGCAAAAAGGCAACATATTTTTTCGGAACAAGGTTGTTTTTCTGAACTTCATTGCAGGAAATAAAGGCATCAACATATTACGTCGTACAGAATGGGTTGAGTTGTATATTTATGAAACAACAATATGGATGCTCCGTAGTCTGGACCAGGATGGCAAAATTTATTACCCCTTTCAACCTTAACAAAGGCAGACCAAATCCACTCCTCTACCTTTCACAATAAAAGCCCAATCTCCTAATATTCATAGGCAAATATTTCGCATATTTGTGTTATACACATATTCATCCCACCCCTGGTGTGTTAGGACCTTCAGATTGCTGAAGACTCATATTTGCTTCAGCTGAAACTGTTTTCAGCTACCTTTTCTGGCATGTAATTGCGCTATGGCCACATACTAATTGACCAGAAATGTGTTCTTTAGCAACAAATAAAATCAGCCACAGTTCCCTTTGTTTCTCTGACTGTGTCGTGTTTCCAGAAGGTTGTCTGCACAAAGATGTCCAATTAATAATTCAGCACCAACTCCAGTTACCAACCAAATAAAACCTACCAAATCATGCGTGATGAAAAATAGCACTGCATTAAAATAATAAAACATAATAAAACAGCAAACAGGTGCAACTTGCTGTTAAAAGATGTTCTAATAAACTTGTTCACCTTCCCGTCATTAATGCTCTGTGCCACCCTCCCTCTTCGCCTCCCTATTGAAGCTGACTAGAAAGCTCCAGGATATCAGGGGAGAATTGTGGCGTAATTACTAAGTGATAAGACAGAAACTGCCATCATTAGAAGGGTGTCTTTCCTCCTCTGTTGTTTTCTCTCATCCAATTCCTCCTGCCGCTGAAAATACTTTTAAAAGCTGTCGGATCAGGTTTTCCTAACTCACTCACTGACACCGAGAATGATCACACTAAACTCTCTCCGCTCCATCCAAACCTCTTTTAGTTCAAAATATGAATGCACATACAACAGGACATGATTTTGTCTAACTGAGGAAGTGCTTTAAACTTGCATACTTTCTAATAGCCAGCAGGGGGCGACTCCTCTGGTTGCAAAAATAAATGACTATAATATTTCATATATATATATATATATATATATATCAGCAACTTCAATACAATGTGAAGCAGTAAAATTAGGACTGTGAAAGCTTTGGTTAAATGTTTGAGTTAAGAAGCAGATCATCTTTTTTGTTTTAAACTACCTTTTCTTGGTTAGCATGTAAATATGTTTGGAGTTATCATTTAACGCAATAATACAAACACAATTTGGAAACAGATTTTTGTCGTAAGTGGAAGCAAAAATATTTAAATACAGCCACATTCACTAATATGAAGTAAAAGAAACCAAAGGCAATATGCGAAATAATGAAACCAATAATCGTGAATAGTGAAGTAGTGACGAATAGTGAAGCCAATGCGCAAGTGAACTTGCATTCTTTCACACACAACCATGATGGCGACGGCCAAAATGCTGAAATAGAGGCTTCAAAACACCAGTCCACAAAACAGTGGGTGACATCACAGGGAATACATCGACTTCTCATAACCAGTCTATGGTTTAATTGTGTATTGTCATGGGATAAATTCCTGTCCCAGCTACACACACACACACACACACACACACACACACACACACACACACACACCTGATTATTTCTGGTTTTACAGTGCTTGCTTCACTGCTCTTATTCCCACTTGGACGAGTGCTCTTTGACGAACCATCATCTGATGCAAGTTGTGTGGTCTGTGGTTGTATGAGTGTGTGTGTGTGTGTGTGTGTGTGTGTGTGTGTGTGTGTGTGTGTGTTACTCTGGGCCCCGGGTTCCCAGTAACTGTGTGGTTCAGACAAAAGCGCACTCCTGTTTGAGCCCATTAATCTCCTCTTGTTGGCTCAGAGATGTGAAGCCAGCAAGACATTGAATGTAGAGCCTGTGCACATGTGCACACATATACATGGACACACGCACGCACGCACACACGAATACACATGGATGTATCAGATTGCTGATGTACTAAGGTGATTTTAAATGATTAATAAGTCAAAAATGTACATCATCCTCAAAATAATTGCTGTGTCGTAAGGTGCCGTTGACCCATCTGAAATGATTTAATTGGGTTTGAGTAATGGATGTCCTCCTCTGCCATGTCCTCAAGCTCCTCCTGAATCCTGAGTTGTTTCCAAGCCTGATGGGATATGTGCTGCCTGAACCAGCTCCTTCCAGTGTAAAAGACCAGCTCCTCGCCCTGTCCCTGGGGGTGAGCCCAGACACGATGCAATGGCGGCTAAATTCATCCACTTGTATTTCTAATCTCATTCTTTCAGTCTCCTCCCAGAGCTCATGAACACAGGTGATGGTTGAACACTAGCTGGTAAATTGACAGTTTTGCTTTCAGGCTCAGCTTCCTCTTTACTGCACTGATCTCCTCATATGTGACCAAGACCATGATCCACTTGCAGCAACAACTCCCTCCCAAACCAAAAGGGGCAATGCTGCTTGTAACAGAGTACAATAGTTGATGTAGGGCAAATGTTTTATTTACAGACATTTTCTTATCATATTAAGTCTATAAAAACTATTTCCAAAGCAAAAACTCAATAAGTTACCTTATACTGAGCTATAGTGATGGGATATTATGGTAAACTGTGCTCCATTAAAGCGATGACTGTCAGCAACCCTGTCAAAGAATTTCACTGGCATTAATATGCAGCTCATTATTAATAATTAAGGTCAACCAGCTCCTTGCTAGCAGGCTAATCCCCAAATCTTGCTGATACAGGCCCAGATTCAACGCGATGATGGTTAATCTTACAGTTACAGTATGTTGCCGGCCAATTACGGGCCCATCCCATCCTCATAGCTGGGCCCAAAGCTCCAAGATCTAATCTACAGTATGTTCTTTGTTTTAACAAGCAAAACTTTAAATTTGTGAAGTATTTACTCATAATTGAGCAGCTCTTAACTAAAGCTTCTGCCCCGATTTAAGTGACGCAGGACCAAGTCCAGTTTTGCCAGGCTTTTCTCTCACATATTGTGAGATCATAACGTGCACACACCCACACACAAAGCAATCACACTGCTCATAGAAATGACTCTCAGGGAAAGCAAACATAACTCGCTGAAGCCACACACTCTTGTTAGGCAAACACACACACGACTAACAGTTGATACATCCACTCGTTTCCGCTGTCTGTCTCTGTCAACACTCCATGAGACTTAATCAAACTCAAACAGTGTTAAGCCCTTGTCACCCTCTCATCCACAGACAAGGAAGACGACATTCAATTCCAGTTTATTAATTGTCCTGACTGAATAACAATATAGGAGAAAAATATATTCTGTACTGTTCTATTGTAGTGGTCGTGTGGAGTCTCCTTTTAAGTATTAATCAATCTTTATCAATCACCATATCATTTTCACATTTTTGTGTCTATGCTAATTCATCTTGGTTGAATTAACTTTCATGAACAGAAAACACACTGTGAAAGCGTTAAAGCTGTAAGACGACAACTCCCAGACCAGACAACGGTGTAGAGACCTGTCAATCACAAGGTAGCCATGCCCTGAAGCATATCCTATGTTGTTTGACTCTAAATGGGACCATAATTTACTAAATGAACATCATGCTGTATTGAAGAAGACTTGAAACTAGTGATTGACACCATAAACTCAGTTTAAATGTTTACTGAGGTAATAAATCAAGTGAGAAGTAGGCTCATTTTCTCATAGACTTCTATGCAACCAGACTTCTTATGGTAACCAGAGGAGTCGCCCCCTGCTGGCTGCTAGATAGAATGCAAGTTCAAGGCACTTCAGCAATGACTTCACTTTTTACAGACCTGGAGTTGCCCACTGGTTTTATTATTTTGCATGTTTCCTTTGGTTTCTTTTACTTCATATGAATGAATTGCTTAGTACTATTATTACTGAGGTAATAAATCAAGTCAGAAGTAGGTAAGTTTCACATACATCAGAGTGGGAAGACCTCATCCAGAATAGGCTCTCATGGCCACTTCCCCTTTTAGGAGAATACTGTGTCCCTCATAGACGGTAACAGAGTAAACAGAAAAAGTTGAAACATGTCTCCAAGCCTCTACTTTAAACAAACCGGAAATAGTAATAACGCTATGCTAAAGAGTAGCTGGTTGTACGGATATTAAATCCCAAAGCGCTGATCTTCAATTTGTTCCCCTGCCGTATCCTAAAAACAATATGATAGAGGGGCTTTATGGTTCCAAGCAATAGATCAGACCACTATCGCAGAGGCTGTGATCCTGTTTGGGGGAAAGAAAACTTTTGTAACAGAGGAGAAAATGGATAATGATAAAAAGCTGATGTGCAGCAGGTTAACAGAAGCTTTCACTATTAGTGTGGTAAATCACTAAATGATTTTAGTGACAGTGACTAGCATGGCTAGCTAACATTAGCTTGAGTGTGAGGCTGCTGCAGTAATAGTCATACATGAACATTGTATCAGCATAAGACTGTTGTCTCCAACTAAATCTCTGCCTATAGATCAAACAGTTGGTTATTAAGAGCTTAGCTATTTATGGAAAACATTTAGCCTGATGTGATTCAACCAAATATGTATAAAACTCTGGATAAACATTATCTGGCCACTGTGTTGGATGGGGGAAGACTGAGGGGACATGACGGCGATCAACCTGAATTTGTTTGGATATTGCAAATGCTCAGGTTCAGGCAAGATTGTAAAATAATGATTAGATGTGCATAAAACAAATGTTTGTATAACAAGAGATGGATGCATACGGCACTGACTTTTTGCAAAGTACCCATATGTGCCAGTCTGATGTACAGACTTTTATACAATCAGACTTCTTTTTATAACCAGAGTAGTCGCCCCCTGTTGGCTGGTCCCCACTGGAATAAAAGAATAAAAAGAAAAACTATGAGAATGAACAGAAGGAGGGAAACCAAAGCTGATAATACAGTAAATATCCCAGTTGAGGTGACAAAAAGGTATGGAGAAAAGCCTAGTCTAAGAAGTCCAAGGACAGAGAGAGAGAGTAAGTGGGTTTAAGAAGCAAAGAGTAAAAGAGGGAGAGGATTTAAGGAAAAGGACGACAGGATGATAGCAGCTGAAATAATGGCCACCCATGCGCTCCTCTAATACGAGGCACAAATGGATCTGCCTTTTATCCCAGCAATGCACGCGCCATCTATAAAGCCCTGTCAAACCGAAGAGGGTAGCTCATTTATGCTGCAAAAAGATCCGCACCCAGACACACATATACGCGCACACGGGTGGCAAGCTCATTTATGCTGCTGTTTATTACCATTATCACCAGATGAGAGGAGGCGAGCAAGAGCCAGGCAGCGCTTCGCCCCTTGACGCCTATCATCATCGTCTGAGTCTCAGGTGTTTATCGGGCTGTCACTTCGCAGGAGGCCCAGCAGGCATCCCGACACCCCTTCCTTCATCGTCCTCTCTCTTTTGCTCACTGTATCCGTTGCACTCTTTTGTTGTTTCTGTCACTCTCTGCATTTGTTTTTCTTCTGTCGTGTCATTTTCCTCTTTTCCTTTTACATCTTGGTCTCGTTTCCGAGCCGCCGCCACCTTTCCCTGCACCCCCCCCCCCCCCCCCCCCTTTCTATCTACTTTCTTCATCTTCCCATTTGGTCACCGTGGCGACGACAGCCCTCTCACTTTGCTCAAATGTTTATTTACAGATCTGTTTAGTTTCTGGGCTTGCTCACGCCGTTTCAAAGGCAGGAACTGCACCGTTTAAGCATTTAATGATCTCAGAAACTGTTCTCATCCAGTGGTTTAATAACTCCCCAGTGCATTTTTATCACTCAGGTAAAACATCATGAGTCTAATTTAGGTGTTGCGCTTATCAAAATTCAGCTACAGGGCCATTTTGGTGTCCATTATTTTGAAAGGCAATTACTGTGTGTGATAATTACGTTAATGGACAATTAAGGGAGACTAACTTTATCATGGTATAATTGGGGATCGACTGAGCTTTCTGCATTGGCAGCTATTAGGGGAAAAGCTTGCGCTCGAGGCGGTACACTGTGGCTTCACTTCATTTGAAATCCTGCTTCAAAGGGTTTGACTGTTTTAAATTACTGGTACATCCACAGACATGTGGGTGAAATACAGAAATAAGGATTTTGTTTTTCTTTCTCTAGTTTAGGCAAAACTCTTTGCATCCAGTACAGCCCATATAAATACATAGTAGTATAAATAATAATTGGCGCCTCAGATCATAAAAATCATATTGAGACTTTATAGACTATAATGCCCAAGCTTATCTGCAAAGACCTGCCAAATCAATTTTCTTCATTTAAACTAGAGCTTCCCTTTAGTTTCCATTTAGATGGTGGTTTTGGCCTTTTAAAGGCCTGTCAGTGGCGTCTTTCATTATACATCTGACAGAGTTTATATTGGATTACTTTTAGGGTAAAACCAGACTCCATTTCTGTCTTGTGATAACACGTTTTCTGTATCTGGATATCTTATCTGGAGAATGAAAGGCACATGTTAATGCAGATGTGAATGCATGCAGAACTATAGACTGCATATACAGAATATTGATAAACGACGTGTCTCTACTTCCTCTCGTTGTACAAAACTGAAGCCAAAATATCCTGGATACAGGAGCTGCCATCTTGAGGTTCTGATGTCATTTGGAGCCAGAGTTTGGACAGTAGCGATCGGGGGACGGGAGTCGCGGTATCGAGAACCCGCCCGAGCCATTCATGAGCCAAGCATGGACGCAGCTTGCTAGCGTGAGCCACCTAGCGGCTACGTTAACGCCATGGTAGCTGTTTGGCTAGAAAGACACAAAATCCAACCATAATATCTCA
Source organism: Pterois miles (assembly GCA_947000775.1). Classification (NCBI taxonomy): domain Eukaryota; kingdom Metazoa; phylum Chordata; class Actinopteri; order Perciformes; family Scorpaenidae; genus Pterois; species Pterois miles. The sequence goes on from CAMQGK010000318.1 coordinate 7,224,005, forward strand.
CACAGACAGGTGGTTATGGAAAGTTAAAGTGACATCTCCTCTCTTGTACATTTCCTGAGCCTCCAGCTCTGCAGCTGTCAATCACAGCTGTCAATGCTGATGTCTCATCCCCTTTTATAGCATCAAATTACTCATTAAAACCAAACACATGGGGAAAAACAATAACTAATTTGAACATAGATCTGCATAAGAACTGCCTAAAATGACAAAAACCATCTTTGGAAAAAAAATATTTTACTGTGCTTTGACTTTTTAGTTTTGCCCATGTCCCATCAGCTCACATGGAGGAGGTGTGATTTATGTCCTATACTGCAGCCAGCCACCTGGGGGCGATCCAGATGTTTTGACATCACTTTTGGGAAACTGTCATGTCGTCCATCTTTTAATACTGTACAGTCTATGTGCAAAACACATTGTGACCAGCTCAGACAGACCACATCTGGGGGTGGTCTCGCAATGCGATCGGATCTCATCCAGATGCGAATAAATGCAATCTGTAGAGTGTGACCACATTATTGAGAAAAGTAAAAATCCACTCAGCAACTTAAAAGGTCATCTCACTCCACCTCCATGGTGGTGTCGTGCTTTTGACAAGTCGGCCAGCCCGCCGGACTTATTTGCATACTAACATTTGATCACAGTGAGGGTAGAATGGAGCAAGTGAGAAAGCTTATTAAGATTAGATATTAATATAACGGCCTGTGGCTGGGATGTTTTTATCTAGATACAGGTCACATGGTAATAGCAGGTGTAAATGGGGCTCATGATGTGAGGGAGGGAAAGGCAGTAAGTGAGGGATGATGTACAGCTAGCGGGTCATTGTTGTGAAATAAATCCAGACAGGGTCTTGCATCGCCCTGAAGGGGTTTATTTCACAACAATGACCTGCTCGCTGTACATTATCCTACTTATTACACAGCGACTTACTGAAAAAATAAATAATTTGATACATAAATGCTCCTCCAGGGTCCGACATCTGTGTCCATAGCAACGGTCTGTTATACGTAGCAGTGGTCTGCTATAAAGAAATAACAGACCATAGAGTGCCGTGACTGACCAATCAGAATCCAGTATTAAACAAAGCCGTGTAATATGAATGGAATAACGTATTTTGTCTTGTCTTTGTAATGCAGCACAACGTAGAGAGTAAATTCGTTTTGGCTCCTCGATGCTAAATGCACTCTGATAATAAAGTCTGACCCTGATTTCATTTCACACAATGTATACTCGTGTAGATTTGGGTCAAGGCGATTATATGTTTTGGTAGATTCATTAGATATTAAATTAATAGCACATATAACCAGGTTGATGGGAACAAGTCTTTTCCTCTTGGGCCCTGTTGTTATTTCTCGGTTATTGCTGCATCTCGTTCTTTGTTTCATTAAATGTACCTCCTCTCTGCTAGTCAGCTGGTCTTTAATTCTTCCTGTTTCTGACCCTTTGACTCTCTCTTTACCTTCAAATCACTTTTCCCTGAACTATGCCACTATTAATCTCCTCTCTCTCAAGCCATCAAATATCCATCTCCACCTTTTTTAATTTTAATGCCTCGACCTCTCCCTCCACTCTCTTTTCCCTCCTTTCATCCTCACCTTTTCCTGCTCATTGTTCTTTGTCTCACTCCTCTTCCTCTCTTCTCTCTCTTGGGCTGCAGGGTTTCAGGTGAAGCTAAAACCCGTCTGTCGCTCCTCCTCCTTCCTTTCTCCCTCTCTTTTCTCTCGTGTCCTTTTCACCTCTTCCATTTGTTCATTCCCATTGTGTCTCAAAAGGGTATGTGGTTGATCTCGCCTTCATCTCATCTTCTATTTTACCCTTTCCACATCCTGCAATCCATCTCCCATCCTCTAATCCTCCTCTTTTACGTCTCCATCTGTTCTCTCTCCTTGTTTCCTTTCTCGCTTCCGTCTCTGTGGGCACCGAGGAGCCCACGTGGGGAACAAGTATTTGCTGCCAGTGTTTCTCCGTTGCTTATCCCTCCACTCTTTCCCTCGCGCTCTCCCCAGTCCCAGAGGTTTCAGATTCTCGTCTCCCTCTTTCCCTCTCCGTCCCTCCCGTCTCCATCCCTCCCCTAACCGTCCTCTCCCCCTCCCCTCTAGTCTTCTTCCCTCTTCGTTCGCACGCTCCCATGGGTGCAGGTGGTAGAGGATGACACTTTGCTTTGATTGCTGCATGGCTGCAGGCATTCCCGGGGCAGAGAAGCTGTGAAGCTTCAGTCTGCTGGATGTAGTGGTAAATAATCCCGACTGGGGAGAGAGGAACAGAGAGACGCTCTGGAGGGGAAGAAGGAAGGAAGGGAGTGGATGTGTGTGCATGGGTGGGAAATTTGTGTATGTGTGTATGTGGGGATTTGGGGCTGGAGGGGAAATGTTATCACCATTCAACTTTTTGGGTGGATTTTTGGCCACATTTTAGTAGAAGAACTGGAGATACACCACACAGCACCCACTGAATAAACTCACAATTATATTTATTAATTAATTATTAGTACTTGACAGCCTTGATTTTCATTTACTTTGACTGTAATGACAGCGGTTGCCTGAAGCATATACAGTATGTGAGTATTAATACATATGAAAGACAAAACCTTTTTATACATGTACAGTATACACAGTATATAGGCTACAGACAGGCTCAGAAATGATAATGAATTTTTATTCAAACTATGACGCTGTCGTGCTGATTTACATTCACTCCGCTGCTGTTTGGGACCTACAAACAAATGTTTTATTCATCACTGACTCGCAAGCAAAGTCATCTTAACGCTAATCAAATGACGGAGAAGAAAAGCCTTTAAGGTGGCGACGTTTCTACTTGTTTAATAGAATATTCACAGGGTGCCTTTTAGGAGGGTGTTGAGCTTTTGTTTTTAATGAGAAGTATAAGTGAATGTCCTTTCAGTTGTGGGGTTACCTTTATGGTCTAAATCAGGAGTCTGATGTGAAATGTTAAGAATATATTAGCATCAACACACATTTCTTTTGTTACAGAATCAGAGATAAACAGGTAGCTTAACGGTAAGCCGTGGTGACTCCAGAAGTCCCGTCTTCATTGTGAAGGGGGGAAAAAATACATACCAGCTCTGAGCTAAACCACATAGTTTCTTAACATACTCACCCTTACTTTAAAAGGGACATACCATGGAAATCTTATTTTTTCAGCACCTGTGCACATACATTTGGGTATGTTAAACCCTACCAACCCACGGGGCAGGTTACGCTCCTGTCACAGCTGATATTACTAAGCAACCAAAACCTATGTGCTGTGATGACAATGATGATGAAGTTGCAATAATTTAACAGGAAGCCTCACTATACTAAACATAATAAGAACAAAGATAAATACATTTCCAGGATTGCAAATCCCTCAGTAGCTTTACCCTTGATTTCTCTCTGTCAGTCTGGCAAAGCCAGTAAAATAGTTGGTGGGACAGATCACAAAGCTCTGGGTAGTCCTGCATTAAAATTATTAACTTCTCCATATATTTATCATAGACTGATATTTACATGTTAGTGTGGGTTTTCTCCAGGTTCTCCAATGTCTTCCCACAGTCCAAAGACATGCAGGCTAATTGATGACTCTAAATTGCCCGTGGGTGTGAATGTGAGTGTGAATGGTTGTCTGTCTCTATGTGTCAGCCCTGCGATGGACTGGCGACCTGTCCAGGGTGAACCCCGCCTTCGCCCAAAGTCAGCTGGGATGGGCTCTGGCCTCTCCATGACCCCTAACGGGATAAGCAGTTGCATTAGGATGGATGGACAGATATTTATGGAAGAAAGAAAATATATCTGCTGGCTGTGATTGGTTGTTCCTTGTCATGTGACACACGGTGTGCGCTGCAGTGTTCCAACGGGTGCGCAGCCGTCGCATCCTTCAAAATAGACGCTTGGGAATGCTTGGCAGCAACGGCGTCATTGACAACAATGTATTTGAGTGTGCAAAAGACGTGGCATGTGTTTTATCCCTTATTTTCCAGTATATCATAATACTCACGCCATATGTATGATGAAAGAGTTGGTTTTTGTGATAATTCCCTGTCCATACTGGCTCTGAAAAGATACCTTCGTAGAGCAAGTACACTGTAAGAAATTGGGGACAAAATCCACCTTTCTGAGCTGAAACACCTTCTAAAATTGAGTTTCATCCAAAGTACAAAAACTCAATGACAGCACGAGGCCTCATAACTCTCTAATCTCTAAACACACAGTACATACGGCATGTGAGTACTGTACTGAGATATACTTGAAAACCGAGTGCACACATACACACACTTGCCCTCTTCTTCAAGAACAAAACCTATTAATATTTCAAATGTTATCTTTGTTTTTAGCTCCTCCATTCTTAAATAGTTAATATTGTGACCCTTTCCATTTGGCAATGAGCTCTCTGAGAGTAATATCTTTCATAATGCATCCCAAAAGAAATAACAAACATTTTAATTGGAATACAAAAGTTGTAATACGAGTACGATTAGGATAAAACGTGTGATTCCATCTCAAACATTAAGAAGATGTTATGCTTTCATAAAGAATTCACTAAAGAGCCTTTTGATTGTGTTATTGGCCATTAATAAATAAATCAAAGCTCTTTTAAAGTCCACACTCCTCCAACAGTGTATTGCCATAAACGTACAGTTATTACTGTATAATGAAGGGATACATTTAATATATTTTGATATATTAAAATATATGCATATCCAAAAACTCCCTTGCAACTACATTTTTACAGCTTCAAAAGTACCAAAATTAGACTTAGTGACATAAGATAGAATCCATAATAATCACCATGATCATTATAATGTATTTATGCGCTAACAGAACATACTGATGGTGTTAATGTAATCTGTATAAATATTGGCTTAAATATCACAGCATGCAAAACTCAATCTTATTTGCCTGGAGAAATACATGACACGGCTCACTGTACAGCTCTGCTGCTCAATCAGTACAGGGGATCAGCCAGAGGGTTTTCAAGAGGATTTTCAAGAGCAAAACAAACTGCCAGCTCATTCTTCTGCTGAATTTGCTGAAACTGTTTAGGTGAAAAGGGAGTTCACTGGTCCCTCTCGATCTAATGAAAAACAAAAAAAACTGTCTTGTTTTGGCATTTCTGAAAGGTTTAACAAGTGCGTGGGAAGAGCGTGGGCAGAGCGTGCGCAAAATGAAATTTAAGGAGTCATACTCAGAGATTTACCTTCACAAAAATTGGAGATTGTGATACAAAGAGTTTTGAAGTTTTCACTAAATAAGGGTGACTTCTTCGACTATTGCAGCTGACAGCAGGGTCACTAAAACGCAAAAATACAGCTTGAAGCGATGCCTTGACATCCTGAACCGCCATCTGTGATGTTTCCTCACAAGTGTCTTCAGCTCGCTACACTTAGCTGCTTTCACAGTGGATCGCTATTGTTCAAGGTTTTAGAAGGTCAGCCTTGTTAGGGCAACTTATGAAAGTTGAACAGCAACTTGTAAAACAGTGTTTATTAAGAAAATTTAACCCAACAAGTGCTTCAGATCAGTGCAGCATTCTTGACATAGTGTTGACCCGATACAATCAAGTGATCACAATATCGTATCGTATGTGTTTCACCTTTATGTATCCTTTATATGTAATGTGAATGTGAATTATTACATAATTGTTTTGGATGAGAATTTAAAGAGGTTTTGGGATAGTTTGTTAGCTAGTAGCAAGTTGGAGCTGAGTTTTCAGAGCATTTATGCCAGCACAAGTTCAAATCTATCCAAGTAGAAAAGTTGTATATGAAGATGACTCACTTGCAAACGTTATCCAGGCACTAAGATAACCATCCTGGCTATCGCTTGATTCGTTATTATTACAATGCTGTGCAGCAGATTCCATTTGTATTGCGATTTTTAAGTACTGTGATTTGATATTACAATTTATTGCAATTTTTGCTTATTTTACTAGACCATGGGAAAAAGTTGAATCACACTCTTGCAGGGACTTTTACTTTGGAAAACTTTGGACGTAATCACATGCATACTTCCGGTAACTTTGCCAAGTCCGTCGCTAGCTTTATACATCCATGGTCAGCTCCATCGGTGCCTTTTGAATGCATTTAAAAGAAATGTCAGTATATGGGTGCTCTACGGTTGTAGCGTCGGCGTCAGATACGATAAGACTTCCTGTCCATGACAGAGTTAGTGTGCAGCTTTAGCCGTGAGGTCCAGCTCTATTTCTCCTGTCTGTGTGTGAAACCCAAAGTGTTTCCATACGTTGCTGTGTGTGTAGTGTTCACCACACCACACTGGTGGAGGTCGTATCCACGTGGACCCTCCAATGTTTTCTACTTTCTGGTTCGGGCTCGCTGCGGCCGACTGTGGTTTATTTTGGTTGACGGATACAGAAATGCTATGATGTCATGTTACTCAGACTAAAAACTGAAAAAAAAAAAAAACTGATACATATGTGAATTTGACAGACAAATCTCAGTGCACCTGGGATTTACCCACTATAAAGTCAAGCTGGACAAAATGTATCTAAATGCAGATACTGACTAAGACTAAGACTAAGAAGAACTCCCCTTTAATGGTATAGGTGAGTCATGACTCATCCATTTTCTCTCTGGTTTGCTCAAAGTGGCCATTTAACAAGAGCTTTTCTCCAGACAGAGGATAATAGTCTCTCTGTATGCTCCCTGAGCGCAGTTACTCATATATGGGCCAGCTGAAAGGAGTCCTGAAATCACTTATTGGTTCCTCTAAGCAGTGTGAAGGGTAAATACCACACAAAGGTTTCAGAAGTGCAAAAGGCACATTGTTCTTGTAGACCTGTAATGATGATTTCTGAATTTAAGTTTATAAAAAGTAAGAACATAATGAAATTATCTCCCGCAGCCCAATGACCGAACATAGATATTCACTTTACTATATATAACAAATTATCAAAGAGACAACAGACAGTTTGAAAAGTTACTGAATCAAATAGTTATCATAACTGTTAGCTTAATTTTCTGCCTATCAACGTATCGACTGATTGACTTATCGTTGCAGCTTGTATCTGTGGTCCTGAACCTTTTTTGCCTTTTGATGGAATCAAATTAGGGATGCACGACATTGATGTTCGACTCTCTGATCAGGGAGCTGCACTTGTTCGCCTTCTCCTCCATCTTTATTGGTGGATCGTAAACCGACTTTAAAGGTGCACACCGCCACCTGCTGCATCGCAGTGTGAGGACGCTGCGCTTGTCGTCAATGAAAGCAATTTGGCTTCTTATTATCAGCCGCTAATTAATCAGCGATAATTTAATTATCAGAATAATAACACAAATTTCCAATTACCGGCCAACAATTTATCAGGCCCGAAATATATTGTGCATCCCTAATTAAAATGAAGCAATGTCCTATCTTATGACTTTTCATCACAGGTGAAGAATTCAACCAATGAGAGATTTTTAATTTCAGATAATATTAGATGTCAGCATACGAAGGATTTTTTAGAAGCCCAAGTGACAAATGCATCAGCTCACAAGCAAAAAAAAAAAACATCTATATTGTTTTTTCATTTAATAGTAGGTTTTTCTATCCCTCTTTCTATTCATTTTATGACTTAGCACCTAAAGTTCAAGAGTTGTAATTTACTTTACAGAAGACCAAATAAATGCCCAAGAATCTGATAAAACTTTTAGCTCAACCCTCTCTGAAACCAAACAAAACTATATTCCAACACCACTGTTCACTCCAAGAAAAAGACAACTGTTCATTAAAGAGGTATATCATAACTGCGATGTCTCAAATCTCTCACCGTGGCAGTGAAAGGCACCACACAGCATCCTCACTACTCCTGCATCACCACAGATTCATGATTCAATGAAATCTAAGAGCCACAAGTGGACAGAAGGGTCATCAGATGAGTCACGGCTGGCATCTCATCGGCTCACACAAACATCAACTCTGCTTCGTCAGAGGCAGAAAAGGTCATACAAAACAACATCAGAGGCTCCTCTCTCGGCCATGTTTCTTCAACCCCGCTACTCTCTTTTGATTTTGACCGGGGAGGACCACCAAGGGTTGTGATTGTTTGGAGCCATCTGTCTGCTACTCAAACACCCCAGGATTCCCTCAGGCTGAGTCTTTGGTCCTGGGACGTCATCTCTCCCAACTCTGCTCACTTTAACAACTTGTTCCTCTTTTTCATTTAGTTCTAGGGATGTTAATAATTAACCATTTAACCATTAACTGAATTTTACCTGATTAACGCTAATCAGTTAAAAAGCCGAGCAAAACTCAGAGGAGTGGCTTGTCGCTTTTAGGAGAGAAGCTGGCGTCTCGTTAAAGGACACTTCGGCATGCGGACAGTAGCAACCGATGATCGAAACAACACTCCACCCAACCACTCCACACCTTCCTCTAACTTTACAAAACTGGTAATCCAACATTCACACCCACTTCACGCCACGACTGGCCGGCTATGTGGAGGTAAGGAAGGAGCCATGGTTTGAACTCAATTTGTTACACAACTATTTGGGAACAACCATGTAGAGACCATCTGTGCACTGTCTGTATTTAAACAATAGACTCTGACTGTTAGATTACCTCTTGGCTGAAAAAATGCTTCCTGCCTCCTACTAGACAAAAATAAATGAAATCATGTAATTTTATGGCTCTGGGTGTTTTAACACCATAATGTCATTCACTCCCAATGGGTAACTTCTACTCCTTGCTGACAGTGTGTATAGGAAGTTTCATAAATAAAGTCCAACTTCATTCTGAGAGATTTGATGGACATAATAATAAGCATTCATTCTAATGGCATATGCATATTTCATCATGTTACTGCATATTTTGGGTCAGGGTTCTGCATGTATGCACGTACATTGCTGAAAAATACTTAATCATCACAGTATAACACCAAATCAGCTAAACTTAAGGGATAACAACCCGTCCATTAGGGAGCACTAGTGATTGTGAATCATGCTCACCTGCTTTGGTGCAAATGAAAGTGACAGCAGGTGCAATGGAGAGGCAACAGCAAGACAACCCCCAAACAGGGAATGGTTTTACATGTGGTGGCCGCAGACAAGTTGACAAGACTCCAAGTTGACAAGTCTCCTTTTCCTTCCTCACTGATTCTTCTCTAGTTTTGTGTTCTGCTAGTAGCCTTGTCACTACTTGTAGCATTAGCTACAAGTGGCTAATGTAGCTCTATCAGGTTGCACAGCTAGTCCAGGATGGCACATCCATACATGCGGTCACAAGAAGGTTTGCCGTGTCTCCCATCACCATCTCAAGAGCATGGAGGAGAAACTAGGAGATTACATGAGGAGGGCTGGACAGGCCCAGCAGCAGGACTAGTATCAGCTCCTTTGTGCAAGGAGGAACAGGAGGAACACTGCTACAGCCCTACAAAATGACCTCCAGCAGGTTACTGGTGTGCATGTTTCTGTCAGAAATAGACTCCATGAGGGTGTCATGAGGGCCTGACATCCTCTAGAAAGACCTGGGATAACAGCCCAGCACCGCGAAGCTCGATTGGCATTCGCCAGAGAACACCAGAATTGGTAGGTCCGCCACTGGCGCCAAACCGCTCACACTGGATGATGTTAGAGGCAGCGTGATGTTCACAATGGCGTCTCCAGACTCTTTCACGTCTGTCACATGTGCTCAGTGTGAACCTGCACTCATCTGGGAAGAGAACAAGGTGCCAATGGCGGACCCGAGCTGGGAGACAGCAAACTTCCTCAAGAAGGACAAAGCGAGAGCAACTGTCTGTGGCCACCACATGTACAACCATTCCCTTTTTTGGGGGGTTATGTTGCTGTTGCCTTTCCATTGCACCTGTTGTCACTTTCATTTGCACCAAAGCAGGTGATAACTGAGTTGGTGTTACACTGTGATGATTAAGTGTTTAATTATTTAATATTTTTGAGCAGTGTATATATGCACATATGTGCATGCATCTATGCACACATATTCTTCTTCGACCTCAAAACCAACTCCCACCTGTAAAGTAGTACATCCACATGTATTTCACTGATGAAATGTACCTTTGCTGAAACTATCTGCTCTCTTAGTCTGTATTTGTGCTCTTCTCGTCTGTATTCTGTATCTGTAGTCTCTCCTACACTGCTGTCACAAGCCATTTTCCCCCCATAGGAACTATTAATGTGTGAATGTTATTGTCCTGGCTTCTGTTCAGCTCATCCACTCACAGCTGCCTGAGCCACCTGATGATCTATCCGCAAACAGTGGTTTTACAGGCAACTGTAAAAGTAGTACATTTATCATGCCTAAGGCAGTGTTAATCTAGGATTAGTCTCGTATAGCCACAGCGCTGTGTGCTATGTGCTAAGGAAATGTCTGGCTCAACACATTATCATACTGGTAGACAGAGTTATTCTAATACTGATACCAGACTCATCAGTATCAGAAAAGCTTCCAACACCAACCCAAAATTTGGGTCATGATCGGTCTATGACGCACCGATGCAATACCATAATTTGTTAACCCCCCCCCCCCCCAAAAAAAAAAAAAACTGTTCTCTCCAGTATGAATTCTCACATGCATCTTCAATTTCCTGTTTTGTGTTTCAACAGGGTATCTAAAATGCTGCCGTACAAGTGATTGGAAAGATGGAGGGGCGCAAATGCACTAACTGCACCAGCACTAGGGATTTAATGGTGAGGAAATTTTCCACTGGTTAATAAACTTGTGACAGCATCGGTGTTACCGATTACTGGACAGTTTACAAGAAAAGACGAGAGTCAACATGTGTAGTGTTCTTACCGTGATCTTTACCGTCAGGCGGCGGTGTGTCTGGCCTCTCTGGTTCAGCTTTCGCTGCAGGGCCACAGGTGTCTACCTGGCGCCACACATCGGCTGTGACCGCTCGGTCCTCCACACAGCGATTAACGCTACCTCATTAACGTTATAGTTCCCTTATAACACTGGATTTAAAAAATGACACCAAATCCTCTGCCATCTGCTGACCTGACTCCTTATGATGCATTCACTTTCAGTTTGTGCTACTGATACACTCTAATAACTATTAAGAAATTATAACTTAGATTTTATTTATGTAGAAAAATTGTGTCTGACCACATTTAACACTGGTAACACAGACTAACATGACAAGACTAAGAGTGATTGCATTTACACTTCAAAACCAAAAATCTTTGTTTTCCACAGAGTTTATTTTCTGCAATAATCCAAAACCCAATGGAAAAATTGGCTTTTTGTCGAGGGAACCAGGGCAATGCTATCATCCTGGTTGGCCTAGAAATACACGTCATCCCTGGAGCGCTCTATATATCAGACAACATGCAGTAAAATGGCTTTTAAGAGACTGTACACATTGCCCATTCATGCTGTAAAATTAGTTTCCCCTGTAAGAGTTAAGTTAGATGTTAGACGTTAGAAGTTAGATATGATTTAACCTGACTACATTTGGTGTTATGCCAGAGAGGTGGTGCGTAAAGCTGTAAAGAAGGTCTTACTTTTGTGATGACAGCAGCATGGTTCCCTTTTTTGGAGCTTTTTTTTTCCCAGATGGACACTAGTTAGTACTGTACATATAGCATTTGAACTGATGATATCAACAGGGCCAAGCTTTTGACTATATCCTACGTCGAATGAAGTGGTTTTAAAGAAGAATGCAACAGGCCCGGCTTTACCCCCATACTGTTATCCTTTAATCAGAAAATCAGAGGAAGACCTATTTTGTCATTTATGGGGGCTCTTACATCAATATGTGCTCCTTCTAGTGCTTTTAAAATTTAACTAATGGTCAACGGCAGCATTTGTCACAGACTCGCTTCACCAAACAAAATCAGAAGCTTCTTCATTTGCAATGTTTGACAAGATCCACTTCACATGGTGAAATGAGGGCATTCCAGCTCTGTGCTGCACTTAAATAAAAGAGCTATGTCATATTGTATCGTTCATGTGAATCGACAATTCACCTTTTACACTGTTCGCTCTTCATCGGCAGGAATTAAGCCTGAAATTTCTCCTTTTTTTTCTGGGCCCACATCATTTAATTTATGGTTCCTTTGCAAGAGTATAGATCAGTTTTTATATATTTTTGCCATCTAATTTAGAAAATTGGGGTCCTTTGCAATTATATATACATAAATTAAATAATACATTGACCAGGCCCCTATGTTAATAAACATATTTTGTATTGTATCTTCCAAAGCATTAATAATGAACCTTTTTTTCACAGAATAAGCAATGAAACAGTGAGTTTCATTTCTTTGTGAGGCTAATACGGGTCATAACTGTATCCATTAGCAATGCAAAATAATACAAAAAGCACAGATACCCTTTCAAGATGAGCTCATTCTGTGCATTTTATTATCAAAATGTCATTTTAGGTCTTTTTAAAAATGTTTTGTGGAGGTTGTATTAGATGGGTAGCATCAGTATGAAATTAAACTTTTCTTTACTTTTATGCCAGTGTCTTCTAGGTCCAAGCATATTATCAAACCTCATTCATCTGGCACACAATTACAGAAAAATGATGAAAAGTACGTCATAATCGTACATGACTCAGGTCAAGTGATATTAGGCGGACATAACTTAGACAGTTAAAATGTTCCCTTTCTGTCCAATTATTGGTGAAAGCTTTTAGCAAATAAACACACACAATTAGTAGTTCTGAACATATGATGATGCGAAGCCACCCACACTCACTCTGCCGGCTGGTTTGCTCTTCTTCCTTGTAAAAGTATTCTGTCAAACAGTTTGTCCTGAAACGAGCCACCAAGGAGAATGAAACGTGATGATGTTCGATTTTTACTTTCTTTAACAACCAGCTCCACGTCATAATAGCTGCTCAGACTCTGACCAAGACACGGACCCAAACATAAAATTGCATAAAAACTGGGCCCCGAAGGTAATTCGATCCAAAATGGAGTTTTTACGGTGTAATGTGGCTTTATGGTTGTGAGCTGCCATTAATTTTCATTGCCAACAACCATTTGAAGGTACTTTAGTTGTCGAATTTAACATGCCAGTGGCCCAGTTGGGTTGGGTGAGCAGGGTGCATGCAACGTCGCGAGGGAAGTGACCATTTTCAGCAGCTCAGTCATTAATTTGGGGGTAGGGACTTTCTCTTGCTCTGGTGAGTTGTGAACGAGAGACTGAACAAATCATATGAAGGAAATTGTCTTGTCATGACGGAGCACTGTGAGCGTGCAATCGCATCAACGTGTCGGCCTGGTAAAACTAGTCCTAAATTTACTATTAATCTTTTACAAAAGCAAATTAAAGAGAAACAATTCTGAAAAACGAGTCAAACTTGCCATTTACATCGTTGTGCATAGGGAGACCTGTCGCTGCAAAGCCTACAGCGGAGACAGAAGGATTTATGAGGCAGCAGCGAGCTGTAGAGTCACTTTATTAGCTGGCAGACATCTTTTGTGGGCAGGTGCTCAGCCGTGTTTTTACTGCCACTGCTCTCCTCCTCCTCCTCCTCCTCCTCCTCAATCTCTCATCATTCTAGCAAACCCTTGAGTCCTCGTCAAGGACGATGGTAAGTCTCTGGTTTGTGTGTACACATGCACACACACATGAAAAGGGATGCAAAAGATGCTCTCTAGTACATGTAGACTTCCGTCAAGGCTGTGTTTCCAAAAGAATCAAAAGACTAGAGACACAAAGTCAGGCCAAATGCAACCAGTTTCTCACAAAGGTACACGAGTTGTTGAGTCACAGATGTTGACTCACTTGGAGTATACGTAGGTAAGTCTGTTTTAAACCCATGAATCATGAAGCACACATTTATCTGTCCTTTGAGGGCCTGAACTGTACAATTACAATATCACTTCTGTTTCTAGTTTTCCCTGAGACTAAGGTGATGTGGTATAGAGGTGTGAGAAAATATTGATTCGTGAGTACTGCGATATTATGTACTGTGATACTGTATCAATCAATTTTTAATTAATGTCTTAAATATCTGACAGGCTGCTATTCGATCTTTCTGAGGCTGCAGCAAGTTCAGCTTTAAAGCTAGAATGAAGATATTGGCTCTCCAGAAGGAAGCCAAATAACACTTCAAATTGAATTGAAATTGACTAGATTTTGGTGACGACAAACTGTCCTGGTCATTTTGACTTCTGGCGTCAATATATTTGAATGAAATTGGGCTCTATGGGTACCCATGAGTCTCCCTTTTACAGACATGCCTACTCCCGTGCAGTTTTGGGCAAACATGCAGATTTTTGCATGCAGTATAAATGTGTTAGGGCTGCACGGTGGTGCAGTGGTTAGCGCTGTCGCCTCACAGCAAGAGGGTCGCAGGTACGAATCCGGCTTGGGACTCTTCTGTGTGGAGTTTGCATGTTCTCCCCATGTAAGCGTGGGTTTTTTCCGGGTACTCCGGCTTCCTCCCACAGTCCAAAGACATGCTGTTTAGGTTAATTGATGACTCTAAATTGCCCGTAGGTGTGAATGTGAGCGTGAATGGTTGTCTGTCTATATGTTGTCTGTCTCTATGTGCCCTGCGATGAACCGACGACCTGTCCAGGGTGAACCCCGCCTTCGCCCACTGCCAGCTGGGATTGGCTCCAGCCCCCCTATTCTAAAATGGTGTATTTCTGGTGTATTTATACTAGAGGTCGACCGATATGTTTTTTTTTTTTTATGGTTGATGCCAATGCCAATTTTTTACAGGATCAGAACAGCTGATGGTCAGTATATGATGCACATGTTTTTTTTTTTTTTTTTTGCAGATATCTTTGGCTGGTTTTCTTTTTTGCCCTCCATCTGATAAAATATAACAGCTTAATATCAACAAATGACGTAAAACAATTAATAACCTAAATAATCATTTGTAGAACAACACTTATGGTCTGTCTCTCCAATCTGCATTTTGTGTCTGCATGGTTTCTCCCAGTTAGGATGTTGTTCTTCTCACACACTCTAGCAAAGGTTCCTGGGGGAATTATGGGGTTGTGGGGGGAGGGAGTTTAAAAGGGGGGAAAAAAAGGGGGGGGCCAGGCCTCTTCTAATCAGCTTAATATGCTCAGGCATCGACCGATCCGATCATAAAACGACAAAAAATCGTCCCGATTAATCGCTCGACCTGTGTTTTCAGTTTTCCCAAAATTTGATTTTTAAAAAAACACAGTATAACGCCCTGCTTGCAGTATCGCAATATAAGAAGAAGAAGAAGATATTCCTTTATTAGTCCCACAGTGGGGAAATTCAGTTTTACACTCTGTTGTTCACACACAGTACATATACATGCGTCAATGTGTCAGAGTGAGGGGGCTGCTCCTGACAAGCGCCCAGAGCAGTTGGGGGTTTGGTGCCTTGCTCAGGGGCACCTCGGCAGTGCCCAAGAGGTAAACTGGCACCTCTCCAGCAACCAGTTGGTCTTGGTCCATGGGGGACTTGAACCGGCGTCCTCCGCGTCCTAACCCAAGTCCTTACCGACTGAGCTACTGCCGCCCCCAATAATAATGAATTGCTACCACCAGATTCTTGACAAGACATTTTCTAACATGGAAACATGTTCTACACACCCATTTGCCAGAACTGAACATTGATTATTCAGCAGCACTCTTACTTCCAGTGATAATGTTCTTCAATTTTGATTGATTATTTCTGAATTTCTGAGTTTGACAAATGAGGTATAGCTAAAGTACAATTAAAGTTAGGCAACACATTTATTAAAGTAATGGTGTGTCGTCTTGCCAGGAGTTAAAGTTAGTGAAACGTCTGATACCAGCTGATGAGCTTATCTTAGCACACACTGGAAACAGGAGGAAACAGCTAGCCTGCCTCTGTCCTAAGGTACAAAATGATAACTAACTAACTAGTGTTACACTGTGTATTATAGCATTACGTACATAATTTCCGTATTATTCTATTTCCTTATGTTTATACAAGGGTAACTTTATTTATCCCCCCCCCCCGGGATAAATGAAGTTTTTCTGATTCTGAAAAAATGTCATAACTCATATTAACTAGTTTACGTAGTATTATACACCTGACTATTTCTGGTTACAAAGCAATCATCTCATCTTACGCTCCACAACAAAAGAAATACACTGTATGTATTCTCCAAAAAGACAAACTATTCCTCTAAACTTTGATTTCCATTTGAATGGCCATTTGATGTTGTACCAAATGTACTATTACTACAGAAAGCTTACAACACTGATGTATTTCTGCTTTGTAGTCTGAGGTAATAATAATTCACAATGGGGCTGTCATAATATTGTCATAACTAAATCTGAAATGACTCAGCATTGGCATTCTGTAATTCAAATCATGCATTTTGATTAATGATGAAAGAAAGGTGTACATAAAGTTGTCTTTCAGCACTGTTCACTTAATTAAGGGGACATTTTTAAAAGGAAATTAAGATGAGATGAACTGTAAATAGTAAATCACGGAGCTAAAACTTTACACGCGGCGAAGGAGAAAGGACACTCATCACCCTATTAGTTTATTGCCTTATCTGTAGGGTAATTTAAACCAATTGCTTCAGGTCCAACGCTGTCACCCTCTGTGAGGAGGTTGTGCTTGCCAAATGAGGTGGTAGGTCCTACTGTACACTTTCAATTGTCTGTGGACAAGCAGCAATATAAGAGTTACGACTGCTCTTGGTGGGTCAGCGTCTCAGTCGAAGTTAGTTGAAATGTTTATGGTCCCAAAGAGACTTTGCCTTCCACACCTAATGAGCTCGCAGAATAATGAACACAGTTCAACATAAGTAGCAAGAAAAGAAAAAAAAAAAAAAAAAAAACACAACTCACTCTAAATGATGCTACGGTCACATTTGACATACTTTTCATTACTTTCTACTTAAACTGATTGATGGATGGCATCGTGTATCACTAGTGAGAAGTAGGAGAGAGAGAAGATGGTAGATTGACTATGCCGTTTGATATTCTTTAATGTACACCATTGTCTTTAATCAAATCACACAACACAAACACTAAAAACATTATTTATAGTGTTGGCAGGCCTCAAAGGTGGAGCCAAAACCTAAAAACTGTTTTGTCAGACCTTCTTCACCCACCAGTGACCTACTATGATGTACATTTTTGGCCACATCCCATCTCCTACCCCGCCTCACACAGACCAGGGCTGCTGTGTATTGGCTTGAATCTGATACTATATGTGTCATGATACAGCAGTAATGATTCAGTATATTGCCATACTGTTAGGGAGGCGTTAAGGAAAACTCTCGTGTTGTGAAGAACACACCAGACACACCATTTTAGAACAAAAATGGCATATTTCTACTGCATGCAAAATGGTTTTCACCCCAAACTGCATGTGATTATCATAAAGTGGGCAAATCTTGAGGTCAGAGGTCAAGGGACCCCTTTGATTATGACCATGACAGTTTTTCCCCACCAAAGTTTTGCGTACGTTAGCCTCCTTCACAACAAGCTTGCAGGAAATGGTTGGTGCCAATGGATTCCTGAGGTTTTCTAGTTTCATATAACACCAGCGCTACAACCTCTGAAAGACAGAATGGCGGCCATAAAAAAAAGCTCAATTAAAAATTCATAGTGTTTTGGTAAATCAATACAGTATCACATACATAATACTAATGTGTATCGATGTTTTAACATCCCCAACACAGACATCAACAAAAATCCATCATCAACAACATCAACTTTCGGGTGTTGCACATGACCACCTGTTACCATGTGACCAAAGTCCTTTACCTGCGTCACATAATAACACTGGGATACAGCTGAAAGCTTTGGGCATAGTGACCCACAAGTTTAGCATATTTTATCGGAAATGTGCTTCCAAGGTCAAGAATGAACCTCCATGCGTATGAATAAAAATATAATGGCATGCATATGCATGTTAATGGTTTAAGTGGTTCATCATTCCCAGTTCAGTTGTGCACCCTGTACTCAGGCACAGTTTGCCTTGGTTTAGGGGCTCATTGAACCCCTAGAAATGCATCTGCAGTATATATTTTTTTAATAACGAATAACTAATAATTTATTGTAATGACGGATAATATCAACCTTATTGTGTCTTAGTGACAGAATAAAAAACAACAAGATAAGAGAGTATAGATTTGTGATATTTTTTATTTACTTTGCCTGATAACATCGGACAGTCTCTGTCCAAACACCATTAAATGTGCATTTCTGTTATGTCATGTAAACAACCCCGTAACTATCAGCTGTGTGGTCAAGATCAGACCAGAGATGTAGCCACTTAAAAGATGGGTGAGTAGTACTTGCTCTCTTCTAATGTTAGTGTTTTTTAAACAGAAAACACAGGTTGTATACTGCAATATTTACTGAAAATGACATACAGATACATACATAATGGCTCCTGGTGATGTCCCTCCAGCCAGCTGCCACCTTATTTAGGTGTTTGTAGTGAAATGAGGAGGTATCGTACCAGATTACTCCTCATTTCAACCTCACCAATCAGCCATTCCTCATCCGCCGGAATAAGGAATAAATGGAAACAGGGCAAAAGTTTAGCTCCAAACGTCGCGC
Source organism: Pterois miles (assembly GCA_947000775.1). Classification (NCBI taxonomy): domain Eukaryota; kingdom Metazoa; phylum Chordata; class Actinopteri; order Perciformes; family Scorpaenidae; genus Pterois; species Pterois miles. Next base: position 7,242,453 of record CAMQGK010000318.1, read on the forward strand.
TGCGCAGCACTTGCTTGTAGTTTCATCCAATAGAAAACAATGCAGTCAAACCGATTCTGTCACTGACATTTACTTGCATTGCAGTCTGATTGAAGGGTGTAATATGTAGGCTACAAACATCCTAATATATTAGACTCACTGCGTTGTACACATTGCATTCCCTCTAAATTTTATTTTTTGTAAACCCCCAACATTAAAGTTCAAACTGCACCTATGTCTGAACTGCCTCGACCACCACCATTTACACTGCACTGTGCAAAAGCAGAGCACTGAGAAAACATTGTGGCATGCAAAGGCCATCCCTTGTTCAGCATTGCAAGACAGAAGCGTTCACTTTGTTCCTGCTGGTCAACAAGCTAGCTAATAGCCTTGACCAAAGAGTTCATAAACACTAACAGCTTTTTGATGGGCTGAACACAGGAAGGAACAACCACAAAAACACTAGAGACTCCTGCAGCATGGCACACAAGGCAGTGAGCAATTAAAACGGCACAAAAATGATTTCTATTGTATCTCTGTTGGAGGTACGATGGCAGGGCATATTTTTCAGGTCCAAAAATGATGAAATTTCTTGCTTAATGTTCAGTCTGCTGGTAAGTGAGAGAAGCAAACTTTCCTCTTTTGTCTACAAAGTTGCCACAAGTGCCCTGCTAGGCCAGTATGAGAACCTGCTAAGACATTACAAGCCTTCTCACCGTCCCCTGTCTGGTCTTTGTAAACCATGCAAGGATGTGTTAGCCAAATGGGCCCCAACGGCTGTCTCTGGGGGGTCAGTTTGCTAAGTAGTAAACCTGTGTTCTGTCAGGTGTCGTTAACATCCAGCGGGACTGTGAGAAGACCTGTCACAACTACGAGTAATGGATGTCTTCTCCGCTGATTGCTAGCAGGGATGGAGTCAGCACAGCCAGCAAATTAGAAGTGACATCTTGATGGAGGCAAAGCAGGAGGCGCAGCTGGGCACACAAGTTTTAGATGGAGGAAGAGGGAAGCTTGGAAAGTAGAGGAAAATGAGGAGAAGAGATAAAAGGAGAAGAGCGGTGGATCCAAACAGGCACAGTAGATCAGAGACTCTTTCAAAGGACTGATAAATAGCGTAGCCTATATACAGTACTAGGGCTGAGATGATACACCTTATTCTCCATTTGATTCTATCACAATATTTGGATGCCGATTCAAAATGTGTTGCGATTTTTAAGTTCTGCGATTACACAATTTTGCAATTCAATACAATGATTTATTGTGAATTTTGTTAGCTTTTTTAACACTAGATCATGGGAAAAAGTGAAATATACACTTCTAGGGACATTTACTTTGGAAAATATCAAAATGAATACAGTAAAAATCCTTGATTTTCAGCATGTATGTAGTCAGAGATGACAAATTTATGAGTCCTTGTCATGCATTATTTATTTAATTATTTTTTTCAGCAAGCCAAAAATCAAAGAATAAAGACATTTCATTCACAAATTAGGGCTATTTTCTTTTTAATTCATACAGGACATGTAATGGTTTATACTTGTGGTGAATATAATCCAATCAGTCCTGTTTCCGTGTATGTATTTTGTATATACAGTACAGTTCCCTTTGTTAACACCTTATTTTGATAAATGGACATGTGTATAGATCCGCAAATTTCACCAAGTCCGTCACTAGCGCTCCGTTCTCTTTATATATCCATGCTCAGCTCCATCAGGGCCGTTTGAATATATTTAACATACAGTACATAAATGTCATATATGGGTGCTCTACAGTTGTAGTGTCAGCCGATTTGACCAGGAAGATGAGAATGATGACTGGCTTCACCGCACGTCACTGTTTTCCGATAATTTTTCCTGTCTATGACAGAGTTACCATGCAGCTTTAGCCATGATGTTTAGCTCTGCTTTTCCTGGGAATATGTGAAACCCAAAGTGTTTGCATACTTTACTGTATGTGTAGTGTTTACCGCGTTGGATTTCACATGTGAGGGTGCAGGTCATATCCATGAAGACCCTTCATCGTTTTCTACTGACTGTGGTTTGCTTTGGTTGACGGATACGGTACAGATATGACGTCCCGTTACTCAAACTACAACAACAAAACTTCCTTCTTCCTTCAAAAAAAAAAAAGACATTGCGATACACAGGTGAAACTATGCCATTTTAATATTTTGTCTTTCAAAGAAAGGACATCTTGAGCATTGACACCAGACGGCTGCCCAGCACCGTCTCCCCTGCTCTCCTTGAGCAGCCGGGGTCGAGTGCTTCGCTCCGAGTTGACATGAAAGTTGCCTTTAAATGGATGACAGGCAGACATAACGAAACCGTGACAGAATTGATGTCACCCTTGAAATGATAGGTTTGTTGTGATGCTCTTGTGAGAACATGAGAAATATCTTTTGTACTATCAGGTTCATTACACAACATCATCAGTGTTGGAGGGCGGGCAACAGTGCCGCACTGGGCAAAGGATTACCGTAGCGTCGCTACAGCAACAACAACCAACCGAGCAGCAACCACAGCAACATCCTCAATCACTTCGGGCTATGTAATAACACACAGAGCTAACGACATCAAGGGAATCGCTCCGTGTCACTCAGCAGCCTCGGGGTGGGATGAGCACAGGAGCTGACATTATGAAATGGATTAGATTTGAGACCAATTAAAAATGAATTGCTCGAAATGAGCACTGACCCTCGCCGAATTGGATGCCAGTGATCTCATTAGGCTGGTCTCTCACTCAGCGAGCCAGCAGCTGGAGAACGGGCCCACCTGAAACACTGTCAGAGAGGGAGGAAAACCCAAAGGGCTGCTGCCTGCAATGGGCTGAGAATCATGTCTCCTCAAGATATGTGGCATGTGGGAGACATACTGTGTGTGCTTTTGTATGTGTCTTTTTTCGTCTGCATGGGTTGACCTCAGGCGACCGTGCATGACAATGTGTGTATAGGTGTGTGTAAAAGCGCTGACTGTACACCTTGCTTGCATGCATATAATAACATGTAAATTTGTATAAAGCTATGTGCGTATTCAATAGCCTGTGTTTAATATACGTATTTGTTTACAGCCCTTGTGTGCATCCATGTGCACACAAAATTAAATATAAAAATATATTTTAAATTTAAATATGTGTTTCTTTACATAAATTTATAAGAAAAATAAATATAAACAAAAAAAAAAAAAAAAAAAAAAAAAAAAAAAAAAGAGGAGAAAAAAAAAAATAAAGTAGAGGAGGGCGCTCCGTACAGTAGAAAAATATAAAAAATCATTCTAAAAAAAAAAAATCTCATGATAAAAAAACCCCCCAATCTCCAATTCAAAAAAAAAAAGAGGAAAATGAAATAAAAAAAAAAAAAAAAAACAAAAAAAATAAAAATTTTTATATTTTTTTAATTTATTAAAAAAAAAAATAAAAAAAAATAAATAATAAAATAATATAATATTAAAAAAATATAAAATATTATTTATAGAGGGGGGGGTGACCTTGTTCTTGTTTGAAACCCAAAGTGTTTCTGTACTTTACTGTATGTGTAGTGTTTACCACTTTGGATTTAAAATGTGACAGTGCAGCTCGTATCCACACGGACCCTCCGCTATTTTCTGCTTTCTTGTTGCAGCCAGCTGCTGTTTGTTTTGGTTTTTGATGGATAATGAATGGATATGATGTCATGTTACTCATATTACAATAATAAAAGTGGTTATTTCCTTCTGCACCTGCATTGACTAAAACAAAGCAAATATATTGATTATTGATTGGCATTAAAAAAAACATTTCAAAATTGTAAAAAAAAAAAAAAAAAAAAGGCCTTTGGTGACATATGAGGCTCTAGTGAGCTACAATATCGGCAAAGCGTTTCAGGGACGGAGAGAAAACCATCCTTGTCTAGAGCTACTGCCGTAGCTACCTTAGCCGTGAGGCTAGCTCACGGCTCTAGCCACAGCTGTTAGCCGAAGACAAAACGATTAGCAACATTTTTCTCTCCATCTCTGACACAATTCACTGATATTGTCGGACTCTTTTTGATAACTTGTCTTCCTTTCTCTGGGTTGCTTTGCAGTGTACGCAGCTGTTGCCAATGCTGAAATAGCAACTTTTCCTGCACAATATTCCGCCATTTAATCAGACTTTCACTCTCTGAAAGGACATGAATGTGCATCTGCATTTGTAAAACAGCCAATAGGAACGATCTCTCTTTCTAAAATGACTTGTGATTGGCCAGAATCTCCTGGCTAGATTTTTTTAAAGCCAGGCATGAGGTGGTGCAGAAGTCTTTTTCTCTCATAACATTTGATTTACAATATGCTGAAAGGTTATTATGGAATATTTGCCCAATAATACACAAAATACACTGCCTATCCCAGCTTTAAAATGCATTTATTTCTAACACATAGCCATTTACTGTATTAGAGTACTGTTTCCCAGTTCTGCTCAATAAATGCCCATCAGTGTCCTCATCTCTATCACCACAGCAAAACCCTCTCTCATATCCTCACTCCAAATCGTGAGCAATTAGCTGCTCGCCATCTCGGCAGACTATGTTTTAATTGGTCATTAAGCGTCTGAGGCCTTCATTAGTGACAGTGCCTTTATCACAGGGAGGAAATTAGCTGATGTATAGAGAGAACAGAAGAAACAAAAAAGAGGCTCAGAGGATGAGGACAGTGTAGTCTGTACAGATGGTAATAGATGTGGAAAGAAAAAGTCAAGTGAGTGATGGATGAATCATACAGCATGTCTGGTATTCAGCCAGTCTCTATACTTTAAGCCCTAGTGACACTCTGTGATCTCAGGGCCCGGGGTGGCTTGCATGGTTCCCTTTTTAATTGATACCCTCACTTACAGTAGCGAGAACATGCTGTGAAAGTTTCATTAGTCTAGCAATTGAGTGGCAGTGTGTTTCTGAAAGAAAATCCACCCCAAATCAAAAAGAAAACAAGCACTTTGATCAGAACATGAGTTAAGTGTTAGAAAGGTTGCATAGTATTTTAATTGAGAAATGGTATTTCAATCTGTATGTAAAAATGTTGACATTGAAAACAATGTACTCTTATTGTAGTAAAGGTCTGTCTGGATTGGCTACCTGGAATCATCCCAGATAAGAAATAGCTAACTCTATTTTTTGGGTGGATTTTCTCCCTTACGATTTGTCCAGTAAAGACCATCTGGGGTTCCCTGTGGATTTTTCATGTGAGACCAGGGACTGATGGACACGTCCGCGTCCCCTGGGATCGCTCTTAATGCACTTCCAAGGTCGTCTGCCCTCGCTCTAAGTAGCACAGAGTGGCAACAAGCCCTGACAGCGTCACTGGCCCAGCGGAACTTGCATAAGATGGTTCCTGCTCCTGGAAGCGTGGTGCCATTAAAAATGGATAGATCAATATATAAGAATACACGCACCTCCGGCTGTCTATGCTAATTCAGGGAGCAGAAGAAGCAAAGGATAACAGAGGGGAGAAAAGGCGAAAGGACAAGGTAGTGAAAGGGAAGTTGAGGAGTTTACAAGGAAAGGAGAGGAAGGGAGGAGGAGGGATATAAGGAAAAGAGGACGAGTGTGAAGGTTGTGTTTAAACACATGCGTGGCTTCAGCATGGACAAAAGTAGCATGTCTGTACTTAATTTTCTTGATCTCATTTACTTCTATTATGACCGCTAAAATTATTATATCTAATATTCTCTGCTTTCTGTCTGCTGTCTGAAATAGCACTGTTAATGCAATGTTTTTATGCACACTTCTGAGTTATATTTGAAATCTATAAATAAAGTTAAAAAAAATAGGGCTTCAATCGATTAAAATATTTTTCATGCACTTTTCATATCTGTTCAAAATGTACCTTAAAGGGAGATTTGGCAACTATTTAATACTCTTATTAATATGGGAGTGGGCAAACAAGCTGCTTCATGCAAATGTATGTATATATTTATTATTGGAAATCATTTAAAAACACAAAACAATGACAGGTGTTGTCCAGAAACCCTCACAGGTACTGCATTTAACATAAAAATACTGAAGCAAACTGCAGCCCAACAGGCAACAACAGCTGTCAGTGTGTCAGTGTGCTGACTTGACTATGACTTGATCCAAACTGCATGTGATTATCATAAAGTGGGCATGTCTGTAAAGGGGAGACTTGTGGGTACCCAGAGGACCCATTTACATTCACATATCTAGAGGTCAGAGGTCAGGGGACATTTGAAAACCAGGGCTAGGGCTGCACCTAATGATTATTTTTTTAGTGATTAATCTAATGATTATTTTTCTTGATTTGTTGATTAATCTAATGACTTCATAGATTATTTGAAATATTTTTTAAAATTAAATTCTTATTTTTCGCACTATAAGGCGCACCGGATTATAAGGAGCATTAAGCGAAAGAGAACGGTCAGAAGTCAAACTTTATTCAGTTCATTTAATAACTCAATAACTTAAAAAACTCAACATTTTTCAGTTGGAACACATGAAATACAAAACAATACACTCACTTTTCAGCTCATTCCTCTTCCACAAATCCATCAAATCCTTTGTCATCAGTGTCTGAGTTAAACAGTTGGGCGATTTTAAGTGCGCCTTATAGTGTGAAAAATATGGTAAAGTGCAATTTCAATACGTTATTATTGATTATTATTATTATTGATTATTATTACGGCATTATTTCACAACAAAAAATAGCCCAGTCTTAACTGGTAATCTGTTTTCAGTCTCTCATGTCCTTGATAATCAACTGTATGATGCTGTCAGTAAATTCAGTGACATTGAGTTGGGTTCTTTTTAAGGAAAAAGTCCTCCACTATGCTTTGCCTCATCCTGAATCAGAGACACAGGCATAAACTGGCATATTTTAAAATTGGTCTAATTTCCACATCACTGTTGACATTACGTTAATAATACTAATAATAATAATCATAATCAGTATTTTTCATAAGTACTGCACTTAAAACGGTTTAGACATGGATTTCTTTCATCACTAATAGTATGCAGTTAAGACAAGTACTAGCAGATGTACAAGAGAAATAAACAAAACAGGCTGTAGAACAATATGTAATGTCATTTTAAGGCATTTTCTCACTCATATATCGCCTTTAAAGTAAAACGAAAACATATCATGGCTGAATAACATTAGATGAAACACGGTGTAAAGTTACATTACGTTACATTATGCTATGCTACGTTACACTACGCTAGGTTATGCTATGTTACGTTACTCTGCACTACGCTATGTTACATTACATTACGCTATGTTACGTTATGCTACGCCGCCATAACAATGGTCCATAAAATACTTTTAACATGGCATCAATGAAGAAACATTTCAACAACCAACTTTAAATGACTACTGCTAACAGAAACAGGCCCACGAGGCGAGGTTTTCTTGGCGCTGCTTCCTCTCTGGAGGAATCAGAATCCATGCTTGGACCTACATTCTCATTACATCATCTGATGCGTCGACGTACGTCACACAAATCTAAGTACTAATGTGATCGATTACATCAACTGTGTCCCTAAATATTACCCATCCAATTTTGGATTTAGATTCAAATTCTGCAATTATACTGTTATGTTATGATGTCCTGAAAATTGGACTATGAGTAACTAACCAGATGAGTCTCCACTGTGAGTCTTTTGCATATAACTTCCCCATGTTCAGATATTTTATTCCGAGATGGGAAAACTGTGATTTACCTTGGGGATCAATAAATGATTACTGATTCTGATATCACTTAATAAACACAGTTTTATGGTAAAACAGCGCCCCTGCTGCTGCATAAGTAACAGTTTGGAAAGAGAGTGGTGCTACGTAAGCGATAACGTACGGTGAGTCATTGTTGTGAAATAATCCCAGACAGAACGATGCTGCAGGGACCCCAACGTGAAGCTTCTCTCATCACCCTGAAGGGGTTTATTTCACAACAGTGCCCTGCTAGCTGCACATTATACCGCTTATTACACAGCTACTGACTTAAGAAAGTCTGATATCTGAACTGTGCCCATAGCAACGGTCTGTTATACATAGCAATGGTCTGCTATAAAGAAATAGACCATACACTGCTGTGACTGACCAATCAGAATCGAGTATTCAACAAAGCCGTGTATTAAAGCACAGTAGATGGTGCGAGGCTTCCTAAACAAAACCCCACAAAATAATCAATATGTTCAAACGAAGTTCTGGGAGGGCTGCATGGTAAGCACTGTTGCCTCACAGCAAAAGGGTCACAGGTTCAATCCCGGCTTGGGGTCCTTATGTGTGGAGTTTGCATGTTCTCCCCGTGTAAGCGTGGGTTTTCTCCAGGTTCTCCGGCTTCCTCCCACAGTCCAAAGACATGCAGGTTAACTGATGACTCTAAATTGCCCGTAGGTGTGGATGTGAGCGTGAATGGTTGTCTGTCTATATGTTGTCTGTCTCTATGTGCCCTGTGATGGACTGGCGACCCGTCCAGGGTGAACCCCGCCTTCGCCCAATGCCAGCTGGGATCGGCTAATGGGATAAGCGGTTGCAAATGGATAGATGGGAGTTCTGGGAGAAGTTGATGAGGGAAAAGCTCCGTTACTTCATTTATTTAACATATTATGTTAATCACCTTCTCGTAGTGCTTATTACTAATGCAATACAAGCTGGACTGAGCTCAGTGATGCTGTCGCCACAGAATGCCGATATAGGCAACATTTTTAATTTGCCAGAAAGTGTCATAATGACAAATTCAGCCGGTTTGCATAAAATCAAACCGGTGTAAACACACTGGAGCAGACAAACCAGAAATCAACCCAACTCCAATAGACAGGAAGCTGAAAAGAAGTGGACAACAAAAGACGCAATTTGGATTGTGTGTTCTTGTGTGTGTGTGTGGGTGGTGTGTGTGTGTGTGTGTGTGTGTGTTTATATGCAGTATGTGATCCCTCTTGTTTTCCTTGTCGTGAAAAAGGAGCAATCAGGCAGCGTAAAGCTTTCTTAAACCCTTGTTGCTGTTTTGCCAAACTGAACCATTAAAGAGATTAATTTCCACTCATTGGTTCGTTCCATCGGGGTGTGACCTATAAACACTTACACACTCTTACAAAACACACAGATAAAGACACCTTCGTTGGCCCTGTGTGTGGGTTTGTGTTTGTGTGTATTTATATACTAAGAAATATGACACTGCTTACACACTTTCAAAATGTACCCTGAAGAATATTTGAATAATCAGTTCATTAAAGGACAGACTCAAAGCCCCACTAGCTGCTTGCAGAGGCTGCAAAGTTGCGGTGAGCAAAACAAACAGAAAATGTCGCTGTGGTTAAAGTATTTGGGCTGCAGTGGTCCAGAGAGCGGTGCATGGAGGGAGGTCACTGAGCCATTAAAAGCAAATGGCGTATCCTCTTGGAAGAAGGAAAGTCTTCAAATTATAGCATATCTTGTGTGTAAAGTTGACATCTGAGACCAGAAGATGGTGGTAGAGAAACACTGAAGGTCAACTCCAAAATGGAAAAATTGGACATTGTACGTCAATCTACCCACTCTGTTTTGGTGTTTCTCATACAGTATACTTATGATGGTGTTAGAGGAACAATGACTGGGTCAACTGGGTGAACCAACTAACATCACTATACCAAAGTTCACCAACCAACATGTCAAAAACTTCAAATAAAGTTAATAAAACAAAATGACGGAAGAACAAAGCAAACTAAAAGCAACATTTTCAGCTTTCTGGTGTATATTAATTGAACAAATGACAGTACAAAGCACATATAGGAATTTCATTTCCTCATTATTTTGCTAAGAGGTGACAGGTTCGTGAGCGACTGAAGAAGTTTCACAAAGTCATAATGTTGATCATCTGCGTGCTGATGCTGTCAGATATGCAAAACAATGATGATATCTGACGAAGCTTCCCATTGTGGCCCTTTCATCACAGAGATGTCAGCTGTATTCTTTATATTCGTATTTTTATATTTTGTCTTTATAAAGATGCATGTTTTGTTCCTCGCTGCCTTTTGTCAAACAATAAAGTTGTACTTGAATATCTGTCATTCGTTTCTTTTTAATGTTTTTTTTTTTTTAAATGTAAGAAAAGCTCAACAGAGCCAACCTATGTATTATCTTATGAATTGTAGCAGATAGTGAGACTATGAAGACTGGAGAATCCCAAAGTACTCAAAGGAAATGGGTAATAGTCATTTTACATTTTTATTGCTTCATAAATATTCCTTGAACCGTTCATGAATATCTTGCCCTGTATTAATAGTCAGTAAAAGATCAATTTACATATCAGACATAAGGCCCAGTGAGAATTTTGACCAGCCGTGGTGTTGGAAGTGCAAGGAAAAAAAAATCTTCTGCTCTTGTCCCTCAGTTACAATCTTCCCTTAATGATCTCGTCAAAAACTCTATTTGCTTGCCTGGTCTGAACTTTGACCACTTAAGTCAATTTACATGTGAATTATTAAATACATTCACAAGTAATTATAATTCATGACAAATGCCAAGTGGTATTAATAGAAGATAAATCATTGATTATCCTTGTCAGATGGATATTTAGCTGGTTGATCAGACAGAATGACAAAGACAGGCACAATCAAATAAAAAACTTTTTTTTTAAAGTTCTGGCTAAATGTGACAACATGATTGATTGATGCCTTTATTCATGGTGTGAAGGTAAATTTTCCACTTCCTTTTTTTGCCACGTAATATTCACGTTCTGTGAGTCAAAATGAGACTCAGAATCGAGTATATGGATGGACTGTTAAAGGACAGTCTGTGAATTTAATTATATTTAATAAATATAAATATTTTCAATATTTAAAAAATATTTTAAATATTTAAAAAACATTTTTTTAAATTTAAGAATATAATACTAATACTGCTACTACTACTAATAATAATATATTTATTTATTTAATTAAAAATAAATATGCATTATTATTACATAATACATACACAATTGCATTTAATTAAAAATTTAAAAATGTATATCTAATTAGTTTTTTAAAGGAATTCTTTTCTATTTCAGAGTCGCATTGAAAAAGTTTTGACTTTACTTCTGATGCTACTAAAAAAATAAATCAAATAAAGAAAGTGTTGACATTAAAATCACCCAAATATCCGTGTTTACGATCCGATGAAACAATATCTACATAATAATAATAACATATATATCGGTGGTAAATTCTGACATGTTAGAATACGGTGGGTGATAAATACACCTGGTAATGGTAGTACTTATTTCCATGAACAGCCTCAGCAGAAAGCACAAAATGGGCTTCCAGATCATTTCTTACCATGTAATTTAAATCAGATTTGAGATATATTGATACCTCTCCACCTATCTGAGCTTTTCTACAAAACATAAAATAAGCTGTCCGTATCCACAGACAGCCATGTTTCAGTAATGCCTGACATTAAAGGACTATCAAGCCTATTCAAGCATAGATTTAGAATAGCATGATTTCTGTACACAATAACATGACGAAAAGAAAATTCACAATTTTTTGACAACTAGACTGCTAGAATGATAACATAATTAGATGATAATTACACATAAATAGATCTCAAAGGCATGTTGCTTTAGCTGACAAATATAATTAACAGCTGGATCATTAAGGTCCATTAAAGTAGAGGCATAAGAATCACAATCCGACTCATCCATAAAAATGTGCAAAGAATGATGTAAGTTGACCATGACCAAAAAACATATTGCTAATTAAATAAAACAGAAAATAAATATTCAGGGCGTTAACAGAGAGATGGATATATAGATAGATAGATAGATAGATAGATAGATAGATAGATAGATAGATAGATAGATAGATCAAATCAAACAAACGGATTGCTATCGCATGCTTTGGATCCTTGGATCTGCACTACTGACTGTATATAGAGAGTGTTATTCTTTATTTCTTCTATATTTTTTTATATTTAGTGTGATTAATAGACCCCCAGCTAAGTGGTGGTCAGGTGTATTATATAGCATTATACAGTATTACATTAAGTTATATTGTGTATTGTCGTGTATATTGTATTATATTATTATACCACATCTCTATATATCTATTTCTACTTATATTATACTATATATATCATACATACATATCATGTTATGCTATACAACATTACATTATATACTATATCATTGTATCATATCATTATTTTATTATTTTATTATTATTATAGTGTATAATGTTTACATTTCTTAGAATTAGATTAGGTTATAACAAGATTCTCTGTATATACTTCACACTTAGTACAGATGTGTATATTCTCTTTTTTGTGTGTACATAGATGTGTATATTCTCTCATGTATATTGTGCTGATAACCTGCTGCTTGGGATCAATAAAGTATCTATCTATCTATCTATCTATCTATCTATCTATCTATCTATCTTAAACTTTGGTGGAGGTCTGACACCCGGTCTATTATAACTGATGACGGCATAGTTTCCTTGTTTTCAGGCCTCTTTCATTGCCGGGATGAGTTCAACTCACTTCCTTGGTTGGAAAAGTCCTCATTTACATATATTGCTGTATTTTTTTTTTTAATTGGGCTCTTGCTTTAGAGAGAAAAAGCTCTTTGTCCTTGAATCTCAGATCTCAATCTCACTTTGTCAGAATCTGACTTCCACTTGCTGAGCATAGTTTTATTACAGTTTTAGAAGCATTACGCTTCATCATGCTCTGCCATGTGTTCTGTTTGTCTTACGAGTCATCTGCCTCCCTGTAGACCAAGAATGGAGGAATAAATTGTCTAATCTAATAGAATTATTACTAAACTGCTGTAAACCTCTCATACATTACAGTATTCCCTGAGCCTTGAAAACCAATGGTATTGCAGTGGATAGGTTTAATTGATTTGGCCTGGTGCATAAAACATTTTTAAAAAGGATGCGGCGACAGAAGAAAATACAGTTTAAAAAAGAGCCTCTATGTAAATGCATAAGTGCCTAGTTTAGAGATTTGTTGTTCATGGCACTGTTTAAAAGTAGGACATACAGTAAGCAGCACGACTTCACACCCGCAGTTCTCTGGAGATGTTTCACATGAAGTCAACTAGTTCACTTTCATTGCAGAGAAGGAAAAGTCTCATCTCATCTCATCTTCAACCACTTATCCGGGGTTGATTCAGGGGAGCAACAGCACCAGCAGGGAACCCCAGACTTCCCTTTCCTGGGCCACATTAACCAGCTCTGACTGGGGGATCCCGAGGCATTCCCAGCCCAGTGCAGAGATATCTCCACCTAGAGGACTAGCTGGAGAAATCTCTCCAGCTAGGTTTTCCCCAGGGCCCCCTCCCAGCTGGTCGTGCCTGGAACACCTTCCTAGGGAGGCGCCCAGGGGACATCCTTAGCAGATGCCCAAACCACCTCGACTGGCTCCTTTCAACGCAAAGGAGCAGCGGCTCTACTCCGAGTCCCTCCCTATCTTTAAGGGAGACGCCAGCCACCCTCCTGAGGAAACTCATTTCGGCCACTTGTACCTGCGATTTAGTTCTTTCAGTCATAACCCAGCCCTCATGACCATAGGTTAGAAGATTGACCAGTAGATTGATAGCTTTCCTCAGTTCTCTCTTTGTCACAATGGTACAGTAAAGCGACTCCGCACTGTTCCTCTTCAATCCAAGGTTCGGTTATCGGCCAAACCCTCCTTTCCAGCATCCTGGAGTAGACTTTACCAGGGAGGCTGAGTAATGTGATACCCCTGTAAGTGGCACACACTCTCTGGTGCCCCTTTATAAACAGGGGGACCACCACCCCGGTCTGCCACTCCTTAGGCACTGTCCCCGACTTTCATGCAACGTTGAAGAGACATGTCATCCACGACAGCCCCTCCAAACCTAAAGCCTTCAGCATTTCTGAGAGGGTCTCGTCAGAGGAAGATAAGTGTAAAACATAATTAAAAGTCAATATGAGTGCTGTAAGTTTATTTCTACATAAAAATGAAAAAAAGTATTGACAGCACAGCTTTCTGAAATCTCATGAAATTAGCATGAAGTTTTCTGAAATTACTGTAGTGTACACAAGTCAAAAATGCAATTAGCAGCACTGGTAAAAGATGTTTTCCCACCAAGAAAAGTATTGGATCAAAGGAGGCCAAAACAAAGCGAGTGCTGCAACAGTCTGATATGAAGAACAGTGAAAAGTAACAATGCTACAGATGAGTCAGTCCATGTGCCTTCAGGTCTCATGACCTGGGTTCAATATCAGTCTGAGACCAGAATAAATCTACCGTAATAGAGAGGTTTTAGTTTCCGGTCATGAAAACTAACATTTACTCAACAAATTAAGTACATGTTTAGGTACTTGTACTTTGCCATTTTATGTTGCTTTGTGTTTTTACTTCACTACATTTCTGAGGCAAATATTGTATGTTATCTCCACAACATTTATATATCAGTTATTTTACCCAGTAACTTTTCAGATTAGGCTTTTACATTCAAAGAAAACATTAAGATTGAACCAGTGACTCCAAGCCTGTTGGTTGTGGATTATGAAAAAAAAAAAAAAATCAGTGCTTATTAGGGCCCCCTTCGGTTTCAGATGTCTATGAGCTGTTAGTAGTTTCATCAAAGAGGCATTTTGTCTCTGAACTTCTCACATGGTTTGATTTAAATAACAATTTCAGATTCAAACAGGTAAAATTATCCAATATTATATATATCTGTTTTTTCCTCTCCCAATCTTCCACACAATGAGAACCACTGGACTATATAAAAAACTTAAATTAGCGACAACTTGACCAGCTCGAACAGTAAAATGCTGCTTATGGCCGTTCCTCCTGCATCCAGCGCTGTCATTTAATGTGAAAGTTTCAGAGTTGGATGCAAAGAAGAACTACAGACCACCTTGTGATGGAAAACGGCTGCGATGCCAAATCGGACCGGGGCCGTAAAGTGGGGGTACCAATGGCTCCTTCACCAATTCTTACCCCCCTGCTTTCAGCACCCTTCCTCAAACCACATCCTGCAAACTCAGCCTTCACTTTGGTCTCAACTATACACCTGTATAGCTTTGTGACACCAAATAGGGCCAGGGGCAAAAAGTGAGCTTCACTTTGATCTCAACTACACAGCTACTATCTATAAAGTTTTGTGAATGCATCTTGCACGGCTGCGACAAAACCTGTCCACAAAGAAATATAAATACACACAACTTCTTTGTTCTCTTTGCTTGTATAGCAAACTAGCTACGTTTCCAGCAGTGAACACTGCATACCAAAATATGAGTGCAGAGGATGTTATGGATATGGACGAGGATAAACACAGTGTTTTGGCTGACTCATATTCAGCCATTATTTTTTTTTTTTTAGCCAAGCTTAGCAGGTAGGCTTAGCCTACCCAGGAATACCCTGCTGAGCCTGCTGCCTCCATGACACGGCCCCAGATAAGCGGGAGAAAATAGATGGATCGATGGACTGATTATTCACGCCAGAGGCCGATGAAACGTGGCAGAGAGAGGCCGAGCCTGCGGGTGCATTAGCCATGCAGGAGGACATTGCCGGCGGGACCCTGGGAAGCTTGCATGCAATGCATGCTGGTACATGTAGGCACTGCCGGCCTTGTTCCACGAGCATGAGAACTAGGCTGTCTTGGTCAATTTTCCCTCTTACCAAACCTATTTTATTTACATGTAACAAACAAAGATAATTGGAGTGCTGACGTGGTGTTGTCTCATGTCCAAATCATGGACAAAAATGTGTTTGTAATGTGTGTGGATGAGACGTTATCTATAATTAAAAACTCCTTTCATAAGATGCCAGTAAGAATGTTCTCACTTGCACATATTGCATCACAATCATACTCACAATAACGAGTGATCCCTCTTACCACTCCTGTTGTGATATCCCTGCAGGTTGAAAAACTTGCTTTTGAAAAATCTCTCGCAATTTCACCTCACCTACTGCGTCTTTTACAAACAGTCAGTAATTCCCTTTGATGATGCCAACACAAAGAGCTTTCTGTCAAAGTACTTACTCTGATTTCTCTGCGGTTTAGACTAACTCGTGTTTTGACATCCTCTCGTTGCACAAGGGCGATGATGCTGCTGCTGATGATGATTATGGCTGTGAGGGTATGATACACCACATTAACAACCTTGGCAAGGGGAAAGCCACCATCATCATCATCATCCTGACCTTCACGCGACTACAATGAAATACAATAGCCTTGATTCTGAGCACACACTCACTATCAAAGCCCATGATCTATTTTGAGTGACATATCATTCATACGGCAGTGTCAATGTGCAGATTGTGGGTGATGCAAGCAGCCTGCAAGAAATGCTTCCAGTCTCCTGCTGTAGCTGACGTTGTACAAACAACATAGTGCTTCTCTGTGCTTCGCTCTTTATGTCCATCGTAAGATATTCCATGAAATGCAACAGTGTTTGGTGAGCACCTTAATCAAAACAATGACGCAATGCTAGTTTAGTCAGTTTATCAGTTGAACGTAGTCACTGTGAGGTCACCCATTGGTTTGTGGACTGCTGCTTTGAAGCCTCGAGTTCGGCATTTTGGCCGTTGCCATCTTGTTTTGCAACCAGAAGTGATACGAGAGGGTGGAGCTAAGTACAACCGAACGCTGAATAAGACATTCTAGGGCGACCAAAATGCTGCAATTAACTTCCATGACCTTAAACTACACTGTCAAAGGTTTAATGTTATATGATGAAATCAATGCTTTTAGGCATACCCTGTTTTATGGTCTATTTGACTCTAAATGGGACCATACTTTAGCTGCACGGTGGTGCACACAGCAAGGTCGCAGGTTCGAATCCGGCTCGGGGCTCTTCTGTGTGGAGTTTAAATGTTCTCCCCATGTTAGCTTCCTCCTACAGTCCAAAGACATGCAGGTTTATCGATGACTGTAAATTGCCTGTAGGTGTGAATGTGAGCGTGAATGGTTGTCTGTCTCTATGTGCCCTGCGACGGACTGGGTGGACTCCACCGTCGCCCAATGCCAGCTGGGATCGGCTTCAGCCCTCCCCCTGACCCATAGTGGGATAAGCGGTTGTTGATGGATGGTCTTATCACAGCCCATTGGTGAAAACACAGACAACTCCCAGACCCGACAATGCCATGGTAGCGGCCTGTCGACTGCAAGGCAGCCATGCCCTAAAGCAGGGGTGTCAAACTCATTTTCATCCCGGGCCACATCAGCATCATGGTTCCCCTCAAAGGGCCGGTTGTAACTGTAAGACTATATAAATATATCTACTCTAGATCATATTATAAAATTGCCTCTGAATTTGATTGGTATTAGTTTTAGTAATAATATATTTAATAACTCGCTCTGAAGACAAAAAGTTTTTTTTTTTTTTTTTTTTACTTCATTTTGATTCCCAGAATTGTACATTTACATCAGTCAGCGGCGACTTTGTGCGGGCGGGATTCATTCAGTCTGGATGCGGAAGGGTGAACAGCTCTGACTGCAGCTAGGAGGGACTGCTGACGAGGATCGGGCCCCCTATGAGAGCTTTGGGACCGGGGAGGGGTCCACGGCAGCACCCGCTGCTCATTGAGAAGAGGAAGAACGATACCTGCTTTCTGCATAAGACCAGAAAAACTCGTTATTTGGCCCAAATTTCTTTTTTGAAAGACTCGCTAGAGGGGTCTGAAAACTGGCTAAATATAGCGACTAAGTCGCTAAGTAGGCGTCACAGCGCTGTTGCTGGAAACCGCTGATACTGAGACGCTACAGTGCGCATGTCACAAAATCAAGATGCATTGTGGGATATGCAGTTTAAAGACACAGTACTTGTGTGAAGCGGCATAGAATTGAATGATATGCATTCTATATTGTTTGCAAGCCCTCGCGGGCCACATAAAGTGAGGTGGCGGGCCAGATTTGGCCCGGGCCTTGAGTTTGACACATGTGCCCTAAAGCATACCCTGCTTTATGGTCTATTTGACTCTAAATGGGACCATAATTTACTAAATGAACATCATGTTGTATTGAAGAAGACTTGAGACTAGTGATTGAGATCATATTGCAACCAGAGGAGTCGCCCCCTGCTGGCTATTAGAAAGAATGCAAGTTTAAGGCACTTCCACATCAGCTTCACATTTCAGACCCTGACATTGCCGACTGGCTCAGACACTTGATACAAAGATTTAGAGTTATGCTGTTGCAACAGCATGTTTGGGGCTGTTAATACAACAACTAACAGTTAACTTGGTTATAAAAATCATCTGGGGGCTGCACGGTGGTGCAGTGGTTAGCGCTGTCGCCTCACAGCAAGAGGGTCGCAGGTTCAATTCCAGCTTGCGGCTCTTCTGTGTGGGGTTTGCATGTTCTCCCCGTGTAAGCGTGGGTTCTCTCCGGGTACTCCGGCTTCCTCCCATCATCCAAAGACATGCTGTTTAGGTTAATTGATCACTCTAAATTGCCCGTAGGTGTGAGTGTGTGTGTGAATGGTTGTCTGTCTATATGTTGTCTGTCTCTATGTGCCCTGTGATGGACTGGCGACCTGTCCAGGGTGAACCCCGCCTTCGCCCAATGGCAGCTGGGATCGGCTCCAGCCCCCCCGCAACCCCTAACAGGATAAGTGGTTGACGATGGATGGATAAAAATCATCTGACTACAATATACATCATAAGCTAGTTGGCTACACTGACACATAAGTGATTACTGTAGCATTAAGTGAGTATTTTGGGTTTGGTAATCATTCATTTTAACTTAAGAATTCTCATTATTTGAGATACAAGTCTTGTTCGAGTTCCTCCTACAGTATGTAACACAAATGCATCAATTACGATACAAATTTTCGGGAACATCTGCATGTGGAGATTTAACAATGTATGTCCAAATGTTTTGTGTTATGACTGGCTGATACATAAAAACAAGAGCATGCATTGTAACAGACAGTGTGTGGCTATTTTATTGAGTGCCACACATTAAAAAATGCAAATAAGGCTATTTTCAGCCATCTGTCTGAATCAACTAGATATCAACATTAGCTGTTGTAATCAGCCATCACATTAAGTAACAATATGAGCTGTTTACTAGGCCATAATATTGTCCAGGGGTGGTGCCTGGGGCAGAAACCTGAATGATTCATAGGGCCCAGAGCCAAAGAGAGGCACTGGGACACGAAGGATTACACACAGCTATTGTGTCAGAGTGGTATTGAGCTGTTTTCAACCAAACATTTTTAACAGCTCACCTGCCAATGATGGAAATAAATTAATCCTCTATTCAGGTGTCCTCCCTCATGGGCATTTTTAGGGCATTAATTCTTTCCCAATTAAAGTACATATCCCTGTGATATAATTAATATGTTCTTCTTGAGGTTTGTTCACAGTTAGTTTCAGGTCCATTCATTTCATTTTACCTCAACCTTCCTCTAATCAAACAGAAAGGTTTTCACTGATTTCACTGCGCCTTCACTGATAAGGTCACTCCTCCTTGAATCTTGTTTAGTTCACCTTGAAGAAAGCAGTATGAGGTTTTCACACACAAGTTTGTATTTTTGTGAATCACTGGTATTGGGAGCTCTCTGTGCATACAAGGTGACTGACTGTTGATGAATCCAGGGCTAAAGGCCATGAGGCAGGAATAGAAAACTAGTTACCAGACAACTTATTTTGAAATGATGTAATAAAACATGTAGTTGTACATGTAGTGTAACAGCAGATAAAAAGCTTTATCTCTGCTAACTTTTCAAAAACATACTCATCTCAACAATGATTTTTAACTGGAAATTATCGCGTGGCCTCAGAAATTTCATATGAGACATGACTGACTGGTTCTGCCAGGCCTGGGAGGTCTCAAACAAACCACACAATTTTACCTACAAAGCTATAAAAAACAGTAAAGAAAATAGCTTTTGTTTTGAAATGCTTGTGTGTATTGTTAGTGTGCTTCTTCCTGTCACACTTCACAATGATGTAAATTGACGAGTGATGTTTGAAGTTGCATCACCTGCTGATCGGTCTTGCCAACTTAGCGACTTTGTCGCCATATTTAGCGAGTTCACAAACCTCTAGCAAGTCTGTCAAAAAAGCGACTAGTGAAAAAATCTAGCGACTTTTTTTTGGTGTTACTGGAGATTTTTTTGGAGTACTTTTTCACGGATGTTGGCGGTAAGGCTGTGTGCTTAGTTTACACACAGAAACATGTCTGTATTCAAAGACTGCAACTTGAACCATAATTTTGAGACAAAAGATGCAGAAAAATGCAGAATCTGTTAAAGAGAAGGAGAGGACAGCTGACGGGCTGCTAGCTAACATACTAAAGCAATGTTAAGTGTTAATGTTAAGTTAAATGTTAAATTTTGTAATGGAAACATTACTGGGCTACACAGTGGTGCAGTGGTTAGCACTCTCGCCTCACAGCAAGAGGGTTGCAGGTTTGAATCCGGTGTGTGTGTGTGTGTGTGTGTGTGTGTGTGTGTGTGTGTGTGTGTGTGGAGTTTGCATGTTCTTCCTGTGTAAGCGTGGGTTTTCTCCGGGTACTCCGGCTTCCTCCCACAGTCCAAAGACATGCTGTTAAGGTTAACTGATGACTCTAAATTGCCCGACTCCTGTATTTATTTCTTAATAATATGGTGTTTGGAGTGATTTTCAGCATAGTAAATGCTGAAAAATAAGTGCCCAGTATGTTTTCTGTAGTGATAAAATAGAGATTATGTCTGACAGTATTTGTTTGGCCCCCAGCAACAATCCGGGTTTGTCATGTGGCCCCACAGGAAAAATAATTGCCCACCCCTTGTCTAAGTGAAGAACATCAACAAGGAGACACAGTCAAAATGAAATCAGACTTTCACAAATCTCCACTGACCTGACAAGGTTTAGCTTTCCAATAAATTCCATCAAGTCGCTTATTTACTCAGTTAGTTAACCCACCAGCAAAAACAAAGAGCTAAACACAGAGAGTGAAAACAGAGATGTTTGGGCTAATCACCTTCGGCAGATGAAAACAGTCTGGATGAGTGTGTTACATATTCACTCTCAAAGCACTAGTCTGTAATTGGTTCAGACACACTTTGGGAATAAATAATGTAAAAGTATCACTTCTGTCTGACCTTCACACTGTAGATGTGAAAATGCGACATGGAGGAGCACTAACATACTGTAGCTAACATTACCACATTTAATATTTTATTTTACTCTTTTTAGATTCCCTTCTCATATTGCCTTATTGTTATTTTATATCTTCTCTTATCGCCTTTTATGTCATATGGACAGCACATGGTTTTACCTTGTTGTTGTTGGCTGCAATTGAAAACTCCCCTTACTCCATGATTTCTAGGGCAGGGACCATTCACCTACTTCCCAATTCAAGTATAGTGATAATACAAGTACTGCAATTCAATATTTAATAATATAGAAAATTTTCAACCTTGGGAAAAAATTGAATCATACACTTCTAACGTTTACTTTGGAAATTATATAAATTGATACGCTAAAAATGTTTGATGACTTCACAACATCTTTGACTACATACATGCTGAACATCAGTCATTGTCGGGCATTATTTGTCAATTTTTGTCCAGCAACCCAAAAACCAAAGAATGAAGATATTTCCCTCACATATTAGTGGTATTTTCTTTTTAATTTACTGCATAAGGGACATGGAACATGATTTATACTTCTGGTGAATACACTCCAGTCAATCATATTTCCATATGTGTATTTTGTATACAGCTCCCTTTGTTAACACCTTATTTTGAAATGTAGTGTGTAGATGTAGTGTTTACCACTTTAGATTTAAAATGTGAGGGTGCAGGTCATATTCACATGGACCCGCCGCCATTCTTTGGCTCGCTGCGGTTTGTTTTGGTTGATGGATACAGAACGGATATGACATCACGTTACTCAGACTACAACAATAAAAGCAGCAACTTCTTTCTACCTCTGCATAGACTGAAATAAAACAAATCTATTGATTCTGGCATTAAAAAAATGATTTCAAAATCCTAAAAAAAAAAAAAAAAAAATTGTGATACATAGCAATCACAAGAAATGCATCATTTAATAAAACTCAGAAAACAATGATAATGTAAAAGTGGAATTTTGGCCACGACACGGTTAGCAACACCATCGGTCCCTTGAACTCTTCAGTGGTTCCTGGTTAGCCCTTTACCAGCACGCTAGTGTGATCCAAACATGAAGATTTAATCCAGATCCATGGAAGTAAAACTGACTTGGAGTATGGAGCTGAGGCTTGCTACATGTAGTTTCCATTTTTTCCAATGTGGTGTGCAGTTTTTTCTCTATAGAGGGACAAAAACTGGTCAAATGATTGTTTAATGAGGCCAGTGTGGGCCTCAGCAGGTTGAAGGTGATAAGAGCCTTTTGCCTCATGCAAAAAATGAACTATGGATGATTTTCTAATTAGTGAGTTGGGAAGATCATATTTGTTTTCAATAGAAAGTACCTTTTTAGAAACTTCAAAAGAGGCTTATTTTTCCAGTACTTTATGATAAGCAATCTAAACGTACGTTATATATTTTAAGCAGCTCATGGACTTTGGACAAACCCCTGATAATGATAATGAGGTCAATTCAGCACTTTTGATTCACGGACCGATTGGCATCACAACACTTGGATTATAATGATTCTTTTTTTTCCCCTTTTGGAACAAGAAACACGATCCCTCACGGAGATGAATCTGCGCGGACGCCCACGTCTGTTGTTTTGGAAAAAGGCTGACCCAAAAGCTCCGCAAGCCAACTCACCGGCCATCCCAGCAGGAAGGTTTGTGGCTCCATCCCCAAGCCTCTCTCTAATCTCCCAGTAATACAGCTTGAGTCATGATAAAACAGCTCTGATGGAGGCAAATCCTGTTATCCAGGGGGCGGGTTGGTGGGGGTGGAGGGAGTAGCAGCCTTTGTTACAGGTGGCGGATGAGTTCAAGGAATGAACCCGAGTGTGGATTTTCAGGATTAAACACACCAGCACAGCTTCTAAGAGGTAACGCAAGCGGTGTGTATCTGTGTGTGTCCTTTATCACACATGGAAAGATAGACTTTATGCTGTTTTCTTCTCTCTCTCTCCCTGTGTGTGTGTGTGTGTGTGTGTGTGTTCACACGTGAAAGCCTAAAAGCACAGTAGAACACACATTTTGAGGCCAAGGAGGTTGGCTCCTAATGGAAATGCATTTCAGCTGCTGCCACACCTCATCTTCTATATTGCTTTTTCATTGAAAAGAGGTGCTCTTTGACTACAGGACTACAGTTTTCGGAGGCTTTTGTTCCAACACTCTCATCTCTTTGAAGGACACATTAGCTCTTTATCTTTTACAGAAATGCTGGCACATTATTTTTCCTTTATCCCATTTCATATTGGTGTCTCGTATTCAGATCTAGTCAAAAGAAATATGAGGTTTTATGTGATCCCTTCTTTTTGTGTAGCTCGTTGCCTGATAGATGGAAAAGTTAGAACTAGGAACAAACCTAATAATGTCACAGTGGTAATCAAAATCACAGATGTTTGAGTCCATTTTGCATTTGGATAACACTTTACATATTTTATAAGCCGTAAAATATATGATATTATATAAATGGTTTATAACACAATATAATGTAGTTCTACGCTGATATATAATTTATATGTATCAATAACAATTATTAATTTGTCCTATGAAGACAGTATTTTACATTATTACATCTGTGTTTTACGATGTTACTAGGGCTGTCCCGAAAACCATTTTTTGTTCTTTGAAGCTTCGGTGAGAAGGTATTCGAAGCTTCGCTATGTGGGACGGTGCAGCAGGCAGACATGTTCTTCTGTCTGTCTGTCTGTCCGACATGTTGTGTTATTCCTTATTTCATGGGCTATTATGTGATTTATGCATTATTAACATACTGACTGTAAAAAAACAACAAATCAAATAATCTGAATACTGATTAGGAGTTTGATTACCATAGCAACGGTCGAAACTTCGAAGCCTTCGGGTCAGACCTATACGTTATCATTCATTATCTGGTCATACACCAGCCTCCACATACAGTAGTTGCTGACAAATGTATTAATTAACACTTATATCTGCTTACAACTACAAAATAACATGTTGTTTGTGGCAACTGGAAATAATGTAAATAGCTTACGTTATTATCATTATTGTAGGCTGTGTGAACCAATCAGGACCAAGACTTTAGCTGACAATAGTGACCAGAAGTTAACAGACAAAAAGGGCCAGCCGCATACGCTCATCATCAGCAGGTCAGGTCTAATTAAGTGTATCGTATCTTGAATTAGTCTTCAAAGACAGGTATTTGAAAAGGGAGGATTGTCTTATGCTGGGTTCAGACTACACAATATTTTTAAGATGACGGTCACTGCGTCAGATCAGGCAATTATGTTCCGCATTTCAACTTCATCATACTACAGGTTTCTACTCAACTTGACTCACTCTTTCTTGATTTTCCATTAGCAAAAGTGGTGGATAGTACCAGGTATTGTTTTTGGCACCACCTTGACCAAGGTTCCACATAAGCTGTGCCGATACACTCACGCAACACGGGACATCCTGCACAAACCTGCCATTGTCAAATAGCCAAGCTATTGTCAGTAGCAACTGCAGTCTTTTTAATTTTCACTCAACCCAGATTTTTAAGAATGTCAGCCAACAAAACTACTGCGCACACTATGTGCCCTGCACCGTACAACTGACAAAGTGCAGACGCTCCCTTTGCTTGGTTGCAGATTTTGGATTCAGCGAGTGTTTCCCGCCATGATGCTATAGCGATCAGCTG
Organism: Pterois miles; assembly: GCA_947000775.1. Lineage (NCBI taxonomy): Eukaryota > Metazoa > Chordata > Actinopteri > Perciformes > Scorpaenidae > Pterois > Pterois miles. The sequence continues at coordinate 7,267,093 of CAMQGK010000318.1, forward strand.
GAGCACCTACACTGAGGGTTACAGTATCTGCAGCAAAGGACCTGGTACTGAAAGTGACTTAAGTCGTGCCAAACCATGCAGTGGAAATGAGGCAATAAAGTCATAATTCTTGGCGTGACTTGGCCGAGAGGCATGAGGGACTACACATTGTTCCTCGTCCAATCAAAGCTTGCAGTCTTTCACGGCACGTGTGATGACACTGGAAAATAGATGCAAAGAACGAACTTCTAAAAACAAAAATGGAAACAAACACTAGTGTTGTGTATGACGCTGGCTTTCTTATGTTCGGAAAAGCCTTTCAAACAGTAATAAAAAAGACAACCTTTATCGTACCGTGATGAAAAAAATATTTATACTCCTGTTAGTATAATACTCTCATTCTCTTTATGTAAGGACTTAGTGAGGCGTTCCAGATGTGGTGTCGTTGTTGTCGTCCACTGTGGGGACAGGATAACACTTCGTTCCTGACCCTTACTGTCGTACAAGATCCAAAAGGATGCCCTACGTCTGCCGGGTCGGACTATGATTGAAAATTTCCACCAGGCTGTTGAGCAGGTTGTTTTACTGTGTGGTGTTGTAACTGACCTGCTGAATTTATTTCAAGTACCTTTTGACAGCTATGGCAAGTGATGCTTGATGATTAAAAAAAAAAAGATGTGTAAGAAAGAAAAAAAATCAAATAAATAAACACACAAACCAACCAGAGAAGGAAAGAAATAAGGATTCCTAATCCAGCCTGATTGCACTGGCTTAGTCAGCTCAGTTTGTGTAGCTGGAAGCTCTTTGATAGCCTATGATTATCCATGTGCCCTGCCATTCACCGACACAGGCGGAAGACCAGCCAATTAGCCTTTGGCCTGCAGAAAGCGATGCCCAGACTGGGTTTGTTGTGGTGCGGCTATCTGTGATAGTTAACAGCGAAACCCTCACTTACGGTGTCAAGAGGCTGTTTGATTCTTTCATACGGCCTGACAATGCTGATGTGCTATGACTGCTGGAGAGTTACGACTGCAAACGCAGAGCAAACAGAAGGATAATGTGCTCTGTCATTCAGCCAGTTCCTCTGTCAGTCAGATTTATGCAATACAGTGCACAGAGTAGTTAAATAATTATCTGGAAATTTTATTTTAGCAGCATGAAATGACAATTTCTCATGTAGCAACTATGTACTGTCATGCTGCGTTTTAGAAGAGAGACAGAGAGGGGCTATATTTTCAACATTTTCATATAAACCAGCAGGAAAATGGTTTATCATTTTAATCACGTTGTGGCACAAAAATGAAAATCAGCTTACATCAAACATAATTATTTGTATCATTTGTGATTTTTCTCTTTACACTAATCTCAGATCAAATATTGCTGCGTGCTGTTTGTACGTTTGATGGAGTGAGCTTGAAATGAAAATTTGTCACCTGTTCCATAATCCTTGACAGGAGAGTATATTAAATGTTAATCCCTCGCTATTAGAAATGGTGACAACACACAATAAAGGGGGGGGGGGGGGGGGGGGGGGCTTGAAGTGGATGATAAAAGCTGAAGGAGAATGAGATTCACAATATATGACTGAATTCTGAGGTAATAATGAGCCACGATGATTGGACTATTCCACCCTTTTCCTTTTTTCTCCTCAAGCTCATCCATACCATCACAAGTATTGTGTTATTAGCTTCCTCTTTTGACTCTGCGTCCGCGGAGAGCGTCTGAGATTAGTCTTGGATCGCTTGCTCAATGTCGCTTCCCTCTGTGGCCAAATTGTATTCACTCGGCAGCAGTCTTACGAGTAACGGCACGGAAGAAACAATTAGAGCCATAAAAGCTGATGGCTCGGGGCACTATAGACCAACTCTACCATTACTGAGTTATTAGACGGGGAGGGTTGGGAAAGGGGCTTTAAATGAAGGCATAGCTTGGGAAGAAGATTGAAAGGCAATACCAGGAGAGGAGAAAAAAACAGAGAGGTGAATAGAGAAGAAGAAAAGAAAACAGACGTGAAGTGGGGCTTGTCTAACAGTGGGATATAGTGGGTATATGAGGCGGGATGGGATGAGGATAACATGACAGATCAAGGGATGAACAAAGTGAGGCAGCACACAAGTGACTGCAGACAAAGGAGAACAGCTGTTGAGCAACTTGTTTCACATGAAAACGAGAAGCAAGAAGAAAAGATATTTACCATACTGTCTATGATTTACTTTGTATTTTCATTTCATCCAGGTAAATTAAATATTTTGTAGTATGCAGCAAAATACAAATTCAGGACTATATAAGAGGCCTACATGTCGGTATGTTAAAGACTCTGGGTTGTCAAAGTTAACGCAATAATTACACGTTAACGCAAATTTGTTGTAACGGTAGTATTTTCTTAACTGCATTAACACATTGAGTCTTTTGGAGGTTGTAGTGGGCTCAGTTTTAAAGCTAGACTGAGGATACTGGTATTATGTGAAACCTGAAGAATCCATTAATACCAGCTATGACATACTAGTTTGTCGCAAAAGAGGATAAATAACGCTCCAAACTTGGAACTTGAAAAACCGCCCTTTACAGCCCACTTTATGATAATCACATGCAGTTTGGGGCAAGTCATAGTCAAGTCAGCACACTGACACACTGACAGCTGTTGTTGCCTGTTGGGCTGCAGTTTGCCATGTTATGATTTGAGCATATCCTTATGCTAAATGCAGTACCTGTGAGGGTTTCTGGACAATATTTGTCATTGTTTTTTGCTGGTAATTGATTTCCAATAATAAATACATACATCTATTTGCATAAAGCAGCATATTTACCCACTCCCATGTTGATAACAGTTTTAAATACCTGCTAAATCTTCCTTTAAAGTACATTTTGAACTGATAAAAACATGTGATTAATTAGCAATTAATCACAATTAACTATGGCCAATCATATAATTAATCATGATTAAATATCGATTGACAGCCCTACCCTTGAGCTAACATTGTTAAGAGTGTATGCCATTGAAATCACACCTGAAGCTCAAAGTGACAGAAAATATCTAGAGTGTGGCTGCTTATCGGTACATACAACAGTGGACATGACCTAATCAAATATATGCACTCTAAATGACAGTCGCTCCAAGTGCACCCAGAATTAATTGCTAAAAAGGAAGTCAGGGAGAAGATACAGGCACATCTTAGATGCCATTTTTCCATAATTTGGCAGCAGTCTGAGAATGGGTAAATTTATAGAGCTGCTAAGTGGGGAGAGCTATTTTGGACATCCCTGAGTGTGGAGGTTAAAATCCCATTCGTTTTCTCCATAAACAATGGTGCATGACACACAGTTGGAGCACTTCTGCAGCTTGTATGGGCATGAAACTACCAATTCAATCTTCAGTACAAAGGATTGGCTGTGTTAGAAAATACCTGATCTTCTTTGATGAAAAATTGAAGGTACAAGCCTGCATACATAAAAGAGAGAGAAGTTAAATACGACTCCCAAGGTGCATTTCAGCAAGAAACAACCAATGATAGAAATAAAAAAAATTGTGAAAGGTGCGCTGCTTGCGGGTGAAAGCTAAAGCTGATGAGAAAACACTGGCAAAACAAACTGCTGTTTAAATCAATTCACTTTTGGATTCAGTGTCAATTTTGATTTCAACAACTATGGCGCCAAGTTTTATTCACAAAGCATTTTGAATTTGCTACTGCTTTGATCCAGGGCTCTGGCCTCTTCTTCACACATACCAATGCTAGCTGAGGCTCATGGGTAAATGCTTTTGTATTTGGAGGGAAGCAGCAAAGAGAGAAAGCAAAAAAAAATCAAGCGGCAATGAAAGATGGAGACGGATGAATTGGTTCCAAAAAGAAACAGCAGTGGATCCATCATCTGGCAGAGGTTTTGGTATCGCACAGAGGATGTTGAACAAATGACAGCTGTCTGCATAATATACTGCAAAACCACTGCCACAAAAGGTGGCAGCACCTCAAATTTATTTCATCATTTGAAATGCCACCCACTTAAAAAATGAAGACAGACTGAAACTCTGCATGCCCACATCTCCACCCTCACCAAATAAAACACGACCAAAGCAACCACAACCAGCCCAGAAGCAAATGACTGGTTTCCTCGCTTTCTAAAGCAATCCCATACGACAAAAAAAAGTCCAAAATGGATAGAAATCACGGCCGCTGTAACCAACTACATCGCAAAATACATGGCCCTGGTTGGCGTAGTTAAAAAGCCCAGATTCCAAAAATTCATTAAGACAGATTTTAAGTGTGCTTTATAGTGCGAAAAATACGGTAATACAAGGAAAATATCCTGTATATGTTTTAAGATGGGACTAACAGTTGCATAAGATGGATTTTTTTTCATCCCATCCCGAGGATAATCAACTATAAAAATGCATACTGTGCCACTATATGTGCATGTACTATTCAAATAAATGATTAGCCGTGACACTCTTAGCACTTCAAGTAATAGATTGTGCTTGGATGATGATTAGCTCAGATCTATCATGTTGGTGGCATGGCGGGTGAATGAAGCTTGAGTCTACTTTCATTTTCCCTTAAAATGCAGTCAATGTATGATCTAATTTGCGCTAAAAGATAGGATGCCATTCCCTTTCAGCCCCTCATCAAGTACGCCCTGTTTATGCTTTTATAGTACGGTATATGCCCATGGCAACAAGAGATGATCAGGTTGAGCTGTACATGGAGTCCTGCCGCCATGACAACCATTACAGCGTTGTTCACCCTTCCATGTGACACTTCACAGCCTTAATTACAACCCACCGCCTGTTTGTTGGAGAAATCCAGACCTCCCAATCCGGTTAAGTGTGAGGGGAACAAATTGTGATTACTTGATAATAGACGCTGTTATGTCTGCCCCATTAACCATGCCCCATTAGCATAAACAGGGGTTTGGCTGACCATAAATCAATGGTTTATCTGAGTTGCTTGTTGTGATGGAGAACATCTTTTGTGCTCCACATGTACTGCCATCACCTGCACAGTCGAATGAAAATGAACAGTTGTGTACTGTGAATCGTTATGAGGACCTTCTGAATGTACTTACAGAATATCATGTGTTTGGAACGATTTAATTTACTTAAACATTGAGTATTCAGTTCTGTACTGTTTGTCCATACTGTGTTTCTGTGGATGGGGAGCAAAATCTCAGCCCTGCTTGAGCAGAATATAACTATTTGAATAATGGCTTTTTTTTTTTTTTTTGGTATTTTTCTAAAATGCAGGGAAAACAACTACAAAAAAATATGCTACATCTCAACCTTGACGTACAATAGCTTACATATATACTTGTCATTGTAAGTATAACATTACAATAAACTGACAGGCTTGCAGACATATGCTATAAAGTCCTAGTGGTCCTGTATTAAGATCTAATAATTAGCTTAAGTTAACATCCAAAAACAACCCCTAAAATATCTTGCATTAAAGAAGATGAGACAAGTGAATATTCTTTTAACTCCACATGTCTTGAAAAAAGTAAAATGCAGTGTTCTGGAAAGTTAGTTCCTAAAGTGCGTTCCCCGTCTCACGGCATCAAGGTAATGGTAGTATCCTGAGCTGCCGCATACATTATGCCTTTGCAAACTACTGTGTAAAATCTTTGTGCAATGACACAGATTGCAAGATAGTGGTATACCCTCAAATGTCCTCAGATTGTATTGGCAGAGAGTTGGCATCTCATCTCACTGAGCCAGAGATAGACGAGTAAAAACTGACCACAGGAAGAAAAATAAAGAGAATTTAAACAACTAAATGGCACGGAGAAACATTTTAAACAAGAAGGGACGCCTAACTAACCGATATGAAAACCCATGCAAAATCCATAAAGGCCGTCAAAAGAGAGTCGATTCACTGTCAGACCTGTTTTGGACAAGCTTGCCTGTCTCTTTTTCCCCAACCAGCCTTGTTCCCCTCTCAGGGGTTAATCCCAATGAAGCACCTAAAGACGGCATGTAACACTTCTATGAGCATAATATTACCTAGAAATCAACATTTATTATGTCCGAGCTTTGAGTTCACCTTGGCAACAAATTGTAAATATCCTTGCAGCAACCTAGCCACAGTTAAGAAACACTTTGGTTGGCTTGCAGTGCACTACAACCAGAGGGTATTTTAGGGCTACGCCACCCAGATGTCTGCCATCTTGGTTATTAGCATCAGTTTCCATTGTTGTAATCTTCCAAGTACTAAACTTCAGCCTGCCAGATGCTTCAGAATCACCTGACTGCTTGTATTAATTGATGAAATAGTAGACGTGTACAGTAATGTAGAAAACTGAGGATGCGATATATTGAGATGCATCCAGATGTATCGAGATTTGTGTATTCAATTGTTAACAGGTGAATCGTAATCAAATCAAATCATGACGCCAGTGAAGATTCATTCCTTGAATTAATGCATGTCAGCCGATATATCAATATTTGAATTCTTTTACTCCCTAATATCACATTTGGCATCAGCCCCAAAAATCCTGTATCGGTCTGGCTGTATTTTTTGCCACCTACTTGCAGAGAATATCAAGTTTACTACGTCCCAAACGCATTTTCTACTATGGGACGCCATTAGTCTGGAGACCCGACAGTACCTGTGGTACTGTAGGGAAACAAATACTGTCACGTTTTCACAAATTTGGCATCAACTTGGTAAAGAAGCATCTGCTCTCGTGACTTGGCTTGTCTTAACAGATGAAACGTTCATTTCTGGCCAATGCCGATATTTCATTTTCAAACCTTTACCTTCCAACGCCAATGACGTGCCGACGTCTTCGCGCATGCCGAAAGCAAATCGATGTAATTTCAAATCCAGGCGGTAAATTAGAACTACACCTCTCCCGCTCTGTTTCTACCCTCCTCCACTTCAGTTTAGTTGGCCGCGCAGCTCTCGGCTTCACCTCGCCCTCTGGGACAATCCTGAGTAAAGAGTACCTTAATTCAATTTTTTATTTACTATATCATTTTTCAACAATGCTTGGCTGCCCCTTTCATTTCCAGTCCCCTTGTGTCCTGCATGTAAGCCAAGTCAAAATACACTCTTGGAGATCTCAATACTCATGCAAATGCATTACACTGTGCGTGGAGTTAGTGAAGCATATGAGTTCAAGACCACGCAGCACTGGATATAGATGTCTTTAGTGGGAGACAAAATATGCAGCAACAAAGAAATCAATGGATTTTAAATGTATTTATGGAGGCAGCAAGAGTGGTTTGCTTGAAATAAACAAAAGTGTGTATTTCTCATTGTTTCCCGCATTTGTAAGCTTGTATATTTATGAAAAGCCTCAGTAGTGATGCGTTTAGGATCCTTGTTCTGTCCATCTGGTTTGATGATGTTAATATCTGGCACACTCATTCCCTCTGTCGCCTGTTTCCACTCCTTCGGCTCACCTGGGCCTGAATACATCTGCCTTTTAATTGCCTGTGTTTCAATCCCTGCAGTGAAATTCAACACCTCATTAAAGCCTGCTGCAAAACCTGAATCATTCAGTGAGGAATAGGCAATTAAAGGGATGTTGGCATGGAGTTCCTGTTGGCTGATTTATTGATTGGCTGACTGTGGTTGGTTACTTGTATGTCTCACATCCGTCCTCTTTTTTTTTTTGAAGGGTTTTTACATGATGTCTCTCCAAACTGTCATTTTTGGAAGCAAAATGACATCTGTTCATGTCGTGTGGTTGTAAACTGCGGTTCGTTATACTGAAAACTTGTATATTCACTTACAAATATTGAAACAAGACCAAACACCTCTCTGAGGAAAATCATTTAAAATTAAATCTCAAGGTAGAGGCACAGTTGGACATAAATCATGGACTTCCTTGATTATGCAGAAATTTAAAAGACACATTACTTTTTTTTTTTTTTAGCTCTAAATACACATTAGAGAATGCACTACATTACCTAACCTCTCGTCTCAGAGTCTCCAGCTACAAGGTGAAGCTTAAGATAAATTGATCCAGCATACAACACTGTTCCCAACCCAGCATTTCAAATCACTTCTTTTCCCCTACTGGGGTTTTTTGAAACAGTGACGTTGGGTTTTGGTGTTTTCATTACACAGTTGAGACAAAAACAGCATGCTTGGGAATGAAAACCATAGCTACCCGCTGAAAGAGGAAAGTATTTTTCCTTGTGGTTTTTATTTGCCGGGCCTGTGAGTACGAGGCTTTAATTTGAGCTGCACTCTGGCAAAGATGATTAATGGAATTCCTATGCACTCAGACCGGTTCTCACAGGTGATTTAAAGGTATAATAATCCTTTACGATATTGCTCTGTGGTTTCCAGGCCATTAAAATAACACCAAACGTGTCAGAGGAACACAAACAGTTCATTTAAAACAGATTGCTGGCCTAGCGTGGGACTGGGACCCCAGACACCAGGGAGCTATTGCTAAGGTGTCACTTCTCTTGCTGTTTGCACGGAAGAAAAATGGAAAACATTTAGTGTGGCTCATATCTCAAATTCCTGGATAATCCACACATTTATGGATGAAGCATTGCCCATATTTGACTGATCTTCAAGAGCTGCATGCTCTGGCATGTCTGTGTGCTTACTTTCAAAGGGAAAAATGCTTATCTCCATGAGGTTTTCAACACATTCTGCTCTGCAGCCATTCAGTCTTTTAAATAATAGACACATTTTTACTGAAAGAAAATATATGATGTAAATTTTCCCATTGCTGAAAAGTTGAAAACAAAATAAGAATCTTGTCACTCGAGCTGAGACGATCCACCTCTCTCATCTCCTGATTCAATACTACCATCATACTTGGGTGGCGATTACATATGTATTGTGATTTTTCAAGTATTGGGATTCAATATTACGATTTATTGAGACTTTGTGACCATGGGGAAAAATGTAATCATGAGAGCTTCTAGGGACTTTTAATTTGGAAAATATCTAAATTAATACAGTAAAAATGTTTGATTTTCAGCAGGTATGTGATCAGAGATATCAGTCATTCTTTAAAAAAAAAAAAAAAAACAATTCCAGCACCTCAAGAATCTAAGAATAAAAACATTTCCCTCACAAATTAGAGGTGTTTTCATTTTAATTTATAAGACACATGTAATGTTTTATACTTCTGGTGAATATAATCCAATCAATCTGATTTACATATATATGTTTTGTATATACAGCTCCCTTGTCAACACCTTATTTTGAAAACCAGATGCAGTCACGTGTATACTTCTGCTAACTTTGCCAAGTCCGTCTCTAGCGCTCCCGTCAGCTCCGTTCTCTTTATGCATCCACGTTCAGCTCCATCGAGGCCGTTTGAATGTATTCAACATAAATGTCAGTGTATGGGTGCTCTACTGTTGTAGCATCGGCTTATTTGACCACAGAGATGAGAGTGACGGCTGGCTTGAACCCGTTACCGCAATGTGACAATGTTTCCAGTCCACGACGGCGTTAGCATGCAGCTTTAACCGTGATATCTAGCTCAGCAAAATTATATCAAAACATCCGTTTACAAACTCTCACACAACTTACTGAGCATATTCCCAGTCTCTATTTATGTGTGCCTGCGCAAGCATGAGACTTTATGCAGAAGTGGTTTTAATAACTGATGTCTCGATAACCAAAGGATTCGTTATCTGACGTTGCTACCTGACTGCATCCTCTCCCTTTATTTTGTTCTTCCTATCTTAACTTTAATATCTTTATTCCTCCTGTTTTGTTGTACTTTACTGTACATTTTAATCTAATTGTGGGTGGGTAGAGCATGGGGGAATTGAACTTTATTTTGCTATTATCTTTTTATTAGTTATTTGTTGACTGATTTAAAAAATGAGCTTGATTAAAACCTTCCTCTTGGTTACTTCTCTACCTGTATTTTGTGTCTGGTAAACACCGTGTCTCGTTCTTTTGTTTTATTAGCAGGCTGTCAGTGACATTATACTGGACTATTTTTAGGGTGCACTGCATGATTTGCCTCCTTGAGTTATTTCGTGTGATTCTTGAGTTACATTAGTGTTTGGTTTTCCTTTCTCTCCTTCAAAGCAACCACTTAAGTGGTTTTGATCATTTTAAATCATTTATTGGATTTTACTTATTAGGGTACTGAGCATTAATACTGTACATATTTAGTCTTGATTCAATGCAGTTATTTCTTTCCAGACTGCTGGTGCCTCTTGCTGCTGTAGGGGTTACATTAATATAGTATGAATCTGACATGGACACTTGAAAGGAGTCAGAAAGCAAAGTAAGTTTTCAACTGTGATGCCATCTTAAGGCTTTATTCTTAAATATGGTAAATCTTTTTTACATTGATTGACTCTAGTAATAACTGCTAGAGCTGTCCCCAATAGAAAAGATGGGCTACTGACAGAAATTAATTTACCCACTGACAGGAGCCATAAAGCCACAGATCACCAGGGGAAAATTACAGAAAGTGTATACTGTACAGAATATCCAGTTAATTAAAATGTATATATTAATGATATGTATAAATTATTGTCACTTAGTTAGGTATAATGTTAGGATCATGCTTGTATCCCTCCAGGCTCCCTGCTCTTACATGTCATGTAGAGTTGAAGAGGAATATGTTCCACAGTTTGGATCTCCACTCAGTTTCAATCAAGATATGTCCTAATTAGAGCACTTGCCACCGGTCATAATACTCAGAATAATTCACAGTCATCGTTCTTCCTCCATGCCTTATTTTTCCTGCTGGGAATTACAGCAGAGCCTAGCAGGAGATATCTTCGTGGTGGGTATACATCTGTAATTCTTGTCTCAGACTGCTGAATGTCTTCCAGGCCTAGTTTCTGTTTGATCTATCAAAAGAAGGGATGGGAAGGTCAAGACTCTTCCCTGGAGAGCGAGAGAGTGTCCAGCTGAGCTTCATTTAAGCCACACATGATAGTTTGCAGTAATTAGGCATCTTTGTTGGAGACAAAATACTCTGTAACTGAATGTGCCACTCAAGCTCAGGAAACCGTTTCCTACAGAACGACGTTCCCATACAACTAAACTGCATTCTCATTTACGTTTGGTGAGAAAGCTATTTTGGTTTATGGTTTTAGACACGTGATTTACGTGGAAAATAAAACTGAACAAAACAAGCAACAAAGATATAAAGATATATAACAGTTTGGTTTAAAATGATTACAACATTGAAACAAATGTTAGTGACGGACTTGGCGAAGTTAGCAAAAGTATACACGTGAGACTACCTCCAGATTTCAAAATAAAGTGTTAAAGGGAGCTATATACAAAATGCATATACAGAAATAAGACTGATCATCGTTACGCCAGGCAGACACACAGCTGACAACCTACTAAACTAACTAAATGTGCGGTGGAGACTTTTACCGGGAAAGTGGCTACATGTCTGTGACACTACACGCAGCACCGTGGCTTTCAACGCTCTCGGACGCTGAACTAGAGACAGTGAACGCAGCACCGTGGCTGCTACAGTAGCTCTCCTGATGGTGAACTGTTCACTCGGTTGTCTTTTGTGTTCATATGCTGCAGCTGGCGCACCGCTGCATGCGAGGCACAAATCTTGTTGGCTAATGGTTAATAATCAGTTAACGAGGGTCGGTTATTGGTTAAGGAAAATTTTTCAAAATTAGCATCATTAAGTTTTAATTAAGTGATGTTTTGCAAATACTTGATGACATTTATGTTGTTCACGCTGTACAACTGTGATGTGATGTCAGTCTCAGACTAGATGCAAGACGTTCACATCACACCTGACGCCCCCGCCACACTACAAATCTCGCTGTCACTGCCTCTTATTAATGCAATACGCATACCCTACCCACTCACACATCCACACAGGCACGCAAACACACTGCAGCCCATGAATAATGGCTCTTCCAAGTCATTTGAAGTCTTACCACGATTTGATTTTTTTTTAAAAAAAGACAAGATGTGCCAATTCTGTGACGCAGAGGTGTGAGAAGTGTGATCATGATATGTGACTTGACACTGGTCAGATTATGCTTTGTGACGTGGAAGACACATTTGAGTAAGGATATCTATTATTTGTTGTGGAACAGATTAATCAGAAACTGAAAAACAATTCTCATTTCAGCCAAACAAGCTCTGGACGTTTCTGTCAGTACTCACAAAGCAGCAAATGTTGCAGCCAAAAGTCATTTCACAATTTGGACACATATTGGAAAATAGGAAAAGGAAATATAACTTTTAATGCTGATGTAGAAGATGCCACAGTTAAGCAGCAGAGCACCAATTTGTTAGTGCCCATTTAAACTTGAACATATGGCAAAACAGAATTCATTTGTGTTCTCTCAAAACAGGTGTTGCTGAAAATGTGGTGATGTAGTGACTACTAAAGGGATGTGCAACATACTGTAGCTGAATAATGGCTTCCTGTCACTTCCTGCTCTCCGGTCACTCATAAGCTGTTTTCGAAACTGTATATTTTATTAGCAGTATGTACCGATTTGGCCAAAATGTAGTATGTCGTATGTGAACAACAGCAAAATCTGCAATGTGCCAAAAATACCTGGATTGTGTACTGATTCAGAGAAAATCTCCAGTATGCATCGGACCAGTCTACCTCGCCTACTGTATCCCATAATGCAACACGCTGGACTGCTACAGGCTATGGTTACAACAACGGCAGCCAAAACGGCTCGTTTTAACATGTTTCATAGTTATTTCATCATTAAATTCATTGCTGGAAATTTTTGAGGCAAGAAATCAACTGAGTAGAGTTTGAATGTTTTCCATTTTTACAGTATTAGGTGATGAATCAAACATTTTCTCCTTGTAAACAAGCGCTTTTATTTCCTTGTTGTCACAACATAAGTGTCCATTATAAATTAGCCTGAACCTGTGTTTATCTGCCTTTTGAACTGAAAAGCTCCACAATCGCCCGCTGGCGAAGCTCGCTCGCCAGCTGGGCGATGACGCTCACAGAGCGGCTGAAGAGTGGCGGGAGGAGCGGAGGAGGAAGAGGAGGGAGAGAGCTTCCTCTGATGGGGCAGAGATACCTGCTGAGACAACACAACCTCTTAATATTACTCTAATATCTGTAGAGAGATCAGTCCACTGTTTAGTTTCTGTAACTGAAAAAGCAGCGAGTCAGTTTTGTCGAGTAATGTTTTCCTGTCTCTCCTCGTTGATGATCCTGATTGTGTTATTTCACAATGAGCTGTTAGAATAAATAGTTTAAACCTACAGTATCTTATAAAGTAAACTGACATAACATAATCAACAAAATCAAAGTTGTATTTTTGAAAATATAACAATAGTGGTATGAGTTTGTTTTATTGTCTAGTGCTTTAAGAGCTGGTTTAAAGGCTAAAGCCCGATCTAGCATGCTGCAAAACACATCACTGTCACATACTGTATACTTTTGAGGAACGCAGTATGTGTTGTACAGTACTTACTGCGTTGGGCAGTAGTATGCAGTAGGCGGTTTTGAAAACTAGATTTGCACTGTCAAGACAGCTTGCAATAGGTTAATGTGTCAAAGTTCACAGAGGTTAAACAAAAACCATCATGCAAATTTATCTCCGCCAGCAGTATGTCATTGTCAGGTCAACGTGTGAAATGCAGAAATTACGATCTTCGTGGGCAGGGGGAGAAATATTGACTTGTGAGATTAACCTGTGTTGACCGACACCAAATCACAGCGGACTAATCACCAAGAATTGAGACTGGTTGTGCTGCTTTCTCCTCGTGGTTGCATGTTGTTTTTATGCTGCTGGCTGCATACTGATGATCTGTCACCTGTGAAATGTACTATACATTTTTTTTTAGAACAATAATACCAATTTAATAATTAATAATCATCTCAGCATCCTCAACTAACAATGGTTCCTTAATCCCAAATAAATAAATTTTACCTCTGTCTGGCCTTTACACCATAGTACTATGTGGGAAAACTGCCAGACGTAGAGAAGTTAAAATCCCTCTGGTGTAAAGGGGAGAATCTAGTGTACTTCTGGCTGTCAGGCGCTTAAAACACTGCACACAGCTCTCAGAGAGCACAGAGAGACAAAGGAGGCTAAGCCAAAAAACACACTCTGCTAAGTCAGTGTGAGGCTGGAAATCATGCATGTAAACTCAAACACACACACACAGGTTCATTTTTAAATTATGTGAGAAAAAAGGCTCATTTCTGGCAGAGGGTTACATGAAAGGTTGATATAACTCGTGTATGTCCATTAAATACGAAGCTGGTGGCAGCTGATAGCAAATATACATGTAAAGCTACAACCAGCAGCCAGTTCGCTTAGCTTGGCACAAAGACTGGAACCAGGGGGAAACAGCTAGTCTCGCTCCATCCAATGCTAACAATATCTAGCTACCAGCACCCTCTAAAGCTCACTAATTAACATGTTACACCTTGTTTAAACCACACAAAAAGTGTAAAAATGGTAATGTTTTACAGTGGGCTATGTGCTCACTGGTGGCGTTCACACCAGCAGCTTTCTACATAGAGTTTGCCTTTTATAATGGTCATTTTATTTCATCATCAATGTCATTTATATTTATTTTAGACAGAAAAGTTCAGGAAGCCTCATTTGTAAATAACAGTAATAATCCTCAATTAAAAGCTGGTATTCTACGCTAACGCTACGGTAATTTAATGCTCATACATTTTATGGAAATAAGACATTCAGCATGAAAAAAATATTCAAAAAAAAGACAACTAAAAAAATCTTTGTCGGCTACGATTAAAACAACCAATTATTTGATTAATTGACTAAGCGGGGGCAGCCCTAGCTTTAAGGAACAGCTCCTGATGCTGTTTCTCTCGGATCATGATAAACAGATTTTTTTCGAGGCTAAATATCCAGAATGAAATTTTAGTTTGGGATATGTCCATCCTTTTTTGTTGCAGTGAAGTCATAATTAATGTAGGATGGATTTATATCTGTGACTGGTTTTTGCCGCTGAGTCACAGTTTCCAGCCTCTCCTTCAAGTGTCTTTTGAGAGAGTGAGACAGACAGACAGGCAGAAGGTTAAACAGATGCCAGATGTTTTAAAGTGTCTCTTGAGTGTCTTTGTGTGTGTGCATTTTTCAATTGGAAACCCAATTCCAAAACTTGCAATGCAAGCAAGCGTGTCCAAACTGAACAGAATATCAATAACCCGCCTCTTAAAGAAGTAATGGCCACCTCTGCTCCCTCTGAAGGTGACTTTGTTTTAGTAATGGCTGTCACAAGGACCTATGTTGAAACTTGAATTGATTTGCAGTTATATTTTCTCCCTCTTGCGCTTAAAACCCGTGCATCAGTTATTGCAGTATATGCTGATGCCAAGGTCATTTTGAACGTAAGAATGATAGAGTCTGACATTAGCCCCATTGCCTCTGAATGGGCAGATGCTTTGCTTCGGAAAGTAGGTTGCCAAGTGTCTGCTTTGATAACCCGTTGGGGCTGGCTGAGAGGAGTTGGCAGGCTTGTGGCGGGAAACTCCCTGTGCGTTTACTCAATGTAGATAGACTCTGCTGCATTACCATTTAGAGCACAATGAACACACACACCGTACGGCTATACCTCACACACACACACACACACACACACATATATGAAGCTCACAGAGCTCCTTGAACATTTAACCTCAACACAGCCATTTGGAGAATGCAGTATACGTGTGAATGTGGGGCTACGGGCCTTGAATGAAGTTGTTTCACGTTTTCACCGGCATTGTTAGCAGGATTACTCCAAACGTTTGCAATGGATTTGAATGAAATTTTTTGGAGGGCTGGAGTGTGGTGCAATTAACAGTCACATCACATTTTGGTGGCGATCCAGATCA
The DNA here is from genome assembly GCA_947000775.1 of Pterois miles. Lineage (NCBI taxonomy): Eukaryota > Metazoa > Chordata > Actinopteri > Perciformes > Scorpaenidae > Pterois > Pterois miles. The sequence continues at coordinate 7,282,828 of CAMQGK010000318.1, forward strand.
TAATCCAGTTTCAGAATTTTTTTTAAAGGATTCCAATCAGCCATAACATTAAGACCACGGGGTATAACTGCAGAGTCGGCATATTTTCACATCAGACTCGGTGAAATTAGAGGTGAGTTCAACCAAAGCACACTTGGCGATTGCTTGAAAGAGCAAATGAAGTTTGAATGAAGTGTGCTACGATGATCTGCTACACACAGCTGATCTCAGCATAAACAAAAATATACATGGATGATGGCCCAAGCTCAACAAAGAGGGGGAGGTGCTCTAGATAAAACTAGTTTTTAAATGTAGTTATTCTTTAGACAAACCGGTAATGAAGTAGTGATAGGATGCTAATTTTGAAAAAAAAAAAAATTTAACTGATAACCAACTCCTGTTAACTGATTATTAACCCGTTAACTGACAATGTTAGCGTGTCACATGCAGCGGTGCAACATCTGCAGTGTATTAGCACAACAGACAACTGAATCCCTGTTCACCTGTCAGGGAGAGTCGCTGCAGCAGCCCCGGTGCTGCGTTCACTGTCGTGGTCATATGCAGCCACTTTCCCAGTAACTCCCCACCACATCATTTATTTTAGCGGGGTGTCAGTTGTGTGTCTGCCTGGTGTAACGATAGTGACTGTGTGTGTGGCGACAGTGAGTGTGAGTTAGTTGGTGGCGTAGATGTGAACGTAGCTGTAGCAGACAGTGTGTGTACAGTTGGTGAATAAATGCTACAACTCAGGTCAACTTCTTTTACTCTGCAACGCCGACTCAGACTCTCTTAAGGTGGGCTGTTAAGGTGGACCAGCTTATCTCCTTTAAGTGACGAGCTGCTCCCCTGACACTTTCTAGGCTTCAATTAATCATTAATTTGTCTTTTAACCATTTGACCAACAGTGTTAAGTTAAAATTCTTAATGTCAGTTAACGGTTAATTATTAACATCCCTAATTAGTGACTTTAAAGCACCGTCAGTATACTGAAGCCTGACCACAACCGGGCTGAACCATTACATCTGATTTTTATACTGGTCATCCTTTTTTAGTAATCCACTCATAGGCTGTGAAGAAGAGGAAAAAAAAATAAAAATTGCCCAGGATTATGGCCGATTGTGATTTTTCATTACCTTTTGTTCATTATAGCTCACTTGCTAATCCACAGTGGTTCTGTTCCATCTGCCACTCCCAGTAAAAACTGAAAGGATTATTGCTTTTCTTCACTTCCTTAAATATATTATCACCTTTAGAGTTTCACAGTCGAGATGGTGGTCCGATCAAATCACAAGACGGTTGAAACTATATAAAAGTAGAGCGTGTTTGGCATTTAAGGCATCTATCCTCTCCATTAATCCTGATGTCTTCATTCATGGTTGTTCTTTGTGTTCGAGTACCTTTTCACTTTTTCGTTCCGCACAGTGTGGTTTGAATTTTACCCTTTTTTCTCTTGCTTTAGCAGTTTGCTTTTGCCTTTCTTTTATTTTCTCTTTTACCATTGCTTCACTCACTGTGATCTGTTACACCCTCGTGATAACTTTGCCCACTCTTTAACTTCCTCACTCTCACTCTGCTCTGTCCTCATATGCTGACCTCCTTTGTTTCAGTGGTGGTGGTACGTAGCATCAGACAGCAGGGACAGAGACACTGAGATAACGAGAGCTGACTGTTAGAGGGAAGGCCTGAGCCTCTACAATACCTGCCTGTTGTGCTGCAGTCTGTTATTAACTGCTTTCCATTCCAACAGTCAAATTCACAAATTATTGTTATCATCACTGAGAAGAACTCCCGAGGTCAGTGTGTCAATGACTATCTATCCATCCATATTCTGCCACTGATCAATGGCCGGGCCACAAGGGCAGTAGGCTAAGCAGACTAACAGACACCCCTTTCCCCAGCACGTTTTAAAGCTCTTCCAGGGGGACCCCAGGGCGTTCCCTGGCCAGACGACATATATAACATCTGTAGCATGCTCTAGGGCCTCCTACCAGTTGGACGTACCCGGAAAACCCAAAAGGAGGCATCCTGATCAGATGCCCAAACCACCTCATCTGGCCTCTTTTGATGCGAAGGAGCAGCAGCTCTACTCCGAGCTCCCTCTGGATGTCTGAGCTCTTCACCTTATCTCTAGCGCTGAGCCCAGCCACCCTACGATGGAAGCTCATTTCATCAACTCGTATCCAGGATCTCATTCTTTTGGTGACTACCCACAGATCATGACCGCAGGTGAGGGTTGGACCGTAGATGGACTGGTAAATCGAGAGCCTTCCAGTTCAGCTCACAACGGTCCGGTATAACGCCCGCATAACTGCAGAAACCGCACTGAACCGCCCGTGTATGCTTGTGTGTTAAAGCTGCTGATTCAGAGAAGATAAGGTAAGATAAGATAAGATATTCCTTTATTTGTCCCACAAGGAGAAATTTCCAAGACACCGTGAGGTCAAGAGGTCAAAAGGTTCGTCACATGATTCGTTTTGGAAGTGAGAAAAAAATAGAGGCTGAGTGAGAGTATCACACCGTCCCAGTGAAAGATCAGCAACATGCAGATTGTACAACATGTTCCAGTGACATTTCAAGAGGAGGTAATGCAAGACAGAATTTTAACACATCAAACATTTAGCAGGTCATTTCACAAGTGTGAGTGTGTGTGTGTGTGTGTGTGTGTGTGTGTGTGTGTGTGTGTGTGTGTGTGTGTGTGTGAGAGAGAGTGTGAGAGAGAGAGAGAGAGAGAGAGACACTACGCTACTTTAGAGAGGGACTTCAATAAATCCAGTTATTTGAAGATGTTTTCAAGGGAATATGAAATAATAGAGAGAGACTTTTGACCCGTTTAACTTTATAACAGAAAAACAGTACATAAATGGTAATAAAGGAGTGGATGTTGAAGTACATGGGATTTGTTTTACTTTTGTTTTTTTCACCATGGTATTAGATTGCTATCGAGAATCGTGGTATTGGTATTGGTTAAATTTCTGGTATTGTGACATCTCTAGTGTAAGCCTATGGGAACTGACAGAACATTTAAAATGAATTATTGCAGCTGCAAAAAGGAGAGGTGAAAAATTTCAGGCGAACCAACATTATGTGCATCTAAAGGAAAAAGTTAGGCGCACCAGTGCAACAAATGTAAAAAGTTAGTCTGGAGCAGATAAAAAATGGAGAGAGGAACTGGATATAAAGACAGCACAGATCACCAACAGCAAGACTAACAAAGTGACTGAAAGTTTATCGCATTAGACGACCAGCCTTTCTCTGTTGTAGACGATATGGGGTTTCCCAGCCCGATGGAGTATACAGAGCCCCGCTACACTCCACACTGCAGTCCTTCCAAAACCTACAGCTTTGTGACCACACACATTCATGAGCTACTGGCTCATGACATCCCTGCCATCAGTTTTACAACTGATATATGGATTTCAGATGCTAGCACTGTAAGCATGCTTAGCGTCATGGCACAGTGGACTGATAAAGATTTTAACTTGATAAAACCAGTTACACTCCCAGGAGTTCATATGCTCCCACTCCATCTCCACTATCTGGCATTTGATAAAAATGTTTGAAACATGGAAAACAGGCAGGATTGGAGAGATAATGCCAGAAACGTGGCAAAAAGTGATGACGGATAAGGGTCTGGCTAGTTTTGGCACACACCCTCTAGCTGGCTATCCACGATAGCGTTCTGAGCCAGTGAGGCATCTTTGATGTGTTGGCAATAGGCCCAAAGATAGTCAGACACTTTAAACAATCACCACTTGCCTACTCATGCCTGCAGACCACGCAGATCCAGTTGGGTATGAAACCACACAAGTCAGCTCATCAGACGTCATCCCCTTGTCGAGACCCTGAGACATCTTTTAAGCAGGGAGGCTAACACAGACCATGGTGTTAAAACAACAAAGACCACATTATTAGAGGCTGTAAATAAACTCTTCCATCAAACGTTGTCCGATCTCATGTCCTGCATCGCAACCTCACTGGATCCCAGATATAAGGGCGCCTACTTTGATGAGGAAGTCAGGCAATGCAAGCGAGAAACACTTATCGAGCAGCTGATGGATGGGCCTGCTGCCGCTGCTGAAGATGAGACACACAGAAAGAGAGCTGATAACCCACAGAGCAAGAGGACGTGGGCATGATGCCCTCTGCGTGACGTGTCTGAGGAGATTCTGGAGGAAGATGGACGAGAAAGGCCAAGCAGGGGGCAGCACAGCAACTGGACGCTTTCTTTGCAGAGGCCCCCATTCCCAGGTATGAGACCGCACTCGGATATTGGAGAAATAATTATCCCCGTTGGCACAAATATTAAATACCTATTTGCTCCATGCACCAGCATGGACAGTGAGCAGCTGTTCAGCTCTGCATCTCACATCCTGGATGAGAGGAGAAAGACTGAGCTGCAACAAGGCAGAGATGCTTATTTATGTAAAGAAAAACATGCATCTTTTTAAGACGTAGGCGATGAGCAGTGTCTGAAATTAATGTTTTGACTCACCAGCCAAGGGGACACCTGCCAAGCATATTTTTTAGCAGCCAAAATAAAAAAATTGCCTTTTGTTACATTCAGATTTGTTTCAGTATATTTTATTGCGATAATACAGTATTATGTTGAATACAAACTTACAAATTAAATAAAAGCAAATTTAAATTTAAAGCAAAATTATTTTTATTTACTGACAGCTAATCAATTCAAGCCTGAATACTAGGCTTGGGTGGTATCTAGTTTCTATACCTTCCTGACATTTCACCAGGTATAGGCTACCAGAGGTGAGACCAAGTCATTATTTTGCAAGTTACAAGTAAGTCTCAAGTCTGTGCACTCAAGTCCTGAGTCACAACTCCGGTTTCGAGTCCTAAACAAGCCATATGCGCTCTTCACCAAACCACTCTACCAGCAGAGTAACCGGATCCAACTGGTGCTCAGCGACGTAACGTTAGCGCCTCATGGTTTTCTCCTGAAACTTGATTGGATGCTATAAGATTGGTTCAAACAAAGAGGATGTGTGGAGTTACAGTACGTGTAAAATAATTAAATGTAATTCCCAATAACATTCACCAGAAATAGAGTCCAGAGACTTAGCAATAAGCAACACAAGATAGACATTCAGTTTGTTCCGTTCAGTTCAGTTTTTTATTTTTTTTTTTTTTTTTTTTGCAGATGAAAAAAAAATCAATAATGGGTCTCTCAAAAAGTACACAAACCCAACATTTAATGCATGCATGGTGCTGGTTTGATCAACCAAGGTTCAGATCGGATTAGAGAAATTTGGCACATGTAAATGTGGCTCATAAATGCACAGGCATGTGCAAGAAGGTGGGTCCGTAGGTAGACAGGTAGCCCATCCAATCATTTTTATAACCGATTTTTTTTTTTTTTTTTTTTAAGAAAATCACCAACTCCAGCTTTAACAGTACTGACACAACATCTTAAGGAAGATTTAAATGTTATTTGGCCTCATGTTTTCTCTCTTTCTCTAGCATCCACAACACTGTTGTTAAAAGGTTGGAATAATACTGAAAGGAAAAAGTGAGTGAGTGTGTGTGTGTGTGTGTGTGTGTGTGTGTGTGTGTGTGTGTGTGTGTGTGTGTGTGTGTGTTGTGCCCTGCAGGCTGTGACATTGAGATACAGATCTCTTTTCAAATTAATTAGCTGGGCAATGTGCCTGCTTCACTCAGTTTGACCCTGGATGTGTTTGTGTGTGCGTCTGTGAGTAAAACCTCATTTTTAAATGTGGAGGAGCTAATCTTTTGTGTTCCTCAAGTTTGTTTGCACAGTATTCTCAATTTGAGCACACCGTTTCGTCTCTCATGTGCTGGCAGCTTTTACTGCTACGCTGACATTCTGCCAATCAAACCATTTTGTCTTGCTCACCATTCCAGATTTACGACCATGAAACGGATCAGTGCATTTGGTCTTAACTTACACAACATGCTGATTTATAAGCACATCAATATTCTCAACACTTTTATTCTGTTAAAGAGGCATGTGCATATTTTAATTTAATTTCAGTTTTGAAGTTATTTTCATTAAATTCATTACCGGAGCTGACCGATAAATAGTAATTTCATCGTCAGCTCGATATGAACATGCACAATGAACAAGTCGAAAAACGCTGCCTGAAACGCGATGAATAAGAAAAATCATTTTAATTAGAGATGGTAGGAAGTGAATAAAACTTTAAGTGTAAAGCCAAGATAAGATCTAATTACACTTGTTCAACAAACACAAACATGATGAAACTGTTAAACATGTAAGAAAGCAATATTTCAGTCTGCTCTGTCTGCAGTCTCTCATTCACTGCAGCTATAATTACACAAGCACAACGCATTAGCTCGGCGGCTAACTGCTAACTGGAAAAAGATGTAAGTTATAGTTCCCTCTAATAAACAGTGATCAGTGTTTGTGTCCAGGGAGTTTATTGTGAAGGAACAGAAGGAGTATAGTGGTGATGCGCAGTTATTGACAAGGGTCCAGACTACAGAGCCATCGTGTTATTAATTTATTATCTTCATAAAGTTTAAGTGCAGGGCTGCACGGTGGTGCAGTGGTTAGCGCTGTTGCCTCACAGCAAGAGGGTCACAAGTTCGATTCCGGCTTGGGACTCTTCTGTGTGGAGTTTGGATGTTCTCCCCGTGTTAGCGTGGGTTTTCTCCGGGTACTCCAGCTTCCTCCCACAGTCCAAAGACATGCTGTTTAGGTTAATTGATGACTCTAAAATGGAAAGAGGCTGGGACATGGGCAGACAGTTGTATGGAGTATAACACATGCACAGTGTAACTGAAGCTGTGGTCGTGCGTTGTTACTGGCTCAATTTCGGTTATTGATGGCCTGAGACTATAATTTGTGTTTTATTTATTAATTATTTTTAAATAACACAGTGGCACTTGTTCCTTATGTTAGCCTAGTCTACTGTTGTTCAGAAAAACAGTTGATTTATTTTGGCAAATAAATGAAAAGCTGTTCAAATCGAAATTGGAATTGGCCTCCTTACTGTTCTATAAATACCGTTTACCGCTGTACCGAACCAAACCGAAAACCGTGACCCCAAACTGTGAACTGAACTGTGAATTTTATGAACCGTCCCACTCCTAATGCATGTGAATAGCTACAATGCACACTTCAACATTTGTTTATCGCAAGTCATATCGTCATTGCAATATTGAATGTTATTGCACATTGCAGATTTTCCTCATATCGTGTAGGCCTACTCATTACTAAGAAATCACCCAGATCTTGTAGTGTCCTAGTGTAAATTAACTTTCTGATTTCCAATAAAATCTAAAGTAATATCACTGAGATATTTTGAGGCTCTTGAGGAATTTAAAACAGGCTAGAAAACAGGTGAATTAAATTTCTGTAAAGGTTGTCTTGTAAATGCCAGGTCACCGTGATAAAAATGAGTTTGCTTAGGGCATTATTTTTATTCACGGCTCTGCTGATCTTTTCATATTTCCTCCTCTCCAGAGACTCTCAAGCCTGTGTAACACATCCCCCATTTCCCTTCTTTCTTCCACATCTCTGACTTTGTCAGGAACTGACCGTAGCAAAAAATGCAAAGACAACAAATTAGAGGGACCAAATATGTTATAATTCTTGGCAACACTGCAAAACGATGCAGAGAATTAGATGATCACGTTAACTTTATACACTTACGGTAAGTCGCTTTGGATAAAAGCGTCAGCTAAATGTAATGTCATACTGGCCTCTTGGAGCAGGAGACACTATATAATTGGCAACACAATTGTTCTTGCTTAGACAGAATACACTGCTAGTGCAGACTTGATATCCACATAATTAGCAAGTGCCAACAATGTAAACAACCACCGTCTACAGCGACGCTGGAGGCAGAGAAGCTATAGGCAACGCTTTGATATGACTACTGACATCAACATCCCACAATGCTCTCAATGGCAAAAAATGGTAACATGCTAATGTTTACAATACCAGGCATTATGTTCTTGGGTGTTTGTTTCTTCCCATGAACTAGTGATGGTAATTTTGAGAAATTTTGTCGACTGATAACCAAAACTCAACCGATTGTTAACCGTTAACCGACTAGATTAGTCAACAGTTCACCATCAGGACAGTTACTGTAGCAGCCGCAATGCTGCATTCACTGTCTAGTTCACGTCCATGAGCGTTAGCAGCCACGATGCTGCGTGTAGTGTCGTGGACATGCAGCCACTTTCCCAGTAAAAGTCTCCACCGCACATTTAGTTTAGTTTAGCAGGTTGCTAGCTGTAACTGCCTCGATTAACGATAGAGATTGTTTGACAAACAGCGTGTGTTTGTGCTACGTTAGCAGCTGCTAGCTGCTGGCGCAACTTCAGCGTGTGTGTGCAGCAGGAAGTGTCAGTTTGTTGATGGCGTTATACAGTAGCTGGGAACGTAGCTGTAGACAGTGTGTGTACAGTTCATTTGTCTGTGAATAAATGCTACGAGGCTACAAGCTACAACTCCTCCGCAGGAAGTCCCGAGCCAACTTCCTGTATCTGCACCAGCTCTCTCTCAGGCTAGACCAACTTTTCTCCTTACAGTGACAAGCCACTCCGCTTTTCTCAGCTTTTAAATGAATTATTAACATTTATTTTAATGCTTAATGTCAATTATATGTTAAATGACTAATAATTAATATCCCTACCGTGAACAAGAGTGAATTTCACCAGAGTTTCTGAGCATGAATAGCTGCGACTTGGGTGTGTGACACAACTATGTCCTATGGAGTCCCAAGAAAGTGCTGTGTTGAGTGTGAAGTTGTATGAGTGGTTCTCCAGAAAGCTGCAAGCAGCAATACCACAGACCAAGCAACCAGCCACCAGGCCAACATTGCTGTTTCTGCAGTCACGCTGCTAGCATGGCTAACAATGCTACGAGTGGCTTGCAACCCATTTCTTAGTGGTTCTGACACCCTTCTGACACAAAATGATTATTTGCTGATTGGCTGTCAATTCAATAAGTTATGCTGCTTTCAAGTTTGGTGATGCAGTGACATTAGGCGATGTTAGACTATCAAGCACACACCAGATTTGACAATAACCACAGAAAATAGCCAGGCCAATAAAAAAAATATACTGTTTCATGAGGAATAGGTAATAGGGTTTTTTTCACTAACTCACCAAAGTTAAGAGCAACTTTTCATGGGACTTTCCAGCTGGTAGTGGTCTACAAACAGAGATGGTAAAGAAGCTTAAAACAATGCTTAGAAACAGTCCCTGTTTACCAAACTGATGAAGAGGGCTAACACAGCGACAGATGCTTCATTTAGTGGCACGCATCTTAATGAAACACAAAAAGCCGTTGACCTATGGTGGCATTGTAATAAAGGCGATGACTGTGGTGGCTGAAACATTATTAAAGGACCATAAAAGTAAAACAGAAATGTATGCTATTGGCAATAAACAATTTGGTGCTAAGAGTAGCTGTCGGCCACTTTCATTTCATCAAATTAGCTCTCAGAGGGGAAAAGTTTGGAGCCCCCTGTTATAAAGCATTGCACCAACTTCTACAGGAAAGGGCATGTGCTTTAGATATGGCCACAACTGCAGCTAAACTTCATCTTCAAACTGGCCCGTCATGCCCGATCCAAACACTGTTAATCCTTTGCATGGCTCAATTTGTGGTGACCCTCCAGTGGCAGTCTATCGTAGTGAGCAATAATAATCAAAGGCTATAGCAGAGGTGGATGAAAACAACGACATTGATGAGGTAGAGGTTGTCTTTTATTTGCTGCGAAGACCCGAGTGCTCTCAATAAGGTTCAGGTAAGACCAACATTATTAGAAAAGCTCAAAAGTGGAGGCAGGCCAGTGCCACTTGGATTTACAAGGGCAAAGCCAATCATAACCAGTTTCATCATTCTTTTGTGTGAATGCATGGGGTCGTCTACTGTGCGAGAGAGATGAGTGTGTGCGTACTTGTGTGTGCATGCTTGTCTTTATAATCATGCTGAGCAATGCACCAGTCCCTCCAGGACCAACATTTAAATCTTTGGTCTGACCCATCCATCTGTCTCTTGCTCTAGGCTCACTGAGTGCGGTGTTTGCTCATAATTCATGCTGGATAATATAATACACTAACCAGTCACATTATACCAGATTTACACCTGCTTACCAAGGCTATGATGTGACAGCAAAACACTGCAAGGAATGCCAGACGAACAGCTGAGCACTCGCACAAATAACTCCTGTTCTGATAAAATGGCCATTATGTAAGCCTGTGATAGAAAACACATTTTATCAAATGTGGTAAAGTAGTTGCAAGTGTAATTTTGGTCATCATTCACTAATTTGTAATCACAAAGCTAAGTGACCCATTCATAGGCGCTGGATGAGGGAGGACAATAACACTTGTTGTCCCCCCACTTTCAGGTGTTATGGTAATAAAGTTGTAACATCTAAGCCAGGTTGAACATTGGCGATAATGTCTATATCCCATCTAACATGTTGGACCTTCGTCCATAATCAACCATTGTGTGGCCTAATTCTAATTAAATGACAGTTACCTGCCACCCAGCCCACCAGTGTTTCATAATGAATCAAAAATATTTCCCCCCAGGGGGAAGGTGGCTCGCCGTGAAGTGATCACTGAGTAGTGCACCCTCTCCCTGTGAGGAGGGTTAGGGCTCCCAGTGCATCTGTCAACCAGGGTCCTCAGTGTGACGGGAATCAGCAGAAACATCGGCAACCCACCCACCCGTGTTGAAACGCAGATTACATCTGATTAAACTGCTTACTGGAGCACAAAATTCTTTATATATTTAGCATTTCATTTTGCTCTCAAAGTGCACCAGAGTGATGCATTTAATATTAAAATGGGGAGCATGCCCCCAGACCCCCCTAGATGGTCCAAGGTCCACCCGCAAGATTCTCACAAAATTCTGTGGGAAAACACGGTCTTCATCACACAAAGCTTGCGTGGAAACTCGCTCCAGCACTGCTGGAAGTATTTAGTTGTTTAGCTGTACAGAATTTTGCAAATCAGCATGTCGTTGTATGTACATGTACAAAGATGACCCACGATTCAAGCCAGCAACCTTAGCATTCATGGTTATGAACACTAGGACTGCACCTAACCATTATTTTTTTTATTGATTACTCTAACAATTATGTTTTCCATTAGTCAATTAATCTCACGGCTGATTTATTGATTATTCTAATGATTATTCATAAAATTCCTAATTATTTTGACAGCTAATCTACCTAAAATAAATACCAAACATTGTCTGATGAGTATTTCAATATTTTATTCAATCTCTGTTGAAACCAAAAAAAACATGACAAGTTAATAGAGATGCCTGATCAGAAAACTACTGGACCTCAAATTCAAAAGAATTGCTGTGACACATATATTAATTTAATCACTGTATCAATTGCCTGAACTGGAGAATCAGCATGCTACTTAAGTACTTGACTAAAACTTAAAATGATTATAACATAGATTGCTTTAATCACTGGAGTAATTACTGTTAAGATAATTACTGGCAAATGCGTTTTTGCCTCAACGCAAGGGAAATAATTGAAACTCTTGAAAATCTTCCTTTAAGTTACATTTTTAACAGCTTGATGTGAGATGGATCATAGACAATCATGTTTAAAATATTTTAATCGACTGAGATCCTTTATTTTAACAGATTGGTACAGTCTGGAACTTTACTTTAAGCCATTTTCTTGCTCATACATGGAAGCTAGAGTAAACAGAAAATTTAAACGGCCCAATAACAGGGTTACATGATGCATGTTTTAACGTGACATTACCGTAACAGCTGCGGTGCAGAAATGACTGAACATGAGGGCGATGAAGTAACATTTAGAAAATCAATTTTAAGTAACAACTACTGCCAGAAACATGTTGATTATCCAAACACATCGTGCTTTGATGGGGACAGAAAGTAAACAGGGCGGCGCTGCCTTGCTCCGGCTGCCGTTGTGACAAAGTGCTCTGGGATGCTTTCGCTTTCATGTTTGTGCAGAACACTCGTACTGCTGTGATAAGCCATTTCCAATCTGCAGCGTTACAGAGCACCACGTCGTTGGGTCTTTGAATAAACTACTTCCACGCTTTAGCGGACCATGAGTGATGTTTTGTTAGCTGCGGCTTTCTCTCTGCAACGCGCCGATGCATGTTATGCAAATCAACGCATTTTTGTAGCTGATGATCGATTAGTTCGACAAATTACAACAGCCCATGCACTATACAGTACATTATACTTTATTCTCTTTATCTCTTGTCTCTCCGAATGCTCTGTCTGATCTGACAACTAAATCTCCCACCATATCCTACTTGTTACCTACTGGGAACCCCCCCTCACCGTTGTCCATTTTTTGCTTATCTTTTTCCTCTATCATTTGTGTTTACTCTCCCTCACTCTGTTTTCCCCTTCATCTCTTGCCACAACATTTCTGCCAAAGCAATCTGGCATGGCTGCTAATTTCTGATTCGGCCTGGAACAACAGAATATCAAAGAGCTGTTGTCGCCAGGATGTCGGCACTACAGGGAAACCATCTCACAGGGAGACACCAATGCTATGCTTTATAAGAGGCTGATACAGATTCTTGAAGGTGGAGTAGTTGACATTCTTCAAAGCTTATTTTTAAAGGTGTGTGACTGTGGAAGAGCAGCAGTCAGGGATGTATCTGCCCCTGCCACTGATAAGAAATGACTTTTAGTTGACACCTTGCATGCTGACCAGTAGTACTGCAACGCTATGAGATGTCACTCAGACACACAAACATATGCACTCACAGAGAAACAAACATGCAGACTGGAGCAGTTCTGCTGTGAGATTACATCTCCCTCTGATCTGTGAATAAAGTGCCGTCCCCTCCCACGGGCCAGGCGGTAAACAAAAATCACAAAATGCTACACTACACACAACAAACGGATGACACGTCTGAGAGCCCAAACAAGCATCTAGGAATTATTCATGCGCTCTGTTTTAGATCAGGGATTTTTTTTCCTCTGTTGTAATCAGTCATTGTTGAAGTGATTATTAAGCAGGGATGGATGCTAGAGAGGGGTGAGCGTAGAAAAAAGAGGAGACAGAGATTCGAGGAAGGAGACAGAGGTGATGATAAGAGAAAGACGAAGATTAAAGACATGACAGAGTTCAGTGAAAGTGTTTAGGCTGATAATGAATGTGTCTGCATTTAGATGACATCAGGCTATGTGGTCGTGTGAATTTTCTAGCTCTGAATACACAGCTGCACAGCCAGACCTGTAAAATCATATTAATGCTGTAAATTGATGTGCAGTACATTTAAATGAATAGCATATTTTATAATTAGCATAAAAAGCCATTTTAATCTAATATTTAGCCAATACCAGGTGCATGATAGTCACTTAATGGATCACTGCCAGTTACTGTACCTGCGTTCCTGCCAGTGTATCTTATCGACCTGATGAAATACACGCTTTTTATCCAACCACTGCGTCAGTTCAAAAGCCCCGGCACACTGCAAACTAGCATCGACCCCAGTTATGGTGGTTAAGTGTCACTATCAATAAATGCTGAAGGTTGCCAGCTATTTAATCAGAAGACGCTGCTTCATCTAAAAACACAGAGGGGGGGACAAAAGGCAATGTGTCTGCTGTGCTGAGAGTAAAAAACTGAGGGGGACCACTTAAAATAATGAAAATACGCTCATCTGAGTTATAAGCTATTTATTGTGATGAAACCAACACTGATGCATCATATTGACTTCTTAAGTAATTTCTGTCATACAGAGAGATTTAGGGAGGGAAACACACTGATTCACTCCAATGCTCATACACTGGATATGCTGTAAATCCATAGTTTATCCTGATTTATCACAAATTTCATTTAAGAGGCAGGAGTGTTTTTACTTCAGATTACTCTTTTCCTTTTTCAATTCATGAATATGTATATGTAATAGCCAGGGTTTTTTTCCCCAATCAACAATGAATTTATTAGATAACTGGCTTCCTTTGACATATTTTAATCTTAACAAAAGAAACGGCATTAATTTGTCTCTTCTTGCTTGAAGAACGTGATTGTTTTTTGTATTATTTGCATTTCATTGCATTTCAAGTGACTCCCTAATTGGCTCTTTTTAACACTAGAATAATTTAACCACCTAGAATAAATAATGTCTTAGCCATATCAAGGTAGGAGGTATTATTTTCTGTGGACTTTTAATCAAAATTAGTGATAAATTAATTTGCTAAAAACACATTTGTTACAACGGAAATGTTTTTTTTCAATGAAAAAACATTTGACCATTTTTCTTAAAAGCCAGCAAAACACAAAACGTACCACAACCTTTCCGAAAACAAAATTACATCACAGAAAATACATTTCAGTTAATGAAATGAATGAATTTTTTGTATTGTTTGTTTGACTAAACTTATTATAGAATGAAGCAGCAGTGTCTCTCTGAAAAAGTTATTTTATTCTATAACCCTTATTCACCATTACTTAAGATACTTTACGACTAATGATGGCAGCCACGCAGCCCTTTACAGATTTGTTAGAATCACCTACAATTTGCTGTACTTTTGTGCAAATGTTAATTAACAAGAAACAATAAAAAGTGTATTTTCCTTTTAATAAGTGCAGTGGGGTCACAGTGACGTTTAATGAGGGGCAGAAGCAGCGCATCAAAAAGTCAGGAGATGTTTCTGCCAGATGGAGCTCACCAGAAAATAACAATATAATTATTGTCGTGACCAGAATCCTATTCTATTTTCAAATTTTATTCTTATTAAATGTTTATCTGTGAAATGGTTTACATAACCCAAATAGCATAATACAGTCTCCATGAGTTGAAGTAAATCCAGGTTTGAAGATCATGGTTGCTGCAGCCAACAGCAGCTATTTTTGACCAATCTGCTCACAAACTGATTCTCCCACTCTTACAACTTAGCATGTTTTCCAGTTATTATCAGATACTTGTACTACTACTATTTTTGGACTCTGTAGAAACTAAGCTTTTTGATATTCTGCTTAATGGCCCATATTTAACAGAAGGCACTGTGCCATTTTATCATATTTCACCAGATGTCAACTCAAAATAAGGTAGCAACTCAGAAACAAGTTTTCAGGGAAGGAAATGGTCTTGAACACCAGTTTCCTTTTGGTTACTGATGCATTAGAGATCTTCTTTAGTGCCCATTTCCAGCAAAAATAGGCCTTCATATTTTTGAGACTTCTGCACAGCGGTGGCTTTGACTGATTATTTCCCATACAGTTGACAGGATATTTAATAATTTGCCAGCAAATGAAATGCTTTTGAAATGCTTTTGTTTTGAAAAGTTTTTGTCTATTTCTAATGCAGTTTGTTTTCAGATTACCCTGCATCAGTATCTACAGAATAGGCCTTGAGGTCTGCGTCCACGCATTCAGTATTTATTTTCTTGCTCAGTCTCTTTTTAAAGATGTACTCTTTCTTCACCTTCCTGTGTCCACCTGTCATCCTCTTCGTCGCACACATTCACAACCTCTCTCTCTCTCTCTCTCTCTCTCTCTGGATGTGTCAATCAGTGAGAAGAGAAAACCAGACACATGGCCGTCCTCAGAGGGTCACACAGACTGGTCACTGCCAGCAGGGCCTGTTGACAGCTTTCCGCTCGTTATCCAGAGCTGATACTGGAGACAAATTAGATCCCTGCAGTGGAGGGAGTTGGTCGGAGGCACCAGGTGTGGTTGCGCAGACGGTGAGGGTGGTCATCAAATCAATAACCCCATTGCCAGACTGAACGGAGATACTGGTTGAATTCTACACAACCAAAGATCTTCAACTAATCTTAAAGGTATGTTAGATTTGTCGATTGGTGTTTGTAAATACACACCAGTCAAAGTTGGCCCCTAACAGTGAGCAGCGATAGTCAAGAGTGAATGAAGAGAGGGAGAGGCAAAAGGGAGGACAAAGCAGTGAATCAAAGAAATAGAACATTATTTTCTGATTGTTTCACGGCGGTTACGTTCTAAAGCAGAAAAAAAAACATGACCACACCTTCCCATAAGCCTGCAGGAAGCTGCCATGTTGCCGAATTTTTGCTTCGGGAAACACCAAGAGCAGCCACTCTGCACACAGCAGAGGAGAGAGAGTTAGGGAGAGAGACAGAAGAAAACTGAAGCACATAAAAACACTGTAATGACTAACAACACACTCTCGTCCGTCAAATACAGCCGCTTAGTAGCCGACAGAGCTAAAGGGGAACTTGTGCCTCGGTATCAGAGGCCGGGGGCATGATGGTGTTTGACCTGGGAATGAGAACAAGCTGCACATCCTGCTTACTAGCTGGATCTTACACCCCCACGTAGAACACAAAGGCTATTTGCAGACACCCAGAAGAGTCCTGAACACAACAACGTAAGAAGAAAAGAGAAAATATGGGCCAAGGGCAGAGTCTCTGTAGATACCACTGTGCACATCTAGTGGATCATAGGTGATGGTTGGGAATGATTAGTTTTTTTATCAGCCTATACACTGTATGTTTAACCAACCTCTTGTTGACATGCACGGATATTGTAGATAAACATATATATGTTTGAAATATTGGCATTGAATGTTAAAAAAAAAAATAGAAAAAAGCTACGATGCAAAAGTGTTCACATGCCAAAACCTAAGAATGTGTATATGTCTGGTATTTCTCTACACAGCCCCTTTATGTATGTCTGCATCTCTGTGAGGTGTTAGCTGTTTACATCTTAAATTATGACTGTAAACACACATTTTTCAAAAATGACTGTCCAAACAAATGCTGCTCTTTGCTTTCACGCTGTGTTTTTTGTTTATTTTTTGATGTGGGACATAAGTACATTCCTGAAGCCTTTTTTCTAGTACCTTGTAATGGATATTACTTGAAGGGCTATTGATTATTGTCTCGTCTAATGAAAGGTATAGCTCACATGGTTAGAGTGCAGTATGGATGCATCTTCTCTTCTGTGGCATGGTTAAGATGATGTGTTCAAGGATGAAAATGCAAAATACCTCAAGTAATTAATTGGCTGGCGCTGGGTACTTGTACTCTAGTTTCATAAAAAGCTGAGGGATTTATTGAGGGAGGTGCAAGAAAAACATCACTTTCGGATTTCACAAAAACAAATTAAACTCGAAACAGTCTTCTGCAATGAATTTGCCATTAAAAGCTTTACAGCTCTCAATTTGGTTTTGATTATTTTTTTCTTACTGCAAGACTAAATAAATGAAATGCTACAATCTTTTAATAATAGTTAACATTAAACAACGCAGGACTTTGGTGTCAAATTTTTTTAAAGTTTTAAAGTGGTTTAATTGACAATGAGGCAAACAAATACTGTTATCTTGCTTACATATCAATTTTTGAGTAATATTGAGATGCAGATTCAGCAACAGCTCAAAAAATATGAGGGTCAAAAGGTCAGACTCTACTGAGTCATTCCTTGGTAACAAGATGTTTCAGCATGATTCAAAGTAAAACACAGAGTGATCCGTTGCTGCTGCTGCCCATCAAAGTTGATAGGTTGAAAGGGTGTCATACTGTGAATCTCTGCCTTTACCTTTGATTTACCTGCCCTTCTTTCTTACAACCAAGCTTGTTTTGACAGCACTTAACGCTCTTATAGCTGCCCTGAAGTACCTGAGGAAAACATTTCTCTTCCCAGAAGGACATAGCGCTATCCAATAAGGAAGGGAATGACTTGAAAAGAGAAAACAGGACAGAGAGCAATGGGTGCACCATTAAGAAATAGCCCCTAAACTACAACTGACAATAGCCAAGATTGCACTTGAACCCAATTCATCGAGGTAAAGTGGCCATTTGAGGAGGTGTGGTGGGGAATTGGTGTTTCTGGATTGAGATAGAGGAATGTAGAGAGTGTTGTTTTCTGTATCCATACGTCACTACTGTTCACTGCTACACACTTACGCTGTAGCTCAGAGTCACGGCACACTAAGACCAAAATCCACGCGCATGCACCTACACAAATAGTAATACGTGCAGACTTATGTGCATGTCGATGTGCGTAGAAGGAGGGTGTAGAAGCGATGTGTGAAGAGAGGTCAGGTTATAGCTATATACTTAATCTCATGTTTACTTCCTGAAGCCTGCTGACGGGAATGACAATGAAACAGCGTTGTCCACAAATTCAGTATTCCTCTATCAAATATTACATAAGTACAGCATGTGCATACTTACATACATATTTCATATACATATTATCTCCAATACAAATTAAATGTTTACATCTGTCATTCCAATGTGTCTAATGAGCGCAAGTTGAGTGTGAAATGGAAACCCAGCCAGTACCTGCATCCTTTATACTTGTTTGAGCGAGAGAAACCAAAAAAAACAGCATATTCACTTGTGGGGGTTTTTTGCACATCGTGGGCCACTGCATCTCTGTTCAGCTTTATTGTAATTCACCTGTCCACTAAATGCCCTCAGACTTTCCTCATCCTGGTGGCCTGCCTCCCACATCCTCCTGCTCACCTTAGTCTCACTTCCACCCTGTCAGTACATACTGTGTACCAGCCTCCTTTCCCCAGTTAGTGGTCAGATCGTCAGTGTCGCTTCATGCCTTTACGCTTCAGCCTTTCTTCCTTTTAGCCGTTTCCCTGCTGATTCATACTCATTTGTGGGACACTGCCAGGCTGTAGCTTGGTGCAGTGATGCTTTAAGCTAAATGCTAACATTAGCATGCTAAAATGATAAGAGGTCGACCGATATGGGTTTTTTTTATGGCCGTTGCCAATTCTTTTTTTTTTTTTTTTTTTTTTTTTTTACAGAATCAGGATGGCCGATACATGATGTTGATTTTTTGGGGCTGATATGTTTGGCTGATTTTCTTTTTTTTTACTCCATCTGATAAAATATAAGAGCTTAATAATACCAAAATGATACACAAAATTTCTAAACTTCAATAAACATTTATTGAACAATACCAATGGTCTGTCTCTCCAATCTACACTTTGTGTCTACACTGCAGTGCACTAATATATTTTACTTAAAAACAATGTATGAACTAAATATTGAATACATGAAACAGGAAATAAAAAAAATAAATTTTGTCACAATTTTAGATGAAAAAATAAAGTTTTACTGCACTTAGCAGCATTTATCACATTTCTATGACAAAAAGTTGTAAACCTACATAAATAAAAGAAATAAACAGCAGTAGTGCTGCACACAGCAGTACCCTGTAGCATTTCTTTGTCTTTGGTCTGAAGAAAATGCTCCAGTGGGCTGAAGTGAGATGGCTGCAGCAGCAGCTTTTTCCTCCTGTGCCTCTCTATAAGTCTGGAGGTGGTGACACCTCAGGTGATTCCAGGTTTGTGGAGTTTTTCTTCTTCCCCGTTTCAGCTGCCACGCTCACCACATGGTTGCAGATATTGCATCTGGCCTTCCCTGGTGTTGGCTCAGTGAAATACTGCCATAAGGCATTAGATTTCTATTCAGCCATCAGACTGCAACTCTAAAAAAGAAAAATGCAATGTATTATTGTAGTATTATTATTTTAAAGTACTTTATCCTATGATTCCATTATTCGTTTTATTTATTGTAGTGTCCATGGTGGTTTATAGTAATAATAGTACAGGGCTCAAAATCTTTTAAGCACCTTTCCAAAAGTGTCCTGAAGCATGTTTTTATTTATGTTTGTTGACACACACTGTTACAAGCCATATGGCCATAATCGAAGTCATCACAAAGTAATAATAACTGTGTTCCCTGGTATAACACAGCCTGCTGCTCATATTTGCTATGGGACTACACACCGGCCAGCAGTGGCGACGTCATCGACAATAAACATGGTTAATGAGGAAAGCTAAGAGCACCAAGCCAAGCCAACTTTTTGCTGAATGTTGTGATAAACTGCTCGTGTTTCCGCCATCACACACAAACATCCACTTATGACAAGCGACTCCAGTAAAGTGTAGTCACGCTTTTGAAGCTTAGTTTTCGCTGTCATAGTTAAAAGCGTGTGAACACGGCGCTGCAGCAGCTTGTATGAGATCAGCTCCGCCTCTCACTCAGCTAACGTCACCGACGGAGAGAAATTCTCAGCTACCAAAAACAGAATTGATAACGTCGGAGCTCATCAGTGCTACGGTCTGTAATGATGTAGCCCCGGAGCTTGTTAACGGGTTTCGGTACTCAGCCCTACCTGTTAGCTACAGCTGGTTGGAGCCTCGCTATCAATACAGTTCCAAAGTATTTTCTCTCTAAAAGTGACATTTAATATCTAACCAGTTAAGTAACGAAGGCCTTGAAAGAGAAGAGTTTAAGCCTTACCTTTTTCCTGGTTGCTCCCTGTTACGACGTTGTTCTTCTCACGCACTCTTGTAAATGTTAACCCACTGGGCTTCATCTACCGAGGTCCGCCGGTGTCAATCAAATGGCAATTTGAGGGGGGGGGGCTGGAGCCGATCCCAGCTGGCATTGGGCGAAGGCGGGGTTCACCCTGGACGGGTCGCCAGTCCATCGCAGGGCACATAGAGACAGACAACATAGAGACAGACAACCATTTACGCTCACATCCACACCTACGGGCAATTTAGAGTCATCAATTAACCTAAACAGCATGTCTTTGGACTGTGGGAGGAAGCCGGAGTACCCGGAGAAAACCCACGCTAACACGGGGAGAACATGCAAACTCCACACAGAAGAGTCCCAAGCCGGAATCGAACCTGCTGTGAGGCAACAGCGCTAACCACTGCACCACCGTGCATTAAATTCACGTCAACATAATGGTGGCACTACATGAAAATTTAAGGTATCAACAAAATCATTTGGGAACCATGAATATCTGCAAAACTACGTGCAAATCCTGTAAGAAGATGTTGAAATTTTAATAGAGATGCACTGCAAACACGACACTTGATAACATTAAGCACACTACTAAAAGTCTGAAGAGCATTTTAAAAAAACGCACAAGTCCCCGATGCTTTGCCCCGACATGGAGTCATCTCAGGCTTGCCATATACCAGCAGAATCCCTGTATTCAACATAATTGAATATCATTCTGTCATAATGGACATGTGAGGATCATTATTGTGGCCGATCAATATTGTGTCTCACGTTAATCTTGTTATATCGTCCAAACTTACAGACAAGCATACTGATGTTGCCAACTCTAGAAACTGCCATCACAAAAAAAATCACTTAATCTCTCAACTTTTTTTTGATTACACATCAAAAATAAACTAATATTAAATGGATTTGTGTGTGTGTGTGTGTGTGTGTGTGTGTGTGACTAGCTCTGACTAATTGGCGACTGCTGCTTCAAGTCTATATGCTCATTCATGCTTTTGCATTTGCAAGCACACAAATTGCTGCCATGACATAAGCGTCGCCGTTTTTTTTTTTTTTTTTTTGCTCTGCGTGAGTGCATTCCCTTTTATTTCACAGGCTCTGAGGCATAACAAAGACCACTGGAGCTGGTATATTGGCAATCACACAAATCTGCCTTCACCTCAATATTTAATGAGCTGAGCAAATTAGCCATACAAAGCAATCTATTGAGCCTTTCCTCCCCACTTTGCTGATACACATGCAGAGAAAAGCACCTAAAAGAAATCTTATCACAGTTGAGCCAACACTTCCAGTACTCGTGAGAAGTATCTCGTACACACAAATATGGAGAACCTCATGCACACACACACACAAACAGACCAGATTTACTGCACAAAACACACATTACATTACACCATACATTATGCTGCAACAGCCTGTCATCAAGTACATTAACAAACTACCACGGAAACGCAAAACATTGACTTCATAACCACCCTAGCACTCGTATTTTCAGCTGTGTGAAATAGAGACATTTGAAGAGATAATGATAATGGCTCCTTCAGTCAATCAAATAACACAAACCCTGATCAGTGATCCGTGTGTGATGATGGAGCTTTGTGTTTCTTGACTGTTAATTAAAATGTAGCCTGAACCTTGACAAGCCTCTGAGTCAGAGAGTAAGTTAATTAGCTTGTTAAAAACCTGGTTAAGGGAACATTTAATGGTGCAATACACAGTGAGAGGAAATGGGATTGTGTTATGTTTGAGGTTTATCAGACAATCGGTGGCCATGACATGTAGTAGGTACTGAACATAAAATATCTGAGGGTTTTCAGATATTGTGCTCAGAGAGTTTTGGACTGGGTGACCTGTTCTTAAACCTTGAAAAAATGCTTTTTCAAAAATTGGTTTATTCAGTAAAACCGCCATAGATATCAGACTAAACAAAACAAACAATATCAAAAGGTGTGCTCTCAATTTTCCGACTGAGCTACCTATAGACTAAATCTGATATTTAGCACAATTTTTAATCTACCTCATCAAAAAAAGTCTTTATGACAATGATTTCTTTTCAAAGCATACACTGGATGGAGTGACTGAAATAAACCTTAATGAACAAGTTTTTAAAGTTGTTCTGAAAACTAAGGTGACAGGAAAAAAAAATGTCTGCCGATTCATGTACCATAAGCCGTCGATGGTGTTACCTCCATACTGTTCCTCCGCATGCGCCCGTGTTTATGCAAAAATGCCAATGACTGTGTGTCTAAGTAAGACAAGGAGGTCTGGCAGAGAAATCCCTCTGTTTAAATGCTATATCCCTGTCTAAACAACTACTCCATTTCAGCCTGCAGTGTAATCCCTGCACTCACTCAGCTAAAGCTAATTCACAATGCTCAGGGGAGGTTTCTCTCCTCCTCCACCACCAATACTCTGGCTCTCACTCACCGTTAATGGCATTATCAGGTCCTCATTTAACTAGATCCTCTCTTTTATTTCAAGAAAGAAAGAGTGAAATGATGATAGATAAAGGGATGGATGGATAGATGGATGCACGGTCTGAAATTAACTTTTTTCACTGCCTGCCACTGTGGACACTGTGTCTGCCACTCAGAAATTTTATCTGCCTCTTTTGAAATCTCTGCACCAAATGAAGCAATAACATTTTAGATCTGACGTCATTTAATGTTCGGCATATTTTACATAAAAATGACATATACATGGGAAATGTTCGAATTACACCGTTGCTTCCAGCGAGTCCTATTTTGGGGGGCAGAGAGTTTACTGCACTGTACTTTGTTATTGTCATCTATAGTGGTTGTTTACATAAAAACACAATTCAAGTAATTATGATGATTTTAATATTTACACTGCGGAAGCTGTGGTCATAATTCCCTCTAATATTTTATATTGCTGTGAAAACATCTCCTTCAAACAACTGGATTCATTCAAGTTGCTTGCAGACACATTGTTTTATATGATTATATTTGATCATGGTAACGCTGTAATTTACCTTCATCCAGTGGTCATTTTGCTGAGCAGGCCGTGAACACCTCATCATAATAGCTCAGTGGTACATCGGTTAACGTTAGTAGCTCTGCTATCTATTCAAGCAGGACTGTGCGGCCCACCGGCTTCTAACAGGTATCGTTACGATCACTCATCCTGCTGATTCCAACACAGATTTGTCGTTCACAGTGTTGCTTCATCAGGGAAAAACAGTGTGCGTCCCCTCAGGTGTAAAACACCATGTTTGTGATTTTGTGGTTAGGGATGGACCCATCTGAATTTTTCAGGCCCAATATCAATAACGATCCCCTCCCTCGCGAGTTCTGATCTGATAACAGTGTTAAATTAAAAAGCTGTATGCCTCACTGTGACTGGGATATCAATCTTTAACGTGAACGGCAACATCAGGCTGACTGACAAATAAAAGTATATAGATATACAGCAGTCTCGCACATTAAGTCCAGTGTTTTGCGAACATTTCCATTTGTCCCAACCTCGGCCCAATGCAAACTTTGTCGCTCACTAACAACATCGCCTAACTCCTTTGCTACAAACAGGAGATTTTCCTGGTAGCTAGGTTTTCTAACTCCGAATGTGGTTGAATTGAAAGGGAATAAGTCTTCTTGTCTCAGAACAATAAGAACAAAATCATTTTACTTGTACTTTGATAACTGGTGATTACAATCATGTTGATTTGCACAGGAAGCAAGTATAATTATCTCACTCCTTGGGAAATTCCTGTCATATCTTTTGAAAAAGAAAAAAAAAGGTTGTGTCGCTTACGATTTGTCGCCCGCCACCATTCACCCCTCCCACAGGTCTGATGGACTATGGTGGTTTGGTTTAACTCTAAGGCTGAAAGGCACTCTCACTCTGCCCCTCGATGGAGCATTGAATGTAGACATATTTGCATCCTCGGCTACCGAAAATTACACATTTTCAATCGATTTGGAAAATTGCATGTCAGTATGAAACTTTGGCTTCGTCGTTGATTTTTTTTTCTTCCCCTCTTCCTATTTCCCTCTATGTCTATCTGGAACTCCTCTTTCCCTGGCACCCTCCTTCCCTCCATGCCACCCCAGCTCTTGGCGGTAGCCCTGCTCGCTGCCTCACCCATCTGTTTCCATTCATTAGGACAGGATTCGCTTCTCTGCTCTTCTGACACCTTTTCACATCGGGCTGCACAATGTAATTAAACAGGGTTGGGAGGAATGATTTCTGAGCTGCAGCAACTTTAACTCTGCCTCGTTTGTTCTCACAGGGAGGAGACGGACAGCTCTGTGCTGCTTTGTTGAGGTATATGAGGCACATTTTTCGTGTCAAGCTTATTTGCATATTAGGGGGTTAAATAAGAGGAAGCTTTCTGGTTGTAACTTTTCAGACTGCCCTTGCAGAGTCCAGCAATTTATGAATATTATTTTTCTGTGTGGCGACAGCACTTCATCAGTTTATCATAATGAAACAGTAAGACTTGTGGGTCCAGCAAGGAGTTGATACACATCTGCCTCACATCTACTGTACGTAGACTGTTTTATTGGGGGTATAGCAGTTACTTCTTTGGCACTATGAAAACACTTCATTAAAACACCTACACATCAACAGTCCACCCACACAGGTGTTTCAGTTATTTTGCCCGATTTGAGCTCTTCTCATGGCTGTGTGGTCGTGTATATACAGTGAATAATTGACATTTCCCTCACTGTTTTGTTTTGTTGCAGCTGGTAATTGTTGCACCTGTCAGGGCAGTGCAACTTACAGCTGATGTATTATTATTAGTATTCAGTATTAGTACAAGGAGTTTGGTGACCACAGATGAATCCTAAAAGCTTCACACAACTATGAAACTTCTAAACTTGTTATTCTGTTATATTTTCATATCCGTGTCTGTTTTGTCCATGGCTGAAGAAAACTAAATCATGACTATGGCTATTCTGTACTGGCTGTATTGTTATAGATCTTTTTCAAAGAGGATATCTTAATATGTCACATTAGGAAAAAGCAATAGGTGTAAAAATAGTATTAATGATGGCTGAAGTCCAGTTATTTGCTTTAGCTGGCTCATTTTTTCATGGAGGGCTGCATGGCGGTACAGTGGTAAGCACTGTCGCACTGTAGCCCTTCTGTGTGTTAGCCTGGGTTTTCCGGCTTCTCTGGCTAGGTGTGAATGTGAGCGTGAATGCTTGTCTAGAAAGAAAGAAAGATATTCCTTTATTAGTCCCACAGTGGGGAAATTCAGTTTTACACTCTGTTGTTCACACAGTACAGTTCTGTTCACACAGTACATATACATGTCAATGGAGAGATGTCAGAGTGAGGGGGCTGCTCCTGACAAGCGCCCAGAGCAGTTGGGGGTTTGGTGCCTTGCTCAGGGGCACCTCGGCAGTGCCCAAGAGGTAAACTGGCACCTCTCCAGCAACCAGTTGGTCTTGGTCCATGGGGGATTTGAACCTGGGTCCTCCACATCCTAACCCAAGTCCTTACGGACTGAGCTACTGCCGCCCCAATGTGCCCTGCGATAGACTGGCGACCTGTCCAGGGTGTACCCCGCCTTCGCCCAGTGCCAGCTGGGATCGGCCCCCGGGGTGGCTGGGATAAGCCTAACATTATTGAGCTGCAGGAATAAGTCCTAAAACCCAGAAATGAGTTAGCATTTTTGCACTTCCAGCTGCCTCGTCTCGAAGTTCATGGGCTTTTTTTTATGTTTTTTTTTGGTTAGATGCCTCAAATAAGGTCTGTGGTTAACACAAGCTTGAGAGACTTGAACATTTGTTTCTACAATATAAAGTACATCAGAAAATATCCCATTTTGAAGCTTTTATGTGTCTTAGAAAAGGCGGTTGCTAACAAGTGGCTAAATGAGACTACTAACTTGCATGTGACCATGGTGTAGGCTTCCCCCAGTAGTCAGTGTAAACGCTGTTACACGATGGTTGGGCACACACCGATTACATTACACCCCAGCACCCCCACTAACTTTTTTTTTTTTTTTACAGTAAAAAAAATCCATTTAGTTAATTTCCACGTATCAGAGCCATGTTATCAATACACCGTTGGACGATAGATGCTATAAACTAAAAGTGGAAGTGTCTGCTCCGCAAGTAACCTGAGCACAGAGTAGCAGGAGTCATATTTCACACACACTGGACGAGAAGGAGTTGACAAACAAGACGGTAGTGGATTATTTGGTGTTGAAGCGAAAAGCAAAATCGCCCTTTTGGTAAACCTTCAGATTTCAACCAATGCTATTAAGGAGCCTTAATATTAATGAGGTAATCGCTGTGACAAGGATGGAGCGGTCACAGTACATGGCGGAGGAGCGCTGGGGGGTCGGACACATAACCGTCTGACGTTTAAGGTCAAAGGAAGCGCACTACACACATTGACTGTTATCTTTTCTTGCACATTCTCCAGTGTCATCGGTAACACCGGTGTTGTCACAAGTTTATCAACCAGCGGGAAAATTTCCTGACCGTCACATCGCTATCATGGTGTAGTTTGTTTATAGCATAGGGTTAGCTTTTTATTTCTGCCAATTGCATTTACACTTCAAAAATCACACAAGTGGTGTTCATTTACAGCATTATTTCTTTCAGCATTATCTTGCTGAATAAAACATGTAAGTATCTTCAACGTTTGTTTGCCACAGAGGTAATTTTCAAAACCCAGTGGAAAAATCAGATTGGCTTTTTGTAGAGGGAACTAGTGTGATGTTAACTTCCTGGTTGACCTACAAAAATACACCATCCTTGCACCATTTTATTAGTAACACATGAGCTTCTCCTGCTGTGGCAGGTCCAAATGTCTGCAGGTAAAAATTCCTATTAACATTCTTGATATTGGACTTATGAGCTTTCGTTGGTCTTTTCTGTTAAAGGCTTTGTTTGATTTTGACATAGTGTAATATGGAGGACAGGAAAAGGTTTTTCCAAATGTCATGATTCTGATTTTATACAGAGAGCTAGAAACTGTGTTTTAAAAATGGTTTTAAAATTCAATGCAGTTTGGACGGTTTTCTTTTGTACATTGTGTACAAAAATTACTCCTCAAATGAACACATGTGAGTGACCTCGCCAGAGACACACAGACAGACAAACACACACAGAAGCATATTTCTAATCACAGTCTGGGCATTGAGCGGTGACCACCAGCCAATACAACAGACTGCTGAGAAAGACTCCTGGGGTATAAGGGCAGCTTGTGACCGCGGGAAGACTCTCTGTCTTGATTTCTTCATCAGCAGGTGCCATGGTCCCCTGACACATGGACACATGCAGCCAGCATGGACACATAATGGCACATATGCACATATAGCCACACACACACACACACACACACACACACACACACACACACACACACACACACACACACACACACACACACACACACATTTAATCCCAACCAAGTGAGGGTCTGGGACCTCATGTCTACGTTACACGCTGAGGCAACCCTTGAACTGTCCATATGATCACTTGGATGACCTCTTTAGTATTTTCTGTCTTTCTTTTATATTGTAATTAAACATTACACCACAAGGTAACACATCTGAATATTGATCCGGTATTCTTTGCACTTGCTGTGGCTGCATTTGCTGTGTGCTCTTTACCTTTTATTTCATAGTTAAGAACAAACATGAGTAATGCTTGTATTTGACTTGCTGCTTAATAATTCAGGAGCTCATAAGGAAGGCAATTCATCCACTAATAGTATATATGCAAGGTCAAAGTTCAGTCCTACACGGAAACTAGTTTGCTAACAGAGCATGAAACCAAACGCGAGGGAGAGTCTTATATCTACCCCTGAAGTGTCTCTCTTCTCCTCTTGTGGGCTCAGGGAGCTTGTGTGTGTGTGTGTGTGTGTGTGTGTGTGTGTGTGTGTGTGTGTGTGTCTATACTTATATGTATGTATATAGTTATCCCAAGGACTGACCTGATACTTGGTTATCTCCTCTCTCCTTTGGCCTCCTGTCACATACAGAGTAGGAAGTGGTGAGTGGCACAGGGAGTCCCTCAAGTAAATGATACAAACCATGCATTATGGATCCTCACGTAAGTAAACAGGACCCAATGACCTTTTGGACCCACAGAGAGGGCAGCAGAGGAAAAACTCCCACAGCAAGAAAAAAAAAAAAAAAAAAAAAAAAGGAAGCCAGCTTTTATTCTTTTTTTAAACACCAGGATGTGATGGGTGCACCAGGAGAAGGAAGTGAGAATACCAATCTGTCTCCGACACTCTTCCCACTTACTTTTCACATTTTCATCTGTATTTAGTAGGCTTGTCGCAGTAGTCCCTGTTACTGGTGTTACACAGAGGTCAGGCACATACCGATTACGTATGAATATGTAACAAACAAATAAAACCCATTTAGTTCATTTTGGCGTATCAGCGCCACGTAATCAATACAAAATCGACAACAGACACTACAACTGGCAGTGAATGGATCTGCTCCATTCAGTAAGAGGTGTCGTAGTTCCACACACACACACACACACACACACACACACACACAGGACGAGAAAGAGTTGACAGACAAGACGATGCGAAGTGAAAAGCAAAAGCACCTATTTGACAATATTTCAGATTGAGATTGGAGATTCAGGTGGGAAAATTTCCTCACCATCACATCCCTAGAATTGAGGTAAACTAAAAAGCAGCTGTATCAGGGGAATTGCAGAAAATCACACATACATACTGCAATACATCTAATTATGATGTTTCTGTTGAGTCCAAAAAGAGGCAAAGCATTCATGGTTAAGAGGCACAACAAACTGTACTCTAGCTATATACTAATCACACGATTGTCAATTGTTAATCACCATTAACTGCAAATTAATTGCACATTTATTACTGGAAATTAATTAACAAAACAAGTATTGTCCACAAAACCTCACAGGTACTGCATTTAGCTTAAAAAATACAGTATGCTAAAATCATAACATGGCAAACTGCAGCCCAACAGGCAACAACAGCTGTCAGTGTGTCAGTGTGCTGAGTTGACTATGACTTGCCCCAAACTGCATGTGATTATCATAAAGTGGACATGTCTGTAAAGGGGAGACTGGAGGGTACCCATAGAACCCATTTTCATTCGCAGATCTTGAGATTGGAGGTCAATGGACCCCTATGAAAATAGCCATGACAGTTCTTCTGGAGCGTTATTTAGCCTCCTTCTCGACAAGCTAGTATGACCTGGTTGGTACCAATGGATTCCTGAGGTTTGTTGAGTTTCATATGATGCCAGTATCTTCTCTCCAGAAAATCTGAGCAGCTACAACTTCCAAAAGCTTGACAGCCCTACTGTATTTATATATATCTAACTAACAGCAAAAGAAATCCCTGTTCATTCACATTTTTTCCTAAACTAAGCTATCATATTACCGTTCAAATACACTTCAGTACAATGGCACAAGGTGCACATATCAACTTTCAAAAGCAAGCATGTATAACACTGAGCTCATCACTGTGCCACACTGATTTTAACAGTTATCCATTTCAGTAGTACATTCAGTCTGATTCTGGTCCAAGCTCTTACATTCAGTTCAATACAAAACCTGCCAATACAGGCGCTGCACATCAGGTGTGGATAGCAGGCATGTGCAAAATAGACTACAGTCTTTAAATCAGATTGTGATTGATGAGTCATATCTGTGAGTTTGTGTGTGTAGTGATAAAATAGATGAACTGGATGAACTAAGTCAGAGTGAATATATTCACAAATCAACCAACTTAGTACACAGAGTATTTATTTGTCTTACACATTTATTCTGAAATAATGAAATCGGATGATGAATGTGATAACAAAACAGTAATATTCTTTAATATCCAGAGATGTTCAGGGGAGATGAGTGAGCTTTTGGGAAGCCAGAGAAGGGATTGGTGTCAAAATGTAATGGGACCACGAGCATAGGAATGACATTTTGATTGGATTAGCGCTGAAGTTCATTCAATCAGGTTTAAAGTGTTATCAGCTTCTCTATGAGTGAAGTGGAATTACAGATGGTGTGCGTCTCGGTCAGGACTGTCGGAGTTAGTTCTTTTTAGTTGTTTTTCAGATCTAAATATTAATATATGCATCCATTTCTAGCATCCACAACAACAGCTGGATCTCAGGTGTCAGCTTGTGAGGCCCTGCTGGCTTCCCACCCATGAACACTGTCAGTTGTAGTTGTGCTACTGACAGTTGAGATGAGCGATGACAACATGATGCTCAGACCTTAAAACTTCAAGCAATATTACATGTTAAAGTCATTTTTTCCCCTTGCACGCGCCCCGTATACGTTTGTAGACAATCAGCTGTCAGTATTGGTATCTAAAGATGTCCCTTCACCTATACTGGTTGTAAATTTGAAAGGTTTTTTATTCCTGAAATGTGAGTCTAGGAAAAATGTCTAATTTCAAGCAGATACTG
This sequence comes from Pterois miles, assembly GCA_947000775.1. NCBI lineage: Eukaryota > Metazoa > Chordata > Actinopteri > Perciformes > Scorpaenidae > Pterois > Pterois miles. Next base: position 7,313,454 of record CAMQGK010000318.1, read on the forward strand.
TTATCAGAGCAGCCAATACTGCTTACTGATTAATGAACCCATGTTAACTCTATAACCTCTGATTATATACAGATACAAAATCAAACATTGCTACTGTGTTAATTTAGATATAATCCAAAGTAAAAGTCCATAGAAGTGTATGATTCAACTTTTTTCCGTGGTCTAGTTTTAAAAAAGTTAACAAAAATTCAATAAATCGTAATAGCAAATCTGAATACTTGTAGATTGGCAATACTTAAAAATCACAATATTTAATGAATCAGCACCAAAATAACATAATACAGGGAGATTGTCCCAGCCCTTATTAAAACTGCTAATGCCAACCAAATCAAAGCTAATATTAAAATAAAATACAATAATTAATTTCCTAATCATTTGAATGTGGTGCTTTAAATGTGAGTGTGCAGTAAGACACAGTATGAATTAATTACATATTTTCATTCTGTTAATGTCACAGTAAGGACACCTGTGTTAAGTTGCATTAAATTGCCTTTTCTGTATTGTTTTTAAATAACTTTACTTTGGGCCATCAAATTTAGGAGCTTGGTAACCCATGACGCCAGTGCTTAGAAATATTAGCATCTATCCCTGCTGCTTTCTGACAACTTAATAGCATATTAACAGCCAATGCCTTCTTTGTAAATAAGCCTTTTTGGGAAGACAGAATGTGATCTTGATCCAGCAAATAGCTCAGCACCTGTTCACCAAACAGATTTTCTTGAGATGCCAAGAAACCATCTATAGACTCATACTAAACAACGGTGACTTTTTCATTTTTATTTCTTTTTTTTTTTTTTTTACCTCAGTGTGTTCCTTATAGGTGGCTGCACTTTGATAATGACTATTAATTTTCTGCAATTAATACTATTTGCAAATGCTGTATTTACGTTGCTCAGATATGTACAACCATTTCTTAACTTCTGTGTTCCAACAAGTTGTATTCAAACAAGAAAGTAGAGATATTTATACTTCCTGGAGGAGCCATGTGAATTTGACTAAATGGAGGGTGAACGCTTAAGTAAGTCACCCATAGATTTTTGTTTGCACGTAAGTTGTTGGCTTACCAGCAAATAAACTCTGGATAAAACAAGTTCAGAAATTTGTGTTTGGTGGATTATTTTCCTGTTGTTACAATGCTAATTGTTATTGTATTTTACATGGTTGGAAAGCCTGTTTATTTACCTTCATGATGATGTCCAACTTGTAAGGATCATGCATTTGTAGAATGAGCAGCACAGCTGATCATGTGGGTAGCACCCAAGTAAAGTTTACGAAAATTCTGTGCCAGTGCTTAACAGTGTTTTCTCCTGTTGGTGCTGACTCTTGTTTTGAGCTCCAATCAGGCACAACAAGACCAGACCCCAGGATCACAAAGCAGTCCACTTCATCCTGAAAAGTCAGCTTTTTCAAATCCAGCAATCCAGCATGGTTCAGTTCAAAACTGTGTTTCAAAACAAAACTCCTCATCTCTTCTCTGACATGATTTTGACATCCGATGATTTGCTACCAATCAGTGCTGCCAATCAGGCAGCACCTTTCAAATTTCACTTGGATGCTACCCACATATTCAGCTGTGCTGCTCATCCCACGAATGCATGATCCTTACAAGTTCAACATTACTGTGAAGGTAAATAAACAGGCTTTCCAACCATGTAAAATACAAGGACAATTAGCATTGTAACAACAGAGAAATAATCCACCAATCACAACTTTTTTTTCCGAGTTTATTTGGTAGCCTTTTACCAAGACAGATTTTTTTTTAGTGTTGTCTATATGACGTTAATTGTAAGCAACAGTGATGTCAAATACAGATGCAACAGAGCTTTAAAGTGGACCTGGACAAAATCCACATGGACTACTAACCCAGTTCTTAAAGATACACTAGTTTCTAAGGTAAATTTAGAACAATGGGAAAGAAGCGAGCAGTGGGTATTTGTCATTGTCATCCACGAGGAAGCACCAGATCCTGGGGATTCATCATTGTTACGACAGACTCAAGTGGATACATTTCCTGTACCTTTATCTAAAAAAAACAACCCATAACAGCCCGATTTCACAAGACCAGTTCTCCTCACATTAACTACCACTCAAGGGTGTAGTGGAGGGTAAACCCACCTCTCAAATTTAGAAATAGCATTTTTCAAAATTATAGAAACACAAATTTAGTCTTTTACATGATTGTATTGTATTCCCTTAGAGCAGGGACAGCAGCCAGCTATCAGTGGACCACCCACTCGTGTTCGGCAGAGATTCTAGGGTCAACCAGAATGGGAAATTGGCATAAATATTTACTGGGTTACAATCATTTGCCATACCATATTGACTTTGCTCAATACATGTTTGGGGTCCACACAACACTCGACTACAGTGTTATAAAAACAAAATTATTGCGTCGTATTGCTTTCAAAATTACTATGCATGAAGCCACATTAGGCAACTGGACAACACTACCTACGTGGCTAAGAATGGCAATGCCGGTCGGTAGATCCACCACTTTGGTCAGACCAATCATGAATTTTAATTTGACTGATACTTTGGTTCATAAACCAAATACTTAATGTTCATTATTTTAGACTGTCACAATATATCGCCTTACAATATCGCAATATATTGAATTGTAACAGTATCCTGATACGTATCATATCACCAGCTTCTTGCTCAATAGACAGCCCCAGTTCTTGATATTCGTCTTTTTTTCCCCAGGTACAGCACTGTATGTTCGAGACATACAAAACTCTGTGATAAGGAAAACATAAGATTTAAGATTTATTCTGAATGACAGAGTAACTTCCAGTTTTGACTCACAGGAATGGACAGCAGTTTTCTCCTGACTTCAAAAGAGGCGACACTGAAATCTGACAATTTGAACTCAACAAGCACTTTTGTCTTGCAAAGTATTCTGCCTGTTTCCTTCATCCCTCCTTTATTCAGCGTTGCTTTTCATCCCACAATGACCTTTATGAATAATGAGGTGCTCCAAAGGTAACCGTGACAACGGCTCTACCTTGGAGGCAGCACATAGGCACCGAGATAAAGTAATTCAACACCTGACAAGGAAGTGCAGTGTGTTCATTTCATCCTCTGAACAGAGGGATGGAAGTCTGCTGATTAACGCTGACAGTCTGAAGAGCACATTGTGCCAGCGCATTAATAATAAACTCTTAAAATGCCTGTGTATGCTTTTAGAGAAGGTTATACAGGCATGAAAGGAAGGTAAGATGTAGGTATCAAGGATGAGCGAGGGATGACAGCAGGGTTAAAAGATAACTTGGCTTGGCTTCACAAACTTTATTTGCAGTGCTTGTCCTATTTAAAGGTCTTAAGAAGAAAAATACTAATTTGGGGGGAGATATTAATTAGCTATTTTTTCCAGCATAGGAGGATATTTTAGTATGTACAAAGTGCATAATTAATGAGGCAAGAAACTTACATGGCTTCCGGGGTGTTTAGCATTAATTGCCACGGCAAATTAACATATCCGCCCCATCATTTTCTCCCACTGTGACTTTAACACTCAGGTTGAGGAATAAGCTTCCTCACAGGGATACAACAGAGGCCATGAACCTGTATTTTTTAGAACGTGGTATATTTTTGCTATAAACGACGAACCTTTTTATGCTTGCCTATCAGGATGTTATCTAAGATCAGGGTTTCCTATCTCCTGTTCCGTTTTAAAACATAAGCTGTGTTTAGATGTCTGTATGGATGTTGGTCTGTGTGTTTACATGAAGGATATTTACCTCAAGCACAACACAGCAATGTGGTAAATGAAGCTGCTGTGGTACTGAACTGCATTCAGTTAACTTACTGTAAATTGTATGAATAGCAATGGGGGAAAAAGAATGGAAATTCATGGACCTCATGCCAGTGGTTACTCACTGCCAGAGGATGCATTAACTGAAAATTTTACATCATTGCATTTTTTAAACAATGACAGGAAAATCTGAAGGCCGACCATCATTTGATTTTGACGGACTGGTGGAGGCCTTGTAGCGCATCTGTCACAGAGTGGTACCAATGCAGCTGGGCCGTTGGTAATCTCAAGCATCGGAGATTTGTGTATTTTCAAGATGACTATAATGTGTTATACTAGAAGTGAAGAACTCCAAGATGGACAGAGAAAGCGAGGGAGTCCAGGCAGATTCAGTCACCATTAACTAGCTGTGAGTGTAGCAGTGCAGTGTGTGTACAGTTCAGCCTGTCTGTGAATAATTTCTACAACTCCTCAAGACCCAAGCCAAGTCTCCCGGTCTGGTAGTATTTTCAAAAGGAGTCTCTGTAAAATGGTGATAAATACATTTCATTTCCAATGTTTTTCACAATAAAAGCCCCACAATATTTTGTTAAGTTATTATGAGGCTGCAAAATCGATCAATGTTGGATTTTCAACAGCAGCAGCTTAACACGACTCCTTTGCAACTGAAAGCAAAACCATAAAATAAAGGAGATATTTGAAACTAGAAACAGGGAAGGAGGAGATTCAGTTAGATGCCGGAAAACTACTGAGAGCTGACAAGTCTTTCTCTATGGTCTCCTGCACACTTGTTTGAGGGCAAAAAGGGTGTGTGTGTGTGTGTGTGTGTGTGTGTGTGTGTGTGTGTGTGTGTGTGTGTGTGTGTGTGTGTTGGTGGGAGTTGTCACACCCCCCACCTCTGCCGGTACTAACAGATTTTCTGACAGAAACCCTGGAGATATTCTCTGAATCTGACAAAAAGTGTATTAGATTAGAATCACAGACCCGACCATTAAGTAGGCCCATGTATTATTGTCAATAAAAAAGAAAATTAAAATGACGGATAATAATAGATTATGACAGAATTTTTAAAACCCTGTCTGTCAAAATGACGTACCACGACAAAGTGTAATGCATATGTCAGATCATGTGAGGCCATTTAATCATCTACTATACAGCAGGCACTGAAATGGCTTAACCCACTCCCACGTTTACACTGTATTTGATAGACGTGATTGTGGTATTGTATGACCATTAAACCGCTGCCTACTGATACTGTGCTTTGTACATATGGGTTGACACAACTGAGGCTGTATTTGTTGTTAGTATCTGCAGGGGATTTTTTTGTAAACTTCAGTCTGATTTGTTCAAAGAAAGCAATATCACTATGACATAAGCGCAATATAAAAGCTATTAAAATCCAAGTGTCCAGGGCTTTAAAAATATTTTGAAAAATGACAGTTGGGGTTAAAACTTTGTTGACTTGTACTCTGCATCGATGCAGCGATGTGTGCCAAATGTGCCAAACCGATGAGCCAGCTCAGCGGGAGCGACTCCCTCAATGTCAGATGACCAGGTTGTGAATCATTGATCTGAGCAAATCAATAGTCAGCACGTCCATCTCCCAACCACTCTCGGTGGGTCGCCATCTGTGTGTGTGTCCATATCCTGTCCGGAGCCATCACAGGAGCCCATCAGCAACACACCAGGTGGCTGCCATCTGGGTCCCGCCGCTTAACACGCAGCACGGTTCCCTGTGTAGGAGAGTGTTGTATGTATGCATGAGTCTGTGAGATAGAGAGTGACCACTGAATGTCACATTTGTGGGTGTACTGTGGGTAAGCGTTGTTGAATTGAGTCAGCTGAGCATCTCTGTAAAGTTAGTGTAGATGGAGATGCAAAGTGAATGTGGAGGAGCTGACACGTGGGGTGACAATATAGTGGTAACAAGGTACTTATTGTTTTGGCATGCCACTATCATGACGATTGGCTGCGAAACATTTTGACTCAGCTTGTGCTCATGCTTTGCACTAAGCGCATACATGGAAGCGCTGCTGTGATTTCTGACACTGCTTGACTTGCTCATCTTCTCACTCTTCAGACTCTCACCATGTGTGGGATTGAGTCATGACACTCTTGACAATCGCTGTACATCAACTCATGCTGATGAAATGACTACAAACTTATCTCCAAGTTGGTCCTTAATTATTAATTTCATATTTCTATGCCTTCATTTCTTGAGCTTGAAAAGGTGGTGGAACTTGAAATTTACATACTAGAATTGGACTCCTGGGGAAGCTTTTTGTAATTGTTTTAAATGAGATTTAAGTGTTTTGACGGCTGCTTTTGTGTTGCTGTTTATCCGCTTTGTGCACCTTGTGTTTTTACAGAAACGCCCTGAACGCCTCGCGTTGAAAAGAAATTCAACTCAGAATGGAAAAGCGCCCAACGTCGTAGGTGTTTTTTTCTCATTGTGGTGACTTTTGCTGGATACCTGGAGCTTTACGACTTTACCAAACTGTAGTTAGATCAGAACAGAAGACAACAAGCCTGGAGGCTGTTGCTAGATCCCCGGAGCTACTGTATATACTGGGGCTAGGAAAATACCCCTATCGCACATTTCAATACTATCACAGTACTTGGGTCTGTTACGAATGAGCTGTTTATATCTACACAGGGAGCGGGTCCTCCTCATAGAGTCCGCCAAGTTGCACCGCCATGTTTATAGTACGGGTGGGGAAAAAAAAAGTACCACAATTCTTTTCATTTGGATTTTGAAATAATTTTTTAAATGCCAGAATCAAAGTTACCGCTTTTATTGTTGTAGCCTGAGTAACGTAACATCATATCCGTATCCAGGTTCTTCTTTAATTATGTAGTATTAATGCAGACATGTGCATTGGTGTACTCAAAAGAATATTTACTTTAAAAAAGTAGCTATGCTGCATGTTTATACTATGTGCTACACCACTGGTTTCAGTCCAGATAATGACTCGACATACATCCCCTACAGTCAGGATAACACACTGTAATACAGTGTTAAGGAGTGTTAAGCTCCATGTCCAGTTTCTTCAGATCATTTTAGATGAAAAGATGCACTACATTTTGCTGTTTAGTTACATCTACACTGATATGTCTTTTGTATGTGAGTGATAGGAATGTGCTGTACGTACATGCACAAGGCCATATGCTTCTGGCTGTGGTTTGATTAACGTGCGTGTTGTATAGCCAACTTACACACACCTTCTGTAGCATTTTCTTTTCTGCAGCATCTATCACTGCCATAACCAACAAGCACAACACACCTAACACACCCCTGCTCCCGTTTGTGTGCGTCTGTGTCGATATATACATGGGCATATGTTTCCGTGTGAGTTTCCAAGTGTGTGTGTGCACATTAACATGGACGTACAGCGTGCTCACAGAGACTTAGCCCCAAATCCCCAAACGGTACGACCTGCTATCAGAGTTACAGTTACACAGGTTGCGCTATGGAGCAGAAAAGTAAACACACTGTGAAACACTCTGAGTCCCTTGGTAAAACTAGCTGTGGCCATATATCACAAGAAACTGACCTAAAAAAATGGAAAAGACAGACTGGTGTTCATAAGCAAGGGTTGTTTCACCACTAACTGAGAGGGGAAGAAGCTTGGAGTTGAACTGTGATTACAGTTTAAAAGCAAACTATTTCTTTGGGTCTAATCTAAGACAAAGAAAATATGCAGTGCTTTTGTGCTGTACAAGTCCAGTTATACACTGACAATGAATTTTCAACTAAACGAAAGTCTCTTATATTAAGAAACAATATAATAATGTGTCTCAATGTATCAAGCCATTGTTTTTTTCAATCATTTACTGTTTGTTCAACCCTAGCACCCTGCTAATGTTGTTAATAAAGTAGGTCTTCTGTGATTCATTGAAGTGATCAACATCATTGATTAAAAAAATATGTTGATTTGCATTTATGTCAGCACATCACCAGAATGGTTGCACCCAGTCAAAGCATGCATTACCCCGGAGAACAAGCTAAAAAAACCTCTCCCATGATTCTCTAAAGCACTGAAGTGTTTTAAACAGAGACCCAACAACATGATGCTCATGAAAACTAAAACTCATGAAAATGCGTCATCTAACATTGTTATTTGGTCAGTTTATATTTTCTGTTGACTTTACGGACTTGTATGAGTGAGAAAATGGCTTTAACTAACATTGCAGTCTGTTGTTAGTCTGTAACTGTCACATCTCATCTGTTACACTTGTTACGTGCTTTTAGTAGAAGATGAACTGATAAAATATTCAAATATTAATCTGACACATTTTTGATATTTATTTTGGGTAAGTTAATTCTCATACTAATTAGGAACTTAAAAATGCTTAAATTTGTCATTATATTAATTGACTAATAAAAAAAAAAAACGTTAGAATATGTAAACTGTGTGGCTCTACGGATCACAGTCCTGTTCGTCCAACGGATTCCTTGCTGTCCACCTCCACCATCTTTTTTTTTTTTTTTTTTAAGTAATAAAGCCCATTTAGAGTAGTAGGACGGAGTTGACGGACAAGATGATGGCGGAGGCTTTGGTGTAAAAGCGAAAAGCAAAACAGATAAGATAAGATAAGATATTCCTTTATTAGGAATATCTTATCTTATCTTATCTCAAGCGCCTATTTGAAAATATTTCAGATTTAAACCACATGCTATAAGGGAACCATAATGTTAATGAGGTAATCACCGTGAGGAGGATGGAGCGGTCGCAGCTGGTGTATGCGGCGTAGTGTCGCCAAGTGGAAACCTGTGACCCTGCAGCCAAAGCTCAACCAGAAAGGCCACACACACAGCCATCCAACGCTGAAGATCAACGTAAGCGTTCTACATACAGTGCGTGTCATCTTTTCTTGAAAAACGTCCAGTGTGGTCAGTAACACAACACAATCCCTAATGCTAACATGCTAAACTAAGATAGTGTGTGTCGTAAACTCCTAGCCGTGTTAGCATGCTGGTGTTAGCATTCAGCCTAAACCAACGCTGTATCTAAATACTGCCACTTGCTGGTGTGGCTACAGCCTCTTATTCATGTCATGATGAATGTAGTAAAATGATGTTTAATTTTCACTGGTAGAGCTGTAGTGATTTTCAATGAGTGTGCTAGTTTCACATGCACTGTTGAGTATCTTGTTATGAAAAGAAACTTTCTGGGTTGTTCTGTGTTCTATTCAACGTGTCTTCTCTACAATGACCTCCATTTCCATTTGCATGACATGACAGGTCTGTCTGTCCTTCCTGCTTGATCAAGTCTAAGAGGATTGTACACTGCTTACTTTAAAAAAATAATATGAAAATAAGCCCTCACATAGCAGGTGGATGATTAACATGCATATTTGTACAGCTGGGTTGAGTTTCTGAGTGTGTGTGTGTGTGTGTGTGTGCACGCCTCTGCTCTGTCTGGGTACTTTGCGTCATTTCTCCCAGTTTCACAAGTCGTTCTACTCTACGAGCTGAGATGACAGGGTCGTATGTCATCTCTTCTCTCTCCCTTCTTCAGGTGTCAGGTTTGGACAGGAAGTCAGAGGATTTAAGCCCTGTGCTTCCTGCCATAGTATGACTCAGTTATCGTTACAGCACAGCTGCTTCGACTGAGAAGTGTTGTCATCCCCCTTGTTGCTAGGATCAATTCGAGTTAGGTATCTGTCACACATGCTGACGCACTTTTGAAAATGAAGACGGCAGAGTTCAGAGAAAGAAGCACGCAGTACTGTTGTTTAAAATTCTGACCTTCAAAGTGCACCATATAAATTTAACACTTAACCAAGCAGTATTTTGACAATGCACAAATCTTGCAATATTTCTTCCCTTGAATTAGATTAATCCTGTGATTCATGATTGCTTGTGTTTGCTCTGTTATTATAAAGACGATGCAGCTTGTAAGTAGGGCTGACTGATGAAGACTGAGACTGTGAAGTGAACCAGTTGACGACGACTACACTTGTTACTGTAAGTAACTGCAATAAAACTTTGCAAGTGTAAAGCCATAAGTTATCGTTACACATGTTAAACAAACGAACATGATGAAATGGTTAAACATGTCAGAAAGCGACGCTTCAGTCTGCTCTGTCCACAGTCACTCATCCACCGCCGCTATATTTACACAAGCACAGCGTGTTAGCTGGGGGGTTGACAGCAAATGGTAGTAAATGGTAGTCTGTTTATTGTCAATAATGTATACACCGTTTCTATTTGTGTATATTGTTCCTATTTCTTAACATTTACCCTTTTTACTTTGTTTTTTTTTTTTTTTTACTGACGCTTGCTGCTTTTTCCACTATCCCCTTTGCTGCTGTACACTGCAAATTTCTCCACTGTGGGTCTAATAAAAGAATAACTTATCTTATCGTAAACACGTGTAAGTTATTTAGCTGAGCTGTGAATGACTGTTGTTCTCTCTAGTGTTCAGTGTTTGTGTCCAGACTACGGACCCTCTGTGTTATTAAATTATCTGCATAAAGTATAGGAGCAACGTAACCGTGGCTACACAAGCTGAAACTAAAGCTTGCAGAAGGTTATGGCATCTAACTTTTTATGTTAGTTTGCCACATATCTTAGTTGTAAATTCATCTGCTGGCTGAGACAAAGCCCCCCTCCGTTCCTCAACTGGCCCGAACTTTGCCTGCAGCAGTGAATCACATCATCAGAGGGAGGAGGACAGAGGACAGGAGGATGGGAGGAAGGACTGATACTGACTGATGTCTGTTCTTCAGTCTTTATAAACCTTGCTCAGTATTTTCATGTCAGGTATATGATTTATTTTATGAACATTCTCGTTTGTTTCCAGTAAGATATTAATGAGTTTATATAGTGACTTTGCTGCTGTAAACATTACTGTTGCTACTCTAGAAACATTTAGCCTAGTTAATTTAAAATACTGTTACTGTTGCTACTCTAGAAACATTTAGCCTAGTTAATTTAAAATACTGTTACTGTTGCTACTCTGAACAATTAGCAAGTTATATTAAAATATTAAATTATAGATATTTTAAATATATATATTCAAAATATATTTAAAATATATGTATGGCTAATATGTGTCGCAAGTCATCATCATCACAATATTGAACATTATCGCACATCTCTGATTTTCCTCATATCACACAGGCCTACTTATAAGCATTGTAGACATTTATTGTTATGATGACCATAGAGAGTAAAACAGGCACAAATCAGCTTTACTTAGTCCCACTTCAGTGGCTGAAAAGATAACAATACGAATCCATGTCCGTGAACATCACTTGTTGGTCAAGTAAATATTGTACTGGTTGTTCAAAGCTAATCATGCCACTATAATGCGCTTGGATATTGGAGATACTGTCCAATGTCTGCTGGGCCTTGGTGCATGAAAAGCTGAACAGGTTTCATAGAAAAGAGACACAGAAACCACAAGACTACGGCACTGAAGGAAGGGCACGCCACACATACCAGGGAATAATGGACAACAACATAAAATGAAAGGGCAGTTACATAATTTTTACCCTTTTGAAGGTTAAGTTTGGGGAACATGTTTTGTTAACTTACATAGGTCATGGTGTCAGCGATGAAGTAGGGTACTACACAGACTTTCTATAGCAGAGCAGGGCAGGAAATATAACAGCATTTTCATTTATAAACACAGGAAAGTAGTATCACACACACCACACTACACATGTGGCTGGTAAGGCGTGACACGCTACCAAAACAAAATATAACATAGTGTGGAGACAAGTGTGTGAGATAGATAATCAGCAGGAGAGCTAGTTAATGTTAGTTGAGCTATAATAACAAAGCTAACTGCTAACTGTAAATACAGTTGTTTGAGATGGTTTCACGACCTTTTTTTTTTAATCAAACCAAATATTTAAATGAAAATACAATAATGATGTGAATTGAGGGGTTTTTTTTGCAAATAACTATCATAGAAGACAGTAAAAGGATTACATTTTGAATTTTTGAAGGTTTACACCAACTTTGGGACAGTTGAAATTATTTTCAGGGCGGTGGTAAAAAAAAAAAAAAAGTTAGTCTGGAGCCTTGTATACCAGCTACTATAACAAAACAAAACAGCAAAAAAACAATTCGGCCGTTGTGTTTCATTGACGATCTGCAAATGTATCACGGCAAAAAATGCTATCGGAACATCTCTACTTATTGTTGCACGCCAAAGATGAGTGGGTTCTCATTTAATGGTTCATTGATTAGTGGGTCTGTATCGAAAGCCAAAAATCAGCAAGGAAGCTAAATCACTCACTTGTTTTAAGATGTGATCATCTGTATAAAAGTATTTATTTTGACATTGAAGCATTCTCCATTTGCACTGCAATGAATCTGAAACAAAAACTATACTACAGCTGCAGGTATTTTTATATTTTTACATTTTTACATGGTACAATGTGAATAAATGCATAGAGTATAGGCTTACAGCTCATGCCTTTGAATGGGGCTTGTGTGCTTTCCTCACCTCCATCTCCAGCTTAGATCAAAATGTGTCTTCAAGTGTTGCCAGCAGCCCTCTTAAGGCATGGTTTGTTTCCTTGCTTTAAGTAAATGGGTTATCATTATCACTGTCCATCTCAGGCAGGTCATTTAAAACTAGCACAAGGTTAATTAATTAATCAAATTTAATGGAGGACCTTGAAGTCCCCATGAAGAAATATGTGTTTTATAAAGGACTTAATGAATGTGGCTTCTCTGTTTGCCAGGAGTGTATTGATTGGAAAACCTCATTCATTTTAAAAGGTCTTAGTAAGTCACGTTTTCTTTGGAACGATGTGAGATTTACTTGTCCTCAGCTTTACACCGAAGTCAATAACACATAATTGTAAGGGATGCATGTTTTGAAAATGAAATTGAAAATGAAATAATCATATTTAAATATATTCCATGGAAATTATGAAAAGAAATATGTATAAACACTAGCGGTGAGATGGTTCATAAAATACATGGTTCAGTTCGGTTCACTGTTTGGGGTCACAGTTTTCGGTTCTGTTTAGCACATTTATGGTACATTACGGAGACCAATTTCCAAATTCAATTTAAACATGTATTTCATTTATCTGGCAAAATAAGTCAACAACTGTTTGTCTTCACAGCAGTAGACTAACAAGGAACAAAGCACTTCTTCATTGTCACATCTTATGGCTGGACTTCTTAACTAAAAGAAAAGTGCCACTGTGTTATTTAAAAAGAATTAATAAATTAAAAAAAAATCATCAACAAAAAGTGCAGCATCAGGTCAGCCAGCACTAGAGCTTTTTTTGAACAACAATAACATCTACCAGGCCAGAATCATGAGGAAAATCTGCAATGAGCAATAGCACTGCTCAATATTGCAATGATGACATGACTTGTGATAAATAAACAAATATTAAAGTGTGCATATTAGCTATACTTACGGCAACCTGGTTGTTTTTCAAGTCAGAACCAGATTAAAATTGAATATTTAAATACAGCTAGGACACATGTTGTTTCCAGAGCAGCAACAGTAAAGTTTACAACAGCAGAGTCATCATATAAACTCATTAATATCTCACTGGAAACAATCTAACATATTAATAAAATAAATCATATTCCTGAGTGAAGTTTATAAAGACTGAAGAACACAAACATCAGTCAGTATCAGTCCTTCCTCCTGTCCTCTGCTGATGTGAACCACTACAGGTATCGCTGTGAACGCGGCATCATGGCTGCTGCAGTAGCTCTCCTGACAGTGAACTGGAGACTCAGTTGTCTGCTGCATGCTTGGCACAAATCTTGTCGGTTAATAGTTAATAATTGGTTAACGAGGATAGGCTATTGGTTTAAAAACATTTTCCAAATTAACATTCCTGCTCCCCTGTTAAATCCTGTCTTTGTTGATTTTAGTTCAGCATTTAACACCGTGTAGGCCCATGTCTTCATTCAGTAGCTGCAGCAGATGTTTGATCCATTGGTATGCAGTAGTCACAGTTGTCTGTCAGGGTCAGTCACCATGAGTGCTCCACAGGGTGGCGTCAGATCTTTGGTCTTATTCACAGTGTTTACCAATGACTGCATCACTGTCTAAGCAGGGAACTCATGTTATGAATTTTTCTGATGCCACTCTTGGCTCCACACACACAGTGTGATGATAACAACATGATTCAAAGAAGGTGTTTGATCCCAGAGCAGTGAGTGAACGCCGGACAGTTATCATCTGCAGCCAATCTATCACTCAGATGAGCCCTTATAAATATCAACCATGTTGATGACAGTCAGCAGGAGAAACCATGATGAAATTTTAAGGTCAAAGCTGAATCAGCAGATATATTGTTTTCACATCGGCTTAAGATTTTTGGTATCAACCAGAAGCTTGTGAAACTTTTTATCATACAATCCTACAAGCACATGAAGATGTGGTATAGTAGCACAGTGTGGCTGCATATGGCTGTCATTTAAACTAGGAGCATCTCATCACTTTATATTATAAAGGACTGCCTCAATGTAAGCTAAAATGACAGAAGCATTTGTTCATACCTATAGCAACTAACAACCCCGTCTCCTAAAAATGTCATACAACTAAACTGAATTCTCAATTACGTTTGGAGGAAAACATATTTTGTCTCAGATTACATTTGTCTTGAAAGTATCCCAAACAGCCCATGGACGGCCGCTGTGAGCGACGCAGTACAAACAGCATACGCATATGGAGGACCACGAGAGTCACGTAAATAGTAAGTACTCAGTTGATTAACCCTCTGAGAACCATGGGATCGCAGGCGATGACGACCGACATTACTGTCTTTCAGAGGCTGTAGCAGGTTCAATTTTACAGCTAGCATGAAGATCCGGGTATCATATGAAACTAGAAAACCTAATCCAAGGAATTCCTGACATGTTCGGTAAAACAGCAGGGAAATGCTAATGCAAACGGAAAAACGAATGGTCTTTTTATTTCTCTTTTTAAACTGCATTATCAAATTGAATTTTACGTTTCATTATTTATTTATGAATTCATTGTTTTTTTAAATGATGTATTTATTGACTTTTTATCGTGTTTTTTAAATCCTTTTTTATTTGAACTATTTATTGATGGATTTATGATTGAATATTTATTGTTTAATTCCTTCTTTTTATAGCCAATTAAAATGTCAAATAATAATTACTTTATTTAGTCCATTTACTTATTACTATTTAAGTGACTCTTGTGGTCCTCCATACACGCAGAGCAGGTGACATAGCATTGAGCAACTAGGGATGCGTTTGCATTTTAAACCGTATCATGATGTTTTTTAACTAACCTTAACTATCCCGGTAGTTTGCAGCCTAAACCTAACTTGCCGTTTTTCTTTTGTTTCAATTTATATACTATAAATATATATAGTTTAATAATTTATATACTAAGGGTGGGACAGTTCATAAAAGTCACGGTTTGGTTGGGTTCACAGATTGGGGTCATGGTTTTCAGTTCGGTACATTTATGGTACAGCAAGGAGGTCAATTTCCAACTTCAATTTAAACATGTATTTCATTTATTTGGCAAAATAAGTCAACAACTGTTTGTCTTCAAAACAGTAGTCTAACAAGGACCAAAATACTGCTGACTAGAAGGAACTTAAGTCATGTATTTACATGTTTACCATTCGCTGTTAGCCGGTGAACTAACGTGTTAATAGCTGTGGTCGTGTGACTACAGATATGCACAGTAAAATCCGGTCTGCCCTCACCAAAATTGAGCCAATCACAACGCACAACCTCAGCTCCAGTTACACTGCGCAGGTCTACCCTGTCCATCGTGTCCCAACCTCTTTCCATAGGCTTTGATTTCTAGTGCGACAATAAACGCGATGAAAAAAATACACAATCAGCCTCATAACCTATTTCAAATGAACCGACCGGTGCATACACAAACCTAATCATGACTAGTGAACCAAACAGTTTTGTTTTTTTTATCCGAACCATCCCACCCCTAACATACTGTACATAACCTTAATTTAACTAGGAAGTCACATTGAGATTAAAACCTCTTTTACAAGCGAGACCTAGCCAA
This sequence comes from Pterois miles, assembly GCA_947000775.1. NCBI lineage: Eukaryota > Metazoa > Chordata > Actinopteri > Perciformes > Scorpaenidae > Pterois > Pterois miles. The sequence continues at coordinate 7,329,219 of CAMQGK010000318.1, forward strand.
GACAGGGTGAAATAGCATCATCCAACACATAACAAAATAACAACATCGAAGCATCACAGCGGCAACAAAATACATTACATCATACAGTGTAATTACAATGTTAATCACATGTTTAAAACCAAATAAATCTGCCACCATAATCCAGGAGAAAATACATCTCCTTCCAAATGTAACTGAGTGTAATTTAGTTGTATAGAAAGATAATTTTGTAGAGAGACAGGGTTGCATTTAAACAACCAAGTACCAAGAGGTCAGGTGCTGTGGATGAGTAGATTAAAGGAGTGTGTTTCACAGAGTCGTGCAGACATGAGTGTGTTATTTATTGTGATTGTGCAGAACCGGTTATCTACCTGATGGCAGAGAGCTCTAGTGTCTCGGTTTGGTTTTATGGTTTGTAATTACAGTGGATCAGCCCTGCTGTGAATCTAAAGACAGGTCTCCCCCACAGGAAAGATAAAGTATATTACATCTAATTATTACATGCAATTTGATTTGTGTAGGCATAGTTTTGGTCTTCCAGACACTTATATTGTGACTGTGTTTGTAGTGACTCTATAAATAGTCTTATTTAGTACATCATTTGCAGCACAACCATTTACAGTTCTGTGGCAGAGCTTGAAGACAGCGTACATCTACAATTTGCTTTTACCATATGATCACATGATATTTGGACTTCAAAGCCTTGTACATTGTCGCCGATTTTTAATGTCAAATGACAAGGTTTTTAATGTTTCATTCTACAATATCTGTCCATGAGCATCCTCAACGGTTGGGGGAAAAAAAAAAGGCAACATTAACTAAAGGTCTGTGCCTGGACATAAACTGCAGTCTCATGCTGCAGTCCTTCACCACCTGAACCTCCACACAGTTACTTTTTGCTTCACTAATAACACACACTATGTTTTGCATTGGTACTGGATGCAAATTGTGTGCCACATTTTTCATTTGTTGAATATGAAAAGAATTCCTTGGGATTCTTGCTGCACCCTGGTCTTTTTTGCGCAGATAATACAGTCTGACTCGTAATTTTAAAAATGAGTGAAATAAGTGAAAATACTGTCCCAACGCTATTACACAATGCCAGTCTCATTGGAGTTAGACAAATGGGTTCTCACTCCTTTGCCAAAAGGCATCATCAGTTAGCAGATATTTTGCAGATTTTCTAAATAGCTAATTAAGCTCTGATGGTAAGGAGACACACATCATCCTTGTTTCATGCACTGGCAGACACACTCGCTTGTTTCGTAAACACAAGAGAGCATCCCGGCGTGAAATGAAAAGGTGTCCCTACTGGTAAATGTTTGGTTTATATTCCATATTAGTATGCGAGGTGTAATTAAAAATTGAAGCAAACTACCTGCACGTAGCCTGTGAAATGGAGTGTGCTGATGAAGCTGCATCAAAGCATTGTTTTTTAATTAGTAATCCCTGGGTGTGACGTGAGCTGAAACATGAGTCTGATAAAATACACTTTCTAATTTCAACTTCTTATTTATATTACATATGTTTTCTTATTAATACATTTGTGTTAATAAACATATTTTTAATGTTAATAACACGTTACTGTAAAGCACTTTGGTGTTACTTTAATCTTTTCATTTGAACAGCTCATCCTACATAAACATACTGCATTCTTGCAAGCCGTTTATTAAATTTACAACAGTGCCAGCTTAATATAGTAGTACATTACTCTTCCTGCTTTCTTCATATCCATTACCTTAATATGACTGTTGAACTGTTGTGATAAAAAAGGGGAGATCTTGGTAATGAGAAAATCATACTACGAAGCAAATAACCATTGAGCAAATACTATAAGTCACTCTAATCCACTTAGTGCATTATTCATATCCTTATAGCTGCTGTGACGGCGTACGTGCTGCTGCAGCATTTGTAAAACTGCTATTAACCTACAGTCATTTCCAGAGAATGGGCTCACTGGTTTGTTAAACCAACATGTCGTTTCTCTTCCACGTCTCATTCTGTGTGAATGCTATTGTTTTCTCACCCCCCCCAGTCTTTTTAACAACTCTGTCTGGTCCTGTCAAATGCTCAGCTGGCTTGTATTTTCAAAGTTGTTAGACGGTCATAAATTTCAAGCCTTTCACTCAGAACAAGGCGAGCTGTAACTCATACAAACACTTTTGATAATGATGGGCTGTGAATGAATCGGTCCCACTTGATGTGTTTATTTGTGAAGGACAAAGACAGAGTGCTGTACTCTATACTAAAAAAAAATTACAATACATAATAGGGACAATATGTAAGATTTTACATGTATAAATGTTTAATAGTTTTTTGGGTTTTTTTTGCCAATGTGTCAACAGGTTGTGACCTAACCTAAAAAATGAGACCTTGCGCGACTTCCTGGGTTTCCTCTAGCAGCCTGTAGACTGCTTTTTGAGTGAAGAATACAGATTGTTTTTTCTGAGAAAATCCATCAGATTTGACGTCATGTGCTGCCTTTACTCTCTTCAGCTCCGCTACAGGGCTAACAGTATGAAACCATAGCAAATGTTCAGACATAAATGAAGTCCGCTGATGTCAGAAAACATCCAGCCTCCACGACAACTCAGGCTCCCAACACAAACTCCACAGTAAAATGTTATATCTAGTGAAGCCTTTCTTGAAAAGCAGGAATGTGACCTACGTCACATCGGCCAGGTCTTCAGGTCTCTCTACTAACTCTTTTCACCATCCTCCCAGGACGTCCCGAAATATAACCTAAGCCATAAAAACTGAAGGCAGACCGTCCCAATTTTAAAATATTTGTTTTTCTACATTATAATTAGTTAATCATTCAAAGTGGCCTTTAATATAAATCAAACATCAAAAGTGGTTTCTTTGTGCTCATAAATTTGTAATTCATCTAAAACTTTTATTAATTTTTAAAAAGCCAAAATGTTTTTTAATTCACAATTTGCATGTTTTGGCTGTAATTTTAACAATGCATCTAAGTTGGATTTTTAAAAAATGTGTAAAAAGTAGCATTTGGTCAAAAAACAAGATTTCACCTATGGGCCCTCAAAAAGCAAGAACCGGCCCTGGTGGCCGAGCATCTTAAAGTTAGAGGAGCTGCAGGAGACGATGCTCCATCATGTTGCCACTGACAAAATGTGAGGGAGATCTCATTGCAGCCTTATTACCCAAAGGGAATGAAGAGGAGTAAGTGAGCAAATAAGTTGCTAACAGTAACAGGATTTGAGCTGTTGCAGAGTCTTGACTCCTTGTAGTTAACATAGCTCACTCACTTTAAATGCAAATGTCAGCTGCTGGCTCATTAGCGAGCATTATCTGTAAAGTTACCGTTAATATCAAGCAGTCTAACGTCAGCTAACGTCTAACGCTGTTGCCGCTGCTGCTGTCGGGAGGTCAAAGGTGACAGTATGCGCTGTTCCTGTGTTTGTGTGTATATGCGGGACGGATCAGAGTCTGACAGTGTGGGTGTGTGTGTTTATGTTGTCAACAAGGTTTACTAAAAATGCTGTGCTATGCAAACTGTGCAGTCATTTTCATCACCGTTCATTCTAATGTAACGGGTATTTTTTGGACGGAGCGACCTCAGATTGGATTTGGGTATCAAAAGAGACCCCAAACTGGCAAAATTACTATTGGACAGCTAAACTAACGTTACTGCCAAGCATGTAAAATATACAGTGACATTGTGGTTTTATCTGGCTAACGTTGCGTTATATTAGCCAGCTAAACGTTAATCGGTATGATATCTGTCAATCACGTTCAGTCTTGTGTGTGTGGGTGTGTAACTACAGGTCAACCTATGGCCAAAATAAAAATAATTTATCAACTAAATACACGAAACTAAACTTCATAGACTTTTGGATGAAAAAATAAAATTGTAGTGCACTTAGTAGCATTTATCACAAATTTATCACAATTCAGGGTCTGATTCCCACTCTGCTCTGCATTTTTGTGTGTACAGTTCAGACTGAGACATGATGAGCAGCCAGCTAGATGTTGCTGACCTACACTGCTCGAAGGAATCCACAGTGATGCTGTGCTTATGTCACAGAGAGGCACACACACAGTGGACGAGGTGAGTAAGTGACTGAAGCTGTGAGTGAAATGCGGTGAAGATTTTAGTGCAGTGATTTATTCAAGACAAAGAAAATTTTACATTTACATCCAGTCAGCGGTGGTTTCGTGCATACGTGATTCATTTGTAGTCTGGACGTGGAGGGATGAACATCTCCTGCTCTGACTGCAGCTGAGGGACTGCTGCGAGACGAGGACCGGGCTGCCTGTGAGTGCTTTGGGGCGGGGGAGGGGTCCACGGCAGCACCCGCTGCTCGTTGGGAAGAGAAAGAACGATATGTGCTTCCACGTCAGTCTCCAAAACTCTCCAATAACACCAGAAAAAGTCGCTTTTTTGAAAAAGAGTCGTTAGACGGGTCTGAAAACTTGCTAAATATAGCGATAAAGTCGCTAAGTTGTCAACACTGCTGAGGTCTGCTGGTAGAGTGGCAGTTTGATTGACACAAGGGGGGCGGAGTCACACATGTTCTACAGCAACAACAACACTGGGCTGCCCGCTGATACGCCTGCTTGATATTCAGCTTAATATGCTCAGACATCAGCTGATGCGGACTTATTAAAAATGTTAAATAATTAACCGATTAATCAGTCGACCTCTACTATTAACAAGCTATTTCTGATTCTTACATAGAGCCAGTTTAACTGAGGAAAATGAACTGCTAATGGCATGGCTAATCACAGCAAAGACAGGATGACTAATCAACAGTACTAAATATAGTTACATATGTACAGTATTTACACGTATTAATGTTACATAAAGTGTTAGAAATGATTTTTGCCTGATACACTTCCATACACCTGAACACACACACACACACATACAGTACACACACACTGCAGCTTCAGCTGGCCAGGTTAGAGTACCAGGATGCTGATTGATTGAACAGCCTTATGTATTTACTGCATTGTTTACCAGTGTCAAATAAATCATGCTAATCTGAGCGTACCAGTCACAGTGCAGCTGAGGCAGAGAGCAAAAGGTCTTTCTATGATCTCTCCACACACAAAGCACATATCCAACAGACACAGACACATTTGCACACATAAGCACATGCCCACGTGCAGTCGGTTGGAAAATTGTTTGGTGGTGATGTGCCATGTGTGTGTGTGTGGAGAGACAGATTGGTAGGGAGTGAAAGCAGGGACTGTCTGTTTAAATGCTGACAAATCCCTGACACGTAGACAGTCTGTTATCTTTCAGTTTGCTTTCACATATTATCATGTGATTTCTTTTTTTTTTTTTTTTTCTGGAAGCGTTGACTTGATTTGATTCACAGAGGTTTTAACAATGCAAAATCAAATCTTTATATCCAAGAAGAAAGGTCCATTTGGTCAGGATTATCTGACACGTTTTGACCAACCATTTTCTAATGTGGTCAGTGTCCTCTTCTTAAAGTAACAGAAGTTAGAGAGCCTTTACTGAATGTCTGTTATGTGACATGTAGTTCTGCATTAAATTTGTGGGATTGTTTTCCGTTTAATCAGCTGAAATACACTGATATTGCTCTGCTAGCTACACACTCTGCAGGGTGCAGATTTATATGATGGGTGGGGTTAGCTAGGACCCTAAATTGCATCTGACTGGATGGACGATCTGACAGCTAAGACAAAACATCTGGATCATCCGATGGTGGCTGGCTGCAGTATAGGTCATAAATCCCACCCCCTCTATGGAACATGGGAAAAACTAAAACATCAAAGTACACGTCAAACGTCGCTGATGTATGTTCAGGTGTTCATTTTGTAATAATTCATTTAATTATTTATTTGATGATATAAAAAGGGGGTGAGATGTCATGATTGACAGCTGTGATTGACAGCTGCTCTAAGTGAAACAGTCGCAGCCGGAGGCTCGGAAATTGTACAAGAGATGAGATGTAACTTTAACTTTCCATAACCGTCACGACTCTGTGTTATAGAACGTGTCAACATGATCATAAATGTAGTTATACACACATATTACGGCTAGTTGTTGTAACTTTCCAGCCAAACAGCTACCCTGGTGCTAATGTAGCAGCTAGATAGCTCACGCTAGCAAGCTACGGCTGTGCTTGGGTTGTGATTGGCTCAGGTGGGTGTGTAGGCGGGGCCTTGATTACCCCCCCCCCCATCGGTCTGATTTTTACAGGAGGAGAGAAGAGACTATTTTTTGGACACATTTAGCATATAACAAAAGATAAAATAACAATTAACATTGGACACAGGATTAGAGCGTGGACATTTAATTGCAAATTAACTGGGTCTGTAATGACCAACTTTTTTTTCACTGCACTGTTTCTCCATAGCTGGATAAAACAACCTTGCAGAAGCAATAAAGATTACAGGACACAATTTATGAATTCTGCCTTTTAAGTCAAATTTAATCACTAAAAACACATTCTTCCATTGAATCTGCACTATTTTTGTTGTCTGGAAATTGGCAACGTGCTCCAAATAGCCTTTGTTTCCCTTTGGTCTCAAGCTAATTCAGTTGCACTCTGATTTTTTTTTATCTTAAGCCAGGCATTTCATTGGTTTCACCGACTGTACAACTAATATAAAATAAGTGACTCCCCACCAGATATAATATTTCAAACCTGAGTCTAAAATTATTATTTTAAAAGGAGTCATAAATAGTGACGCATGTTTAAATAACCCAGCCTCATTATTTTACATGATACATCAAACAAATCATTGGCCTTCCTGACAGTTGCTAAAATGACTCATCACAGAGTAAAAAAATCATCCTCTCAATTGGTGGTTACAGTATAAATCACACAGTGAAAACAAGCCTTTGATAGCGTTGTCTCCCCTTTGTATGCTCTCTCAGAGACTTCCTGCTGGAGTTAGTGTTTCAAAAGACACAAAGCAAAATGGTGATTTTGTGATTTTTAATTAAGGCCGTTGGTTATGTCTATGGCTTGATTATAACCGTGTGGCACAGCTCCGTTGTGATGGAAGAAAGCAGCAGCTCCCTCACATCGTTTCTCATTAGAGACACTCCCGGGGCCTCATCAAAGATCTCCCTCCCTCCTTTTCTGCCACTTCCCTCCCGCCCTTCTTCCATAATGTGCCGTTTTCCCAGTACACTGCTCCCTACAGCTCCAGGACATGCTTAACAAACACACCAGCAAAACACTCCTCCTGATGCTAACTTTTCAGCGTTTTGCTCCAAAATAAAAAGACAATCCTAGCAACTCTCTTCCACTGTGAAGTTCACTTTTGCTTCTTAGCCAAACAAAGAAGCGATGGATGTCAGCGATGGATGTTTTTTATTGTGTTTTTTTTATATATGGAGACATTCACTGAGATTCACAGGAATGTCACGATCACATTCTAACTTGTGATGCTAATTTTGAAAAACTTTCTTAACCGCTAACCGACCCTTGTTAACCAATTATTAGCCGACAAATTTTGCGCCTTGCAGGCAGTGGTGCACTACTGGTACTGTAGCAGCCCCGGTGCTGCGTTCACTGTCCTCAGTTCACCATCCGGGAGCATTAGAGTGTCACGGACTTGCAGCCACTTTCCCAGTAAAAGTCTCCACTGCACATTTAGTTTAGCAGGCTGTCAGCTGTGTTTCCGCCTGTTGAAGCGTAACATCAGCGAGTTTCCGACAGAACGTGTTTGTGTGGCGGCGGTGTGTGTGGGTTTGTCGGTGGTGTTACAGCTGTGAACGTAGCTGTAGCAGACAGTGTGTGTACAGTTTATTTATCGGTGAATAAATGCTACGAGGCAACAAGCTACAACTCCTCAGCTGAAGTCCGGAGACAACATCCTGTATCTGCGCCAGCTCTCTCTTAAGGTGGACCAGCTTTTTTCCCTTAAAGTGACGAGCCGCTCCTCTGATTTTTCCTCAGCTTTATATTTAATCATTAACATTTTTAACCAATAGTGTTAACTGGTTAAAATACTTAATGTCATTTGTTGGTTAATTATTAACATCCTTAAATCACAGTGTTACATATTCCCAAGAGGAAGTTGCCCAATCAATTTCCCCAACCAGAGTTATCTTGCCAGTCCGGGGGATTGAACCAGCAACCTTCTGGTCACAAGCTAGCTTCTCTAAGCTTTAGGCCACCTCTGATGTTTGATGTCTACACCATGAAACAGGAGGGGGACATATACTCCAGGGTAGTGTTACACAATAAGCCGATACTAGACGTTAAAGACAGTATGATACACTGTTTTATTAGTACCTGTACTATAAGAATGACAGTGTTTTAATACGAGCGGTGAGTTTGGTTGATGTGTGACAGTGTAGCCGTGTGTGTGCAGCGCTCTGCTTTAAAGTACGGCTTTAGTATTGAGATGCCGCGGGAGCCGACATTTCTAACTTTGCTGCTGGTGGGAAGAAGCAGTCAAAAAATAAACTGGAGCGATAACTAGAAGGATGGAGTCAACAAGTGGTGTTGAAAAGAAGATTAAAGCAGGTCATGAATCTCTCGCCGGCAGCAGTGTTGCTCCAAGCTGTTGTCTCCATCAGCAGAACTACCTTAAAAAAAACAAGGAAATAACAGCAGACTGTAATTACCAATCAAATGTACTGACAGCATTAAATTCAACATCTTTTCTGAATCTGTCTAAGCATCTCCTGTAGTTCGGTAAACATATAATCCACCAAAGAGCATTTATTAAAGTACTGTATTTTTTTTTCAGTAATGTGAAATGGACGGAGACGAAAAGCAGGCCAGACAGCATTTTCTACAGTTACTGTGGTGTCTTCCTGACTTTATCAACTTCTCCCTAAACTTCATCTGCATTTATTATCGTTTTGTGGGTTTTTGTTCTGAAAGCCTCTCGCCGTCTATCACGCTGCAGTACCACTCTCAGCCTTAACTAAACAACAAAAAAAGTCTTACTAAACGCTGTTAATTAGGTGATATCAGAATCAAAAATATTTTATTGATCACTGGGGGAATAACAGTTGCTCCCTTTAAAAAATCTATATAAACATAATAAACATAGAGACCTTATAAGAAAAATAAAAATAAGAAATAAGATAGATTAAATGTAATTGTGTGCTTTATCAAAAATAAATGCAAATATAAAATCAACTATCCAAGAAATCACATAAACTTAAGTATGGAGGACATCAGATTAGAAAGACGAAAAGAAAGATATTCCTTTATTAGTCCCACAGTGGGGAAATTCAGTTTTACTGCATTACTGCATACACTTTTTCATTTTCATTTTTTAATTAATGAATTGTTACATTGAAACATTTTCAATTAGCAAAACAATTTTAAGTGCCGTGTTCTCTTAATCTATTACTTTTTCTGATGTTATAGATATTTGCTGTGGTATCAGTTCAGTATCTGTATTGACATATTTAGCCATTGAATTCTAGTATTGTGACAACACTACTTGGGTGGGAAAGCCTACAACAAGGTACTTTACGCTTGTATCGACTCAGCGTCACCGGTGTTTGGCTGTATTACAGCACAGACAAATGATTCCTCCCGACTCTTTCTCTCATGAGCTGCTCAATGAGACAGATTGATAAAAGCTAGAGGATACTGAATGAGAGGATTGATTTTGTTTTCTTTGGAAATTGCTCACTCCTTCCTGTTCTCTGGTTTCACTGACACTTGAAAGGTCTGGGAGGGATCAAGTAATGCCTCGTCTATCTATTATTTACCACCCAAGTACCACTGTAGCATAATAATTTCATGCAGGGTTAACTGTTCTGGCTTACTGGAAAACAGTTGAACTCGGTTGAAGTTGGATAACCCTGTCAGTGAGGGTGTCAAATTGATTCACCTATGTATCACAATTTTTTTTTTTTTTTTTTTTTTTAGAATTTTGAAATTGATGCCAGAATTGATATATTTGCTGCATTAGAGTATATACGGAGGTAGGAGGAAGTTACCGCTTTTATAGTTGTAGTGTGAGTAACATGATGTCATATCTGCTCCATATCTGTTGAAAGCAAAACAAAGAACAGCGAGCTGGAGTGAGCCAAGGCCAGAAAGTAGAAAATGGTGGAGAGTCCATGTGGACACATCGCACACCCTCATATTTTAAATCCAATGTGGTAAACACGACACATACAGTAAAGTATGGAAACACACGACAGGAAAAGCAGAGCTAGACATCACGACTAAAGCTGCATGCTAACGCTGTCATGGACAGGAAACGTTATCATATTGAGGTAACGTGAGGTCAAGCCAGCCGTCACTCTCATCTCTGTGGTCAAATCAGCTGACGCTGCAACAGTCGAAGAAGCGTCAGACTTGGAGAAGTTAGAGGAAGTATACATGTATGACTATGTTCGGTTTTCAAAATAAGGTGTTAAAAAAGGGAACTGTATATACAAAATACATAAATGGACATAAGAAAGATTGGATTATACTGACTGGAAGTATAAAACATTACATGTCCCTCCTATGTTAAGGGAAAATACCACTTATCTGTGAGGGAAAATGTCTTAATTCTTTGATTTTTGGGTTGCAGGAAAAAATGTAACTGACAATGACTGATATATTTGACTTCAAGACATCCCTGACTATATTTAGTACATACTCAAAATCAGAGATTTTAATGTGTTAATTTAGATATTTTTCAAATTCAAAGTCCATAGAAGTGTATGATTAAACTTTTTCCCATGGTAAAAAGTTAGCAAAAATCAGTTTTCACCTTTCAGTACCAAATCTCAATACTTGAAAATCGCAATACATATCGAATTGGCTCTTAAGTATGATAATAGTATCGAACTGGGAGGCCCCGCCATTCAGTTAATTAAATAAAACCCAGAATGGGAGAAAGCACAGTCAAAATGGAGAATGTGTGCTAAATAATCAGGTGTGTGCCTTTAATCGAAGCAATGATCTGCAGGACAAGTATTTTCTTCAAAAATTCAAACACACAAACAACTCTTCTGTTAGCCAGTCACACATATGAAATAGCTCAGATAGCAGCTCATGAATCACGAGATGACAGAAAGCCAGTGTTTTTCTTAGAAAGCCTTTTAAGAAGAGTGGAGAGGAGTTGTTTTTTGTTTTTTAAAACCAGACCTGAGTCAAATAGTAGTCAAACATTTTCAAGGTCTGATTCGTCAGTGCAAGGCAGCAAACAAAACGCCACAACATGTTTAAAACATAAGTCTGGATTGCAGTTTTTGTTGATTGAGAAACACTTTCCAAAGCAGGTTTAATAATAAATGCTACCTGCCAATACTATGTGACCAAAGGCTGCTTCACAATCACAATAAACATACAGGAGATGGGTGCTACGATACCGCAGATGTTTGGAGTTGAACACAAACAGATAAGCATCAGTTGACAGTCACAATAAAGTCAATTAATAAATGAATAACTGTTTCTCTGAACATCCGTGGAGGTGTGAACGAGACGCGTGAACCTATGCGAATACCTATTTTTATTTGAATCCCACCTTTCAACAGCAAGGCACGTCAGAGGGTTTTACATGAGACGTACAGTAAAAACATGGTATAGAGGAAACAGAGCGGTATAAAAAGATAAATATAAATAACACCTGTCAGACTCTTGGCAGCCCATTTTTCTCTGAAGACATTTTAGTTTGTGGGAACATTTTAAATCATCCTCATATTGAGTCAGGAAAAATGATTTAAAATCTGACCCAAATGTAAAACAAAAAAAAAAATGACTGTAACTGGTTTGCATTTAAGTATTAGCCTAATAATTAACAAGATGACTGTTACTGTGATGACAAAATGACAGTTTAATTGTCCATCGTGAGTGACTATGACAAATATGGGATTAAAATGGCAACATCAGTTTAGCGCTGCAACGATTCATCGATTAATTGTCAACTATTAACTTAATTGGCAACTATTTTGATAATCAATTTCGGCTTCTTAAATGTGGATATTTTCTCGTTTCTTTATTCCTCTATGACAGTAAACTGAATATCTTTAAGTTGTGGACAAAACGAGAAATTTGAGGACGTCATCTTTTCTAACATTTTACAGACTAAACAATGTAATTTATATTCAGCTACTGAGGCTAACAAAGTGGTCACTCACTTCTTTTCATTTTTTACATTACAGAAGGACAAACTAGGTACAGTGTCACGGTGGGAAAAGGTAGTTCAAGTAATGTTATTTTTTATTATTCATGACTTGAGAGAGAAACATTATTTACAGTGAAACACGACACATAGAGAAACACCAAAGGGCTAAAGAGCCGCTGCTTCATTCTGCATTCTGAACGGATATATTTTCCCTCCTATGACTTCTCCACCAAAATATGGAAGAGAAGAGGAATCACTTCCAGGATTGCACTAGCTTCTTTTGGTTAGACTTTACACCACATAATGTGATTCTACATAAGTCTGCTCCACCAAGGGCGAGCCCTTGTAGAAACATATCATGCTGCCACCCAGCATTATTTTAAAATTATAAATTTGATAAATATTGATAGCATGAATCTGAAAATCAGGAAAACAACAGAAACATAGCTGAAAGAGACAGCTGAAGGGGATTAAGCCAGTGAATCTAAGGGGGGATTTGTTGCATATATACCAGCATAATGGTATGGCCTTTGAGGAACAGGCCATCACACAATTACTGGCTTTCTAGCCTCCTCTAGGTATTTTTAAGTAGGGGTGGTGAAAAAAAAAAAATCAATTCACCTACGTATCATTTTTTTTTTAACTTATACTGCTTCATTATCATTTCCACATACAGAGTAACAAAAATTTCACAGGGACCACAGTGCCCCATAGAACAATATGAAAAAAAAGAAAACAGTAAATAACACACGAAACTCAGACATTACACAGAAAATGAAGACTGAGTAAGTATGAACAATGCATACAGAGCTCTATGCAATGATTTTTTGATTCTGAAATATTTTTTTAAATGCCATAATCAATATATTAGCTTCATTTGAGTCTATGCGGAGGTAGAAGGAAGTTACAGCTTTAATTGTGTAGTCTGAGTGACATGACGTCATATCCGTTCGGTATCCGTTACCAAAACAACAAGCAGAAAGTAGAAAACGGCGGAGGGTCTATGTGGTGTACGACCTGCACCCTTACATCTTAAATCCAAAGTAATAAACATGACACATACAGTAAAGTATGGAAACACTGGGCTTCACACATTACAGAAAAAGCAGAGTTAGACATCACGGCTAAAGCTGCAAGCTAACTCTGTCATGGACAGGAAACGTTATCATATTGTGGGAACATGCAGTCAAGCCAGCCACCACTCTCATCTCCATGGTAAAATCAGCCGACGCTACAACTGTAGAGCACCCAAATACTGATATTTATGATAAATGCATTCAAACTGCCCTAATGGAGCTGCTCATGGATGTATAAAGAGAACAGAGCTGGCGGAGGAGCTTGGGACATGTGTGACTACGTCCAGTTCAGAAAAAGGTGTTAACAAAGTGATCTGTATACAAAATACACATGTGGAATAAAATTGATTGGAAGTATAAAACAGTATATAACATTAAATAAAAAGTAAATGGCATTAATTTGTGAGGGAAACATCTTTATGCTTTGATTTTTGTAATAGTCTCTTGAAGTGTATGAATCAACTTTTTTTCCCCATGGTCTAATGTTAAAAAAAATGAAACTAAAATTGTAATAAATCATAATATCAAATCACAATACCTGTAAAATCTGAATACTTACAAATTGCAATATATATCGAATCGGCACCCAAGTATCATGAGATAGGTGTATTGTTCCAGCCCTATTTTTAAGGCGGTTCACCATTTTCATCCTGAAATATTTCAACTTTTAAGTGGATTGCCATGCAATTTTATACAGACATCCGTGATCCCCAGAGGATGAACCCAGCAGAAGGCAGCATTGCAGTAGGTTGACATCTTTGGCTTTTTTCCCAAAATATTCTGACAACTGTTGGATGGATTGCCATGTGGGCTATACTTGATATATTCAAGGTGCCCTGAGGATGAATCCTAATGACTTTGGCAATCCTGTGACCTTTTACTTCATGCCACCAGCAGTTGAAATATTTCAACATCTACTAGGTGGATTGGCACAAAATTTGGCACATCCATTCATGGTTCCCAGATGATGAATCCTGCCTTGGGTTTAGGACCAAATAAGAGCAAAAATAATGCCATTCACATTAGCCTCACTATAGTGTTTTTTTTATAATGTAGCTAAACCAACAACTACTTTCATAGTAATCATTCATTCATTCATTAAACCTTTAGTTGTACATGGTGGTTCAATGACAGATGTTCACAATAAAAGACAATAAAACAGCTAATTTAGACAAAGAATAAAACTTAAGAAACTGCAAAAAAAATAAGGATAAAATGGTGAAAAGATTAAAAACAAAAATAGCAATGTACAGCCCACTTAACACCAAGAACTAAGAATATAAAATCAATTGTTTCTGGAGCATCTGACTTTTACCCTCACCGACTCGGCTGATGACGCATCAGCAGGCATTTCAAATCTTGTGTCATTCACACCTTGACGACACATGAGAGCAGTTGAGGTCACATATGAGCGGTGAGGTCTCACTGTAATCACGTTAAAGTGGTCTGAGTCACGTGATTTCAAGTGTGGGGTGTTTGTGAAACCACTCGGGAAGGAACGCTGAAGTGCCATTGTAGGCGGCCCTGCAATACTATTTCAGATTTTGCTAGAAATAACACTTTAAAACTCAAAGAAAGAAAGAAAGAAAGAAAGAAAGAAAGAAAAAAGAAAGAAAGAAAGAAAGAAAGAAAGAAAGAAAGAAAGAAAGAGGGTCTGCCCAAGACTACACAGAGCTTGCAGTACTTGGTGTTTTGGGAATTGTCTCACACAATGTGGCCTAATTATCTTCCACGGGGTAGTTTGGCTATAGGGTTCGACAGAACAGGGAAATTTATTTGAAAGAGGAGGAGGGAAGGTTTGTGCAAATAGATGACAGAAAACATGGTAAGCCATCCTTTATCCACGGTCGCTCTCTCTCTCCCCCTCTTTGTATTCATCTTTCCATTCACAGCAAATTGCTCTGAGACTTCTAAACTCCTCCAGCAGAGTTCTCACCTGGGAACTGGCCTGGGTCTACGATCTCTGCCTCATGCACTTCTAACTTTAAGTGCGTTGCCATCAGCTCAGCCAATTAAGCCTCTTGTTTCCCTCAAGTCCTGCTTCCTCCTCTAACACTAGTCATTGGAAATGAAAATAAGGCAGAAGGTTTTCCCAAGACGACAGAGCGGAATAGTCTCATCGGGTCTGTCTGCTGCTGGACATATCAAGCTTTAGTTGTGAGACTAATCTGGGGTTTAAAGAGTAAAAATAATACAACCCTGCAGAAAACTGCAGGGATTTTTTTTTTATCATATGAGGTTAATAAAGATCTTGTCTATCACCACGAAGTCTGCAGCTAACAGAAGTATAATTATGTACAATTCCAGGCCTTGTATGGAGACGGGAACATTACAGGATACTGGCAGTGTTAACCCCTTGAAGACTAAAACCCTTACAGGTAAATTACAGTCAAGTGCTGAGGGAGGAATCGGGCGCAGAAAGCATATTAGGCACCAGATTTTTAATGGTGTCCTCTGAGACTAAATTGCAATCCTATTTGTCCAGAATGGGCTATTGCTTCTTCACCTCATTGTAAAGATGTATAAAGAAACATAAATGCGGACAGCCAAATGTGTTGCATGGCCACATAAAATATGCATCTTTTATTGACCTCCACCGTGCCTCTACAGAACTGTTGACTCAGCTGAAGAAAAGCAAGCTATATATTGAAAATAGGCCCCTCTGGGGGCTAAACATGGTAGTCTCCTTTCTCCAGTGGGCTGTCCACAGCTGTTTTAACGCTAACCATATCCTGCTGCTTATGTGAGCCTGGAGAATTAAATGTCCCTCTGATATGATATTCTCATCTACACTTATGGTCAGTGTTCTCTTTGTACAAAATAACAGTGTTTACTAAAACAAGAGACAAAATAGTTAATATACAGACTCATACCTCTCCAAATCTACCCGTTTTACCCCATATCTATGTTTACAGAAATATTTCATAAGATCATAAAATATGCAATATTATAGACTGACTCTTCTTTTAGTTATTCATCCATACATTCTTTAAACAAGACAAGATGTATTATTAAAAGTACGAGCACATTAAAAATTTCATTCCCCATCATTAGATCTGTCACGGTTTTGATCGTAGCAGTCATGCAGAGCTAAACGCTCCACAGCATCAAAGAAAGTCATTCATTTCTCATCAAAAGTATAGATGTACATCAGAAAACCATGGAAGTGAAAATATAAGCCAGTTCACAAATGTATTCGTTCTTTTCACTTCTTACCTGTTTAAGATTGTGTTATTTATAGGGCTATCAGTTGATTAAAATATTCAATCATGATTAATCACATGACCGACCATAGTTAATGTTGATTAATCGTAAATTAATGGCACATTTTTTATCTGTTCAAATTGTACCTTAAAGAGCAATTTGTCAAGTATTTAATATTCTAATCAACAGAGTGGACAAATGTGCTTTATGTAAAAGTATGTACTGTATATATTTATTATTAGAAATCAATTAACAACACAAACAACAACAAATATTGTCCAGAAACCCTCACAGGTACTGCATTTAGCATAAACAATATGCTCAAATCATAACATGGCAAACTCAAGCCCAAGAGGCAACAACAGCTGTCAGTGTGTTGACAATGGCCATGACAGTTTTTCCTCGCCAAAATGTAGCAGAAAAATCGGAGCGTTATATAGTGTCCTTCGTAACGAGCTAGTATGACATGGTTGGTAGCAATGGATTAGGTTTTCTAGTTTCTTATGATGGCAGCATCATCACTAGCTTTAAAACCGAGCCTCCGAAAGATCAAAAATAGCAAAACAAATGGTTTTACATATAGTAAAATTACAGTTGTTAATCAATCTGAGATCACATGGTAAATGGGTTATGTTTCTGAGTATAGAGGTGTATTAATATGGAAATGACCAGGCCTCATTCAACAATGACTCAACATGATTTCATCAGCCTAAAGTCTTTCAGATGACTTGATCTTGTTTATTTGATGTAATTTTGTACCATATTTTTCACACTATAAGGCGCACTTAAAATCCTTTAGTTTTCTCAAAAATAATCTGGTGCACCTGTATCAATTCTGGCTGTGCTTACTAACCTCGAACCAATTTTATGTGGTACAGGGTGCTCAAAAATCTGTCAAGATGCTTTATTACGGCTTTGGTAAGCTACGAAGCTGCACCGCTGGATGGATTGTCGGGGCATTATGGCACTCACACTGTCAAAACGAAAGTGAAGAAACTAATTCGGAGCTTGCCGTCATTCTGGGTGGATTAACTAAAGAACTCCAACCGCTAGATATTGGTGTCAACAGGTCGTTGAAAGTTTGACAAAAAATGATGGACCTGGTCACATATGGTAAAAAAAAAAAAAAAAGTCAAGCTCTATATGTTTTCAAACCAAATTGGAATATTATAGATAACAATACATAGATTTATTGGAAATAAAGAGCCTAAGTCTTTTATATCTGTATACGGAGTGAAACTCTAGCTCTTTGTAGATTGGTCCATGCTTACTGCACCTCTGTGTACATGGGGCTTTATTTTCTGAAGCTCTTCCCAATACTGAAAAGCAATAAGCTATTACATGGACATAAAATGACCCTTCTGAATTCAGCATGCCAGGTTTCTGCTTCCTTTAAGCTCAAACCAGTAGTGGATTTCTAAAAACATTCTTTAATTATGCATGTTATCAGAGTTACAGGTGTAAAAACAGTGTTATTCTGTTAGGTAACACCTTCAATCTACTTTGTGAACAGGTTGCAGCCCTGCAAGATGTGGAGCTCTAAGATCTCAGGTGAACATGTTATCACTTGTTTGGATTGTTATGTGTCTTGCAAAATTAAAATCAATGAATCAACCGGAAAAATACAAATACTCCCATCTCTCCAGTTGTGTTTTCATTACAGTCAAATGCCAAAGTCGACACCCGTGTACATGTAGCAGTGAGTAATATATTGAGGCCCACTTTCAGGTATCAGCAATCAGCAGAATATTGCTGCTACCACACAAGTCACAAGCACTTTCAACCAATAAAGATTTCTGCACAAGTTGTTTTGACTAACACATTCCTCTGCATAGTCAAAGTCAATTCTCAGTCATAATAGACCTGACTACATTCATCATATCAGTAATTATGCTGAGACAGGAGTCAGTGAGCTCCTTCTGTATTTCATTCCTAACAGGGCTAATGGGCAAGAAAGTCGTAACAAAGCAAGAGCACAACATTGACCATAATTCACAGTTATACAGTTATTTTTTTATCTTGCTTGTCTGCAGGAGGCTGTCACATCTTTAGAAGCCATTAACCATTACCATTAACTTTTTTAATCAAAGTATTCAAATTCAAAATGTTATGTGCATTATCCTGATGATAAAGAATGCACTTTAGTACATTATTTGGACTCATGTATTCAGATGGAAGCATTTGACCTGCAACAAAGAGCACATTCAACTAAATTAAAATATTGATAACCACACTTTCTGAAGTCTCTACATGGCAATTAACACAATATAATAAAACCTAAACTAAATATTGACTTCAGACACTTGATACTCAAACCATAGCTGACCCTTGTTAACCAATCAGATTAAAATGTATTATTTAGAGTGGATGAATATCTGTGACCATTACAAAAACTGCCAGTACAACAAATGTTTTCTTCTTTATTTTTGTCCATAATTGCGTACAGCTTGTCTAGGCCTACTTTGTTTTTCAGTAGCAACATGTCGACATGCTGAAGGGTTAATATGCATGCCGTACTTCGGATTCATCATTCCCATTGTGGTGCCAGTCCACCTGTCCTGGAAGACTTCAGCGTCCAGACAAATGGGAAAAATTCTTGTCAAACACTGTCTGTTTATTTAGCTGGTAGGCAAGCTATTTAAAGTCCCTCTGAAATGGAAGTTAGAGCGTCTTTAGCTTCTGCTCTCTGACGTATTTCACAGTTTAGCACAATACGGAGAAAATATGCCTGGCAAGGGCCAGCTAGTACCGGTGGATCATCCCACACCGAGCACAAGATAAAACAAAAGTGTCACTGCAAAATGGAGTGTGTCACAATAACCGTTTTATGTCAATTACCTTGTTTTCTTAATCATCGGAAGCCAAAATTGTAATTTCGATTAAATTCAATTAACTGCACAGTCTTACTGTGTATAGTATTACTAGAGCGTGGTAACGTTCTGAAAGCGTACCTGCTCCTCTCAACCCACCTGACCCTATAACACATAGTTACAACAAAGGGGACTGCCAAACATGTCTGACAAAGATTAACAAACCACTGAAACTCTCATTTGGAGTCAAGAAGTGAGTTAATGTGTGTGCAGCATTGTGTTGATTAATCAAAGAAATCATAGATTTATCATGTATAAAGCATGTGTTCATTAGAATATGGATCTTTTGTTAGAATGAATAAGTAGCTCAACAGTATAGATATCTGAAAATAGTCAGTCATATCATCATATATCATAGTCATATCTGGCTACAGTGTACATGTTTTTGCATATGGTGAACACTGGATCAACATTTCCTTGATTTTAATAAAATAAGCAAAACCGTGTTTGACAAACATTCAAATGAATTTGTATTATAAAAAAAGACATATGAACTTTCAAGACTTGTATAGATACACAAGCCTGCACTACCCTTCCCATCCCTCCTCCTTTTTGCTGTGACGTTCATTTGCGCCCTGTAATTAACTCAGCATACCTCTGGCATGGTGTAAAAATAAACCGCAATTTAGCTCTGATGGCAATTTAAGCGCGTGTGCGTGGAGGGGTAATGGTACAACAAACGATATCAAGAGGTTAATAGGAAGAGAATTAAAAGTGAGATTAGACACTGATTAGCTCCTATAGTGCGGTAGATGAAGAGGAGAGGGAGGTAAAAGAAATGAGAGCAGGGTAGAAGAACAGAAAGGAAGAAAGGATAGACGTTTAAGGAAGGAAGGACTGGAGATGAGAGGAGACGTGGAGCAAAGAGAGGAGTCTAGACGAAAGCAAAGACGGTTGTAAGTTATGCAAGTTGGATATTTGTAGAGGTGAAATCTTTGCCTGGTTACTAATGTGACATATGGATATCCCTACATTACGCCTGGTACAAAATATAGTAGACAATACAAGTTTCGGTGAGAGAGAGAGAGAGAGAGAGAGAGAGAGAGAGAGAGAGAGAGAGAGAGAGAGCGCTTGGTGTCAGCGCACCAGTAGAAAACAGCTTATTCACTTCAGCAAATTGCGTAAAGGCGCACAAATAATCACACAATGTGCGTCTGGCGACGGCGCACCAGGATGAAGAAAAGAGAAACCTTGGTGTCAGCGCACCAGCAGAAAACATCGCATTCATTCCTACAAAATGCGTAAAAGCGCACGGATAACCGCACAATGAGCGCCTGGTGACGGCGCACCATGACTAAGACCAGAGAAATGTTGGTGTCAGCGCACCAGTATCCTAAAATCAGACCGCATCCACAAGTCCAAATAAAGGATTTGAGAAAGTAAAACAAATTATATATATTAGGGCCACACCTTTTATTTTTTAACATTCAAAGCTTTACGTTTTTAATAGTAATAATTAGATTGTTAACGTCATGAATGAAGCTTCAAAGTATTTGGTACTATTTACTATGTACAGCCCTATTATATATATTTATTTATTTGTATTTTTTAACTGAAGGGCTTACTTTATTTGTAGAGGAAGTCCATGAACTTATCCATCTGGACGAAGATGTCAAAGTCCTCCTTTTCAGGTGTATTTCTCCTTTTCAATGGAAATATGACCCAAGGATGAAAGCCAGCTCTGTTCCAGTCTGTTATGGCTGTACGTCTTTATGTGCTTTAACCAGATATATTATAGTTTCGTTTGTGATATCCGTGGCTTCATCCACATCCACTGCAACAACATGCTGCTTGTATGTCATTTAATTATGACTCTTGAAAACCTCTCTGGCTTCAGTTAAATCATCCTGGATCCGACGTGATGTTCTGGTAAACACAGCTGTGTGGCAAACATGTCATCTTTCTCTGCCATCATATATGCGACAGTTCAGGGTTCACCTTCCTGTTCCCATCGTTTCCCGGAAAGGCAAGGTAACATGTCACAACGATGAGGCAATTTAACAGTTTCGCTTAATTGAACAGGTCACAGTATCCCGCTTTATCCTCAGGCTGTCGCTGCCGCTGGAGAACAGTAAAAGTGGAAAAGAAAAAGTTTGCTAGGTAGCCATATAAAGTTAGCTAGTCCTTCTCGCTCCTCCCGGTTTGAAAAGTCAGTGTAGCAGGTCGTGTGCTGCTTCACCATTAGTGACCACAGCTCTTTACTTCTTCATGAGACCCTGCTGAAACTCGTTTAAAGTCGGAAATAGCCGCGCTGACAGCAGCCATGAAGCTAACCGCGTTAGCCGCTAAGCTGCGAAGGGCGCCGCCACAGTCAAGCGAGAGGGAGTGGATGTCACGTGACGCTCTTCTTCTTCTCTTGTTTGAATGGCAGCTCAAACAGCTAGAGGTTCATACCGCCACCTATTGGACAGAAGTCTGTAATGTCACATGTTGTTGTTGCTGTTCTTCTTCTTCTTCTTCTTCTTCTTCTTCCTATATTCTTTATTATTGTATTATATTATATTATATTATATTATATTATATTATATTATATTATATTATATTATATTATATTATATTATATTATATTATTATTATTATTATTATTATCTTCTCCATATGTGTAATGCAATATATCCTCTACTACTACTCAAACTCATTTTAGTTTATGGGCCACTTACAGCCCAATTTGATCTTAACTGGGCCGGATGATGAAAACACCTCCAAATATTTCCCTTTGTTTTAGTGTACAGAAGTGAAAGAACATTCTGACAGCATTCGCAACTGATGAGCAGTTCTCAACTGTCTTTGCAAGTTATTGTGTTTTTCACCACGGTGAGTCTGATAGTGGCGCCCAATATTATATTCCTTGAAAAATGAAAGGTGCTGTGAACACACCCATTTACCTCTGTGAAGAAAAAGGAACTAGGAAAATCAGACACTCTGTATGTTTGACACCCCTGCTCTGTTTTATTAAAGAGGAAAAAGAGCCATCCTAGTGACTTCTGTTCCTGCTCCTGCTGTTCGCAGTATCCCAACCAGATCCCATTCCTCTCCATCCTCTCTGACTTTATCATGCAATCTTTGTCTTTCTGTTTTATACCATGTTACAGTACAATAAAATATGTTCAAAATTTTCTTTATCCCCACAATTTAACCCCACAATTATGCCAATCTAACTTTTTTCTTTTTACTTCAGTATGTATGGGGGCGGCAGTAGCTCAGTCTGTAGGGAGTTGGCTTGGGAATCGGAGGGTCACCGGTTCAAGTCCCGACATGACCAAGAACTGAGTGTGAACTGGTAGCTGGAGAGGTGCCAGTTTACCTCTTGGGCACTGCCGAGGTGCCCCTGAGCAAGGCACCAAACCCCCAACTGCTCGGGGCGCTTGTCAGGAGCAGCCCCATCACTCTGACATCTCTCCATTGTTGCATGTATATGGGTCCTGTTTGTGCATGTGTGTCTCGGGTCTGCATGTACCGTGTATAAGTAAAACTTATTTTGTCACAGATGTTGTAATTTCACAGTTTGGTGAAGGACTTTGCTTCAAAACCAGATATACTTCCTGGGGTCTTGGGCCTCAGCTCCCATGACCTTGTACTTCCTGCATTCAGCTACATTCAGGTCAGGAATGGTATTTTTAGGAGCAAATGGCAAAAGGAGCATGCTATACCACTCTGAATAGTTTTATTGGAGTATGTGTAATCCTGATACAAATATGAATAATGGAAAGTTATAAAAATTAGAAGTTATAAAGAAATACAATCCATAAAAAAATGAATTACGGATAAAAAAAAATCTATAAATACACATGTCTTGTAATCATTTATTTTTAGCTTTGGTAAAGCACTGCCTACCCTGAAAGCACATCACTGATTTGTAGGCAATAAAACACAGTTCAGTTGTGTCACATTTGTTTAGGAAGCAGAAATGCTTGAGTTCAGGAAGCGGACAAATAAAGCATTTTACATTTACACAGTGATGATGTTGAGGGTCTGACGCTGAGTCCATTAATGTGCAGTGCAAACTGGTACCTGTAGGGATTTGTCCTTTGTATGGCACAAACGTTGTTGCAGTTGTAAAAAAAAAAACTACATTACTCCTAAGCGCGCGCACACACACACACACACACACACACACACACACACACACACACACACACATTTCTTCCAAGTGTCCCCCTATACCTCTGTGTACACGTACTGACAGAACATGCTGTAGGTCCGAGTCTTCTTCATTTTCTGCTTCATCCAAATGGAAACCACTTTCTCCTCCTCATGTCCACCAGTTAGATGCAGAATGAAATCAAATGAATCCCACTGAGCACCAGTCCAGCTGATGCTCTCTCTCTGAATTGAGTTCAGATTTGTCAGCATGAGCTCTCCATTAGCTGTGGCTGAGTAGTAGTAAGTCTATTAGTAAGGGGCTGAAGGTAATTGCCAAAATAAAGGAAGTGATAGAGATGAAGGGCTCTATTTTCATGCTGGCAAAAAGGCGGTAGAAATTCAAATTGGCATTTTTTTGTCCCCTTGTGCCTGTTCTGGTAATTCAGCTCTGAACAAACCTGTGGTGAAGCTATACATGTACTTTGGTATTCATTCATACCTTAGTGGGAACGAAGGAGGTCTGTTCAATGTTATAGATTAGTTGTTACTAGATAGATTACTTGTTATTAGAATCTGCTGCTTTCTTTTTTGTGTATATATACATATATATATATATATACATGTATATATATATACATGTATATATATATATATATATATATATATATATATATATATATATATATATATATATATATATATATATATATATATATATACATACATATATATGTGTGTGTGTGTGTGTGTGTGTGTGTGTGTGTGTAAATATTTATTATTGGAACATATATATATATATACAACACATATATAAATATTGTCCAGACACCCTCACAGGTACTGCATTTAGCATAAAAAATATGTTCAAATCATAACAGCAGCCCAACAGGCAGCAACAGCTGTCAGTGTGTCAGTGTGCTGATTTGATTATGACTTGCCCCAAACTGCATGCGATTATCATAAAAAAAGCATGTCTTTAAAGGGGAGACTGATGGGTACCCATAGAACCCATTTTCATTCTAAATATGGAGGTCAGAGGTCAAGGGACCCCTTTGGAAAATGGCCATGACAGTTTTTCCTCACCAGCATTTAACACAAATCTGGAGCTGTATTTAGCCTCCTTCCCACTAGTTAGTATGACATGACTGGTACCAATGGATTCATTAGGTTTTGTATTTTCTAGCTTTAAAATTGAGCCTGCTACAACAACAAAAATTTGTGGCATGAAAACTAATTTTTGTCAACACGTTATTATTGATTTGACAGCCCTAATATAGATAGATCAATAATGAATACTGACATAAATAGTCAGCATTCATGACACACTTATAGAGTGCAGACTGGTTGGTTGAAAACTGTATTTAAACTTTGGTATTTTGTTCATGCTGAAGAGGCTTCCCACCACAGCAGTTCAATACAAGACAAAAAGGAGACAGTATTAAAGGAAACCATGTTAAAGTAAAACAAATATGAGGAAACAAAATTGCAGACATTTGTTGACCAAAACCATGTGCTCTGCAAACCTGCAGATGCATTCGTGCTTGTGCCCAGATTCATGGTAACAAAAGTCAAACATCCGGTGTGCTGTATAATTATTAGTTCAGTGGATTGTCTGATGAAAGAATATAGCCCTCTTTTTGTTGGAAAAGGGTTAAACATCTCAAAACCAGTCTCTGTTAAGGATTTGGTGATTGAGTCAGTAGTGTCATATAGCTGAGACAAGCATCCATTTTACATTCATCATTCTATGAAGTACCCCGTGAATAGGATAATTGTGGCTTAAAAAACCCTTTCTCCTACTATACAATAGGTAATGATTGCTGAGTGTGGCTTTCACTAATAAAGAATTGGGTGGTAACCTGAGGAAAATTCACCAAATTACAACAGTAATTCAGTTTATACTCTGTAGTCATCCTGCTTGTTAGCAACATTATCCACATTTCCGCCCTTGTGTTGAATGAACATGACAGTTCCTGGTAGGAAAAAAACCCAACATGAAACAAATTTGAATCGAACTTCTTCATTTACTAATTTTCAGCATGCAAAGTTGCTTTTTGATCAAGCACATCTGAACCCAATCAGCCCCAATGTGAGAAAAGTCAAGTCGTAGGTTTTCTTTTTGTTTGCATGTTTGCATGTTCTGTGTTTCTCACTTCCTGTTTTATTTTGAAGTTTACTTCCCGTTTCAGTTTAGGTCACTTCACTTCCGGTTTTGCATGCTCCCCGCCCGCACCTTCGTGCACCTCCTCCTGACCTAGTTTCTAACACCATTCACCTGGTTCTGATCGTCTTCTCCCCGCCCTGATTGTGTTCACCTGTGTATAGTTAATCACTCCCCTCACTAGTATATAATGTGTGCTTCCCCTTCCTCCTGTGCCAGTTCGTCTCTTCTCGTAAGTTTGGTACCCGCGTTCTTTTCCTTGTGCTCTCGTGTTTTCAAGCCCGTGTATTGATCTCTGCTTGTTTTTTGACTTAGCCCTTGCCTAGTGATTTTGACACTGTTGCTGTATATTGCTCTACTGTGTATCGACCTGTTTAGATTAAAGACGCTGATTTTTGAAACTGCCCGTGCCCTGAGTCTTGCATTTGAGTCCACTCCTGTTGTGTTTCCAGTTGTGACACCCAAAGCAGGTTTGTTCGTCTTGTTTTATGCATGTGCCCCTCTTGTTTGTTTTGCAGTTATTTGTTGATGGGCTTTCTCTTTTGTATTACCACAGCAAATTTAATTAGAGCTGAAGGAATACAAATCAGTGTTCAGCGAATACTATTTGGTCCCCTAATAAAGGACTCGGAGAGGGGAAGGAAAGAATTACAAATGTGTTTTCAAGAGCTGGAGAGAGAATTGCTTGAGGAATGTAAACCTTTTAACAAATTAATGTCATTTTACAAATTGGCCCTATAGGCTGAAGTGAACGCACCCACTGAAGAATAAAAGGACAGATGTTTTCTCATGTTTTTCAGAGCAATTTTTGATATCGGAGTAACAAACCTGATATTAAACTGAAGTGCGTGCAGGCTTCCCTTTTAGATGACTGTCAAGGCAAAGCATTGCGGTGCCATTACAGAAGGAACAATGCATGAAACAACAGTGCAGACAGTGAAAGACAGACTGAACCTCCATCTCAGATTGAGACAAAAACTGCACTTGTTTCAAGTGTCAAGTTTGTTTTTCACAACAAGGACACAGCAAGCAGTTGCTGGTAATGAAAATCTTGTGTCTCAGGTACCCTTTAACAGTGTTTTCAGAATCATCTTGTGGTGTACTGTTTAGTTGTAAAATGAGAAAGTTTGTGACCCAGCAGCCATGTTGAGATCAGTTGAGGAAATACCAAGCACCGCCCAGCAGCCAGGGCAAACTTTCTCATTTTACAGTACAGTAGCTAGAGATGCAACAAGATATTTCTGAAAACATCTAAGGTGAGAAATAGTCACCACAGTCACAAAATATTGATTCATATTCATATCGGCTGTCTTTGTTGAATGAACAGCCAATAGGAACGCTCTCTCTCTGAAATGACCTGTGATTGGCCAAAATGTCCTATCACCAGCTAGATTTTCTTAAGCCTGAAAACAGAGCCATGAGGAGGTGAAGACGTCTAGTTTTCTCTCAGAAAACTTGAATTACAACATGCTGAAAGGTTATTATGGAATTTTTGCCCAATGATGCCAAAATATTCTGTCTACTGCAAATCTAAAATTTCAAATGGATAAGCTGAATGTAAACATGATGTAATGTGATTATGTATGATGAGAGGTAAGCAATATTTTCAGAGGTGTAAACAGGAATGTAGTATGTATAGAAAAGTAATGAAGCAGTCCCTGAGCCTAGTTGTGCAGGACCAGATGCTGTGGTACCGTCTCCCAGATGGCAGCAAGCAGAACAGTTTGAGGCTGGGGTGGTGTTGGTCTCTAATAATGCTGTCGGCCTTATTCTTACTCTACTGGGTGTATAGAGGTTCTCCATGGATGGCAGCTCTGTCCTGGTGCTGCAGAGCCTTGTGGTTGTGGGCGGTGCAACTGCCATACCAGGTGGTGATGCAGGGTACTTTTGATGGTGCACCTGTAGAGTTGCAGAGTATCCTGGAGTCCATGTTGAACCTCCTCAGCTTGCAGAGGAAGAATAACCACTGTCTTGCCATCTTGGTGATGCTGTCTATAAGTCCAGGTCAGGTCCTCACTAATGTGAACTCCGAGAAACCTGAAACTGCTGACTGTCTCCACTGTAGTCCCTTTAATGGATTTTGGGGCGTGTCCTTCTCCCTGTCTTTT
Organism: Pterois miles; assembly: GCA_947000775.1. NCBI lineage: Eukaryota > Metazoa > Chordata > Actinopteri > Perciformes > Scorpaenidae > Pterois > Pterois miles. The sequence continues at coordinate 7,356,745 of CAMQGK010000318.1, forward strand.
CCTGTACTCCACAATCAGGTCCTTTGTTTTGCTGATGGCTTCTCAGTTCTGAGTTGGAAAAGACTTCACATCTCGTCACATACTGACGCTTTGCCAGACTCCTCTGTGTCACTTTTTGGTGACAGCAAACACATGCTTAATAAGAAGAAGAAGAAGCGGCCAGTTGGTCTTGGTCGATGGAGGACTTGAACCGGCGTCCTCCGCGTCCTAACCCAAGTCCTTACGGACTGAGCTACTGCCGCCCCAAATGTTGTTGTGAATGTTGTGAATTAAACAAAAGCACTTGTTTAGGGTGAGGCAACACAACCACTTAGTAAACTTTAGGAAAAACAACATGGTTTAAGGTTAAATCACTGCATTTGTACTGAGATAATGTGACCTGAAGTTGCAAAAACAATACATGAATGAACAGCTGATTGCAAAGTGAAAGTGAAACCTAAGGCACAGGACACACACAGCGGTCTCCTGGATGAAAGCCTTGTGTTTGTGGGACCCATCTGCTCGCTCGGTGCGTCTCTTTCGCTTTCTAAACTATGTCACCACAACACTTTCCCTGAGCGTTTACTGCTGCGGATGAGTTTCCACTGTAGTTAATAGAACGTCCGGTGCATTGCATACCAGCAAATGCCAATGGCCTTGACAAATTGCCAGTATTTGATGCCTTGGGAATGACAACGGGCTGAGAACATCCTTTGGGTGTTGTATCAGTCACCTTTTTAGTCTCACTTTTTCATTTAAAAACAAATACACAACAGCCAATGGCACAAATGCACATAGCCAGGTTTTCAGCTACCAAGCCACAGAATAGATTTCTTAGTGGCTGATTAATCATATTTAAAGAAAGAAAGAAAGAAAGATATTCCTTTATTAGTCCCACAGAGGGGAAATTTATTTTTTCACTTTTTTTTTTAAAAAAAAAAAAAAAAAAAAAAAAAAAAAATAAAAGAGGAGGGGGGGGGGGGGGGGCTCCCCGCGAGGGGGGAGGGGGGGGGGGGGGGGGGTGGCTTGGGGGGGGGGCCGCGGGGGGGGGGGGGGAAAGGGGGCCCCCCCCACAACAAAGGGGTTGGGGTCGGGGGGGGGGGGAATCGGGGGTCGTCCCCCTCCTCCCCAACCCAATTCCGGACGGACAGAGCCCCCCCCATTTATGTCTGTTTCTCTCCAGACATCCCAGGTTTACAGTGTAAAACAACTAAATCCCTCTGTCTTTTATTCCCTCTTGCTCTCCATCTAACCTGTGCCAGTTTATTTCCCTCCCATCCTCTCCCCTGGCTTCCTTTCTGCACCCCTCACTTTACTTTTCAATACCTCTTTGCCCCTCCACTGCCTTGTTTTGTGCTTCTTTCCTTCCTCTCCCCCCTTGACCTCAGCGCCTTCCCTCATTCTCCCATAGGCCAGCTTTGTTTCTCAGTATTAATTGGCCCCATCTTCCTTCTGCTTCATGGGTCCATTAATAAATTATTTCATTGCTGAGAGGTTACAGGAGCTGTAGGTCTGGGCCAACAAGAAACTGTAGTACACTAACACGTGAGCAGGCACAGAAACTCTAATGTAAACACATCACACACAAATAACCTGACATCTGACAACAACATCTGTCCTGTTTTATGGGCAATAGCACTTCATTTTATTAGCAGTTGTTAATTCTGTACAAGGTTTTACACATCTTCTGACAGAAAATGCAGAAGTGTTTAGTTAAACCTGCATTTATTAATTCAGGCCGTTCTCATACACCTTTCGTAACTATACAGCACTTATGGAAAGTAATACACCATATTGGATTTCATATATAGTCCACAAAATAATTTTGTATATAATTCATATAATTGTGAACCAGAAAGTATAAAGACCGACAAATGCAGCATAGGGTCAAAAAACACTGGACATTCATCCAGGACCCACTGTTCACACCCTGTGGGAAGCCATGTTGATTTATTTGTCACGTTACTTTTATACTTAAGTACCATATTTTTCACACTATAAGGCGCACTTAAAATCGCCCAACTGTTTAACTCAGACACTGATGATGAAGGATTTGATGGATTTGTGGAAGAGGGATGAACTGAAAAGTGTATTTCATGTGTTACAACTGAAAAATGTTGAGAGTTATTGAAGTTATTGAGTTATTAAATGAATTGAATAAATTTTGACTTATCTGACTGTTTTATTTTGCTTAATGCGCCTTATAATCTGGTGCCTTTACAGTGCGAAAAATACGGTAATGGCACTTCTGTCATTATAATCCAAACCCTGATCTTTTCCTAAACCTATCCAAGTAATGTTGTTGCCAAAACCTAACCAAGTTATTTCCTGTGAAGATGGAAGTTTATTTTGAAAAGACTATACATGTAATGAGCAGAAACTGTCATGTGTTGTTAGACATGTGTAGGAAAACCTGTGAAAAATGAGGAATAACTTTTTGTGTGGTGTGGCGGGACTTTTCCACTGTAGGGCTGCGGCCCTGTGGTGTATTTCAGCCATTTTTGTAATTTTTAAACATTATGAAATTATGCTCTCATGTTTTTGTTTTGGTGCTCTGCACACATGTGGCACACGCCCACCTGCTCTCATCCCCGGGTCTCTGAAGCTCTGTGTGTGCCACCATCGCCTGGCAAAGGTGGCGGTGTCTGCAACATGGAAGTCCTGGGGGACCACGGTCATGCTATGTACCCAAATCCATGAATATGTATATATATAGGACACTACCACAGACATTATTTAAATATTCCATTGCAATACTGCTTTCAGCAAATTGTTCATCTATCTGCCTATTAGCTATTGTTGCTGGTAAGACAACCAAAACCAAAAGAATGAACTAATACTTTCCTCAGCTTTCAATGTTAACATCAAAAATATTACTTAATTGCACTGTTTCAGATCACGTCCTGGCCATGCTATCCACTTTAAAATCAGTAGCTTTTTTCAAAGCTCATGCTTGTTCGCTGCTGTAGCCTAACTCAGCAATGGACCAATTTCCTGGTTACAGTTTGTGAATAATTAAACAAAGACGTCTAAAACTTTGACCTTAAAAAAAAAACTAAATAAGAAAAATATGGTTCTTTGCTTGAGATGTGCAACAGACCCTGCAGTGTTTACGCAGTTTAAAAGAGTTCTTGTGGAGTAAGAAATAAGAGATGAGTTTTATGATTGTACAGTGTTGAGTCTCTTGTAAAAAATCCAGTGAACACTTCCCTGCACTTTGCTGTTTATTTTTTGATCCATTTTTCGTTTTGCTCTCTATATTAAGAGTATTTTACTGACACTCTGAAGACTTCGTGGTGAAGATAGGACGACGAGGGTTTGGGAGGATTTGATTACTAACTCCCCTTTTCCCAACATGGTTTGGACGTCAACAGAGTGTGTCTGAGACTGAGTGTGTTTGTATATGACGGCAGAGAGGCTGCACACAGCTCTATGGGCTCAGGCTACTGCATGACACAGTATTGTTACTCTAAGTCCACAGTAATCAGCCTGAAACAAAACCAGCCCATCAGTAATTACCCCAATCCTTCTGATAACCAATCTGTCACTGTTGATCGCTGTTTTACATCCTGCACTAACATCCTGTCCCCAACAGCAAATACATTAAGGAAGAAAAGAGAAATGTCATAATGCAATTAACTCATCTATGCGGTGTGTTGGCCTTGAGGTGATACTTCGGTTATAAAGCCAGTTATTGTTCAGTTCATGAATGTTCAGTTAATGTTAAAAGTTCATGTAACGGTGCCATATGATATCTTTGCGGTACATTGCAGCAGTGCTACATCTATATGAAAAGGTATGTGAATGACAAAACTGTGCAATAAGAATGCCATTCTTGCTTTTGGCGTGTCATTTGTCATGCCATGTAGTCTGTACTGACTGCAATGTAAATGCAGTCGCATAAATATGCTATGCTTGGAGCTAATAATGCAGGGCGGGAGGGGAGGTACATGTTATGTTGTTTCTGTATGTGTTTTACTCATTACTTATTTTAATGGCAACCACAACGTTTTTCCTAAACCTAACTAAGTGGCTTTGCTGCCCCTTGCTGGTACTACACCTTCATTGAGAGGTGAAGTTCCTCCGCTTCCGTTGGACCACCATGGGACTTTATTTTGGAAAAAATATTGTAAGGTAATCAATACTGTAAGACAAATTTATTTTTTTAAATTTAAGTTACGCCATGAACCACACGTTTGTTAATTCAAAATAATTTTGCAAGTCAAAAAAGTCTTGTAGTATCATTAAGTTTTGTGTGAAACTGCTCAGTTAATTACATCCCCCATCACACATTATACGCCACCTGAGGTGTTTTGCTTGAATCCAGCACTTGGAAACAAGTGTTTATGTAATATGAAGCCATTACCGCAAAATTAACCTCTCATTGCTTCATATTAGTCTATTCATCAAGACATGCCATCACAACATATATGTTTGTTTACAATGTAAATCACAATTTAAAAGAAAACAAGTAAAAATGTCATATTCTTCACACAAAACAACATACATTTTGCTGAATGCTGGAACCTCAATGTGACTGAAAAATAACTTAAAATGTAGAGTCAAGCTTTGGAATAAAGTTTACTCTTCAGAAAGCTGGATTTGAGACTGTATGCACCATGTGCTGCTTTTCCTAAAAATATATTCTATATTTATTCTGACTTCTAGACTCCTCTGACTCTTTGAGATAGTACACAAGCCTTTGATAACAAAGATAACAAACATATTGATTGATTGACTGGTTGTTTGATTGATTACTGCTGCCTGACCTTTTGCCGGAAAAGTCTGAATGAAGCAATAAGAGAAGAGTAAATACAGAGCCGCTGGGTATCTTTGCTACTGGATCATGAGCCAAAATGGAGCCTGATGCTGGTCAATGTCAGCGAGCAGCAGTATGACTGCGGGGTACAGGATGAGAGTTGTTTTTTATTTGGGCCCCAGGCCAAAAATGCTAAATACATTTATATGTACAATGCTCCACCATGCCAGGCATGTTTTTCGCAGAGAGAAATAAAGATAACATGGTGAGCACAGAGAAAAAACATTGTCACACCTTCAGATCTCATGCGTGCTCATGCACATACAGCAGGCCTACAAACGCACACTTTCTTAGTGTTTCTCTTATTTTTTTCTTGTCTGGTAAATATTTCAGACATAACAGATTCCACATCTCATTTGTAGTCCAGCGGTGGCATGCTGGTCCGAGTTACGCTGTGTAGAGATGGCTTTGCTTTCCGTCACGTCAAGGCTCTGCTGTACATGCGGCCGTGCTCCTCTGAGGATGATACCATTTCCAATTTATTAAGCCACGCTTTGTTTGAGAGGGCCTCCAAATTAAAGTGCCGGATTTTGTTTTTTTTTCTCCCTCTTCCCACCCTCCGTCTCTGTGCTCTTACACTGCAGAGTGCTGCAGCGAGCATGACTTTGTCTCTGATCCTTTAATATACAGCCAGGGTCCTCTGTGCTCACCGCTGTGAGTGTGTTTGTGTTCTGTTGGAGTCCTCTCTGCTCTGCCAAAGAAACTCAGCCCAACCGAGTTCTTTCAATTCATTAGCTCCCCACCAACGTAGCCTGCTAAAACAAGCAGAAGCAGCGCTTGTTTACTGGGCAATTATACAACAGACATGATAAACTTTCTGTTTCGTCAGATAAGTACTCTACCTTTGCTACAATTTCTGGTTGAAGTATGTTTCTGTCTTTCTCTTCCACTCACCTGCTTTGAGTGCAGCTAATTTCCAGATTTGAGCTCCTACTACTACTACTACTACTACTACTGTAGAGAATTGGAACATTTAAAACATGACATTTAAAGTTATTTGTAAGTCAGAGAGTATGCTTCAAGTTATTGAAGTTACTATACATTTAACAAGATTAATGCTTTGCGCTTGACTATGAGTGACAAACACAACAAAGCAGCAAGTGCGGGCAATTAATGGTTTGGCCAATTAATGAGTTGGCCGATTAACTGGGCCGTTTTTACATTCTTTCATAATTGGCATCGGCCGAGGCCTGAGCATATCAAGCCGATTAGCAAGCTGGCACATCTGCGGGCAGCGCAGCGTCGTTGCTGTAGAACATGTGTGACTCCGCCCCTTGTGTTAAACTGCCATCCTACCAGCAGACCTCAGTAGATGTCGCCCAGTGGGCGAACCTTCGCAAGAGTGCGAGAGAAGAACATCGTCCTAACTGGGAGAAACTGTACAGACACAAAATGCAGATTGGAGACAGACCATAAGTGTTGTTCAATAAATGTTTAAGTTAAGAAATTTTGTGTATCATTTGTTATTATTAGGCTGTTATATTTTATCGGATGGAGGAAAAAAGAAAACCAGCCAAAGATATCTGCAAAAAAATCAGCATCATATATCGACCATTGGCTGTCCTGATTCTGTAAAAAATCGGCATCAGCCATAAAAACCAAATCGGTCTTCTTCTAGTCATGCTAGGAGTGCTGTAGACCACTTAAGCACTCCAGCGCTTTGAGTTAAATGCTAACATCGTCCTGCTAATGCTCCCACAAATACGTGGTAACATGCTGGTGTTTACCTGACACAATGCAAACATAAGTACGAGAAACTAGTCACGAACATCACTATAAGGCAGGTCATAACCATCGCTAACCTGACTTACAAGTAACACAAATACAAAATTTACACAGATGTGTTTACAGTCAGTACAGACTACATGGCTTACGGCTTGTTGTACGTGTTGTACATTAAATGACTTGCGCATTATCGTGTCATTCATTCATTTTCAGGTGAACGGGCTGATCTTGTAAATGTATAGATATTATTAATTGGCTTCATCAGAGGAAAAGTAATAATCATCGGAGGGACATGAATGTCTGTACAAAGTTTTATGATAATCCATCCTATAATCGTTGAGATATTTCAGGCTGGACCGAAGTGGGCCAACCAACATGGCTAAAAACACACAACAAAAAAACACATTTGGAAGTTATGCTGTTGAAACAACACTGGCTTACCTACACTGAATAAATGCATTCATGTTAGTCCCAAATATATTTTGACTAATGTCACAGGGAAATCCAAAAGAAATAATCGTGTTTCCCCCTTTTTGCATAGAGATCTAGAGTATATTGAAAGATTTATTGCTTTCTTCCACATTTTATACAGCATGCCCCTGTGCTTCAGGTAAGAATAATCTTTTTAATATTACCTCCAGCTCTTTTCGCCTCCCCACCATTTCTCTCAATAAATTTGTACAAACCAACCAATTCAGAAACCCAAACAATCTGGTTCAAAGTTCCACAGAGAGAGGGAAGGCAATATAGTGAAAGCATTAACTCCGCTCTGTTTTGTTTTCTTGCTCCCTGTCTACAAAACATCTTTGTCTCCAGCCAAAGAAATCCACACTGAGTCTTGCTAAGCACTGAGCATACATTGCATTTTCATCCACTAAACCAAACTTCGGGGTCTTGTTAGACACCCAATTCCTCGCCAGAGTGGAGCCATCAGCATCCTCACACTTAAACAGCAGAGGATGTAGCAAACAGCATTTTAGTAAAGCGGACAGAGAGGAAGAGGAGGATGCCGGTGGTACCACTATGCTTCTCTATGAAATGCAAGTCAGGTCTAGCCGGTGCTGTGCTCTGGCAGAGGACATCTCACCTAATAAAGTTCGGAGAAAGGAAGACATGAAAGACAGAGAGGGAGAGAGAAACAGAGAAAGCGTGAGGCCAAGAGAGAGAGCCAGCACTCTGGAAAAGAGACAGACAGACCAGAACATGCAAGGAGGCAGAGCTGAGACAGAGACAAAGAGCCCACAGGGAGACAGGAAATAAAAGGTTTGGCTTTAATCCAGCAAGGCCTTTCTGTATTTTCAATCACGCTGGTTTTATGACATTTGATGATTTGGCGATAATTTAGTTTTATAACATTATTACTGGACTTTTTCTTTCTCCAGCGGTTGACTTTCTGGTCATGACAATTGCTGTAGCTTAGCTGTCAAACTTTTCCAACAACTTTTCAATAACAGCAGAAAGATAAGCCAGTCACATTGGTGATTGTATTAACTGTTATCTAGCTGTTAGCACCATTGGAGAGCAAACATACTTAGTGCGATGTTCTCTATCTGGTCCACGGACGACGTAGTTTATACTGATTGTGCTTTTGTGCTTTTGGTTGTGTGAGTGTGTATGAGCACATTTATGCAGAGTGTGTGCAAACACGGGAACAGATAAGCCGGTGATTCACTGAGAGTGGCTATGAGACTAATTGGCCAGTAATAAAACCACTGGCTTAATTACTCACACACAGATATTTAGCTTGTCTTCAGCAGAAATCAGAGTATGGAAAAATCTGCACAAGGTCAGTGGTGTACTGTAGCAACTCTATCTATCTGTCTGTCTGTCTGTCTGTCTGTCTGTTGTAAGGTTGATATAGGTAACAGTACAACATAAGCATTCATTTGCACACAAATATCACTCTTCTTTAAGCTATGTTTTGGTCTCCACCTGCAAAGACCACTGCTGTAACGTTTGAATGAATTAGGGATGTGCGTGATTAGTCGACTCGTCGATTAAACATTGCCACCCTCACTACTCGGCACCAGAAATACAAGTAAACAGAACATAGAGCTGTCAAAGTCAACATGAAAATAACATGTTAACACAAATTTGTTTTAATGCCACTAATTTCTTTAAGGCATTAACGCCACTTGCGATTTTTTGGTTGCAGTTGGCTCAGTTTTAAAGCTAGAGTGAAGATACTGGTATCATATGAAACTAGAAAGCAGAAGGAGGCTAAACAACGCTCCAAACTTGCGCAGACTACTGAGGAAGGGGTCCCTTGCCCTCTGACTTCAAGATATGTGAATGAAATTGGGTTCTATGGTACCCAAACGTCTTCCCTTTACAGCCCACTTTATGATAATCACATGCAGTTTGGGTGAAGTCATAGTGAGTTTGTCATGTTATGGTTTGAGCATATTTTATGCTAAATGCAGTACCTTTGAGGGTTTCTGGAGAATATTTGTTTTGTGTTGTTAATTGATTTCCAGTAATAAATGCAGTATATACATACCATTACATAAAACAAGCACAGTTTATTAAAATATGCTTGCTGTCAGTCGATTAAATATTTTAATCGATTGACAGCCCTAGTAGAAACACTTCTAAACATGTTATTATTTGATTAATTTACACATTTAAATTACATACAGTATTGACATACGCCGTCTGTTGCTTCTGACTGAGCGCAGCTCTCTGTGGAAATTTCAAGCACTCACACGCGTGAACAATCTCATGATCCATTCAATGCTGAGAGTGCATGCTGAAATCTAGAAACTTCTTTTCAAATTTATTTCTAATAGCTGATATACTCTCATGTCTGGAGTGGCTACAGGCAGCGCAAAGAGTGAAGAGTGGATAAAAGGGAATGGAGCTGAGTAAAAAAAAAAAAAAAAAAATGTGGCGCATTTGGGAAGATATTTTCTAAAACACTCTGCATTAATGTGCCATTCAGGGACTGTCCTGGTTTTCTACGGCTTTATTCAACAGGGGAAATGTAGTTTTGTGAAAGGATGAACCAATAAAGACACCTCTGGGAATGGATGTGCTCCATGACCTCCAACCTCTGGCTGACTGTGTCACCCCATCCTCACACACACACGCACACACACACACACACACACACACACACACACTGCTTTCAGGGATCCATTTGATGATGCACTATGCACCATTATTTTACACAGAATTCAATGGATCTGCTCACATGCAGTAACACCATGGTCTTGCATTTACGTAAACAATGACAACGAAAATAATAATTACTACTGTATAATAATTACACACACACACACACTTTGAAAAGCTTCTTCCTTTTGGCTCCAAGGCAGAATGCTTCTTTGAAAGGCTACTACTGTGTCAATGAAGACTTTTCTCTATCTTTATGTTCATATGAATTAATACAGTGCAGTATTTAATAAATTCAAAATGGGACTGCTCAACAGCAACCTTGGCTTGCTGTTGACCTTTGCCAGTCTTGTCTTGTGTCTTCCATTGACCTTCATTGATTGCTAGTTGCTTAGAGTGCAGACAGTGTGGCTTCAACAATATACCAAGTGCAATACCTAAAGCTACAATACACTGCAGAACTTGAACTACCAGCTATCAAATATGATGTATTTCATTTAAAAGTGTGATGGAATTTATGTCTAATATACACAGACTGCAGCACTCAGGGTATTTAAAATGTCTACATCCTATTCATTCCAGATTAACCTGGGAAAACACGGATCTAAATGTAAAATGGATTGGTATTGTCTTGTAAATCCAAATGTGATTAAACCTGCTTCCTGTCCGGCACCCGTTTTTATCTCTGTTGTTCTTAGTCGGAGAGTTTCTGCTTGACCTTGCTTATGCGGCACAGACCAATCGATAGCTGTTATTATTACAGCAATGCGAGTCACTTTAATTCCAGCTGTATGCCAAGGAGCATCAGTATTCATGAGGACAGGTCATACTCCTTGATATTTTCCAATCTCAAATAAAATTGTGCTGATAATCTAACCCTTTCCCGGTCTCCAACATACCTCCTTTCTCATGTGGCACTCCACAACGACTGATGTACGGACTTCCAGCCAGTTTTACTTCCTGTTTTTTTGGTTAACGTTCTTTCTCAAACAGAGAATGGGAGTGTGATTAACAGTCAGACGTAATTCATTACCATGGCAACCAGATTGCATTGTTTTTCAACTCAGTTTAGATGAAACCAGTTTAGATGAAATGAGACAAGAATCAATGCAACACACTGACGCTCTCTCATTCCCTCTCTTTTACCGCGAGGTGGCCGTTTGGCTGATGCTGAAATCAGGAGCAGCATCGCTTCACGCTGGCTACAACGCACTGGAGGATGGATAGACACATTGCTGTGCCGTTTCACATGCTATTTTGGGACATTTTAGAGGTGCACTGAGATTTGTTTATTTCTCTAAGAGGGCTTTTTTTTGTTTTCTCTTGGGCTGAAAGTTATGCGCTCCCGATCAACTGGGCCTTTTATAGGCCAGGAAACCTCCAAAATACCATTGGCTACTTTCTGTTAATTTATCTCCAGTGAATGAGAGACAGTCAGTGTGTTGTGTTAATTCTGCTGCTGAGATTTTGTGTAATTCACTGTGTTGATTGCAGCCGTTACCCATTGTGAAAATAAACACACTAAACTAAGGTGAAGGAAAGTAAAAAATGAAATGAAAATGCAATGCTAATGCAACAAGTTGGGCTAACTTACTACACCCAACTAGCTAACTAACTAGAAAGACAAACAGACAGATAAACAGATTTATCGCAACTGAGTACAAGAACGTCTGCTCAAGCTTGGAACATGACATATGACCTGTAGCTTCTATAGTCATACGTCATATTACCGTTTTAATAACCTTTTTTTTTTTTTTTTAATTTGAGCACAAAATTAAGTCATTTGTCAAAAACTAAATTTGGCCAACAGTGTGGCTAATCAATTTAGTCTGAAAATGACTCAAATAAATATGAACTATCATAGAAATGTCAAAATACACTAGAGGGGGGCTTTAAGCTTCACATATACTTGTGTAACACACAATAAGAATGATCACATAATAAGACCTTGGGCCCTATCTTACACAATGACAGCATAGTGCAATTGTTATTGCTAGTTTCAGGCCGATGCAGTTGTCATTTTCACCTCCAGCGGACACATTGTGTCGTCTTAATGTGAGATGTGGTTATGCACATTGTTGGCACGGTGCTTTCTTGAGGCAGCAGAAAGTCAATGGTGCAATATTTTCCTGCTATTTAAAGGGTGCATTATTCACATAGTAGGATGTAGAGGTAAGATCGGGCCTAAAAAATCCAGCCCGACCCGACCCAGGCCCGCGGGTATTAAAGCCCGACCTGGCCCGAGCCCGATCAATTAACTTGATTTGCAGGCCCGAGCCTGAAACAAACCCGAAACTTTACATTTTATTTGTGAGGACTCAGGAGGAGGAGGAAAGTGAGGGGATGCGTCAGTCAGACCCGGACAGAGCACTGCTCCAGGAAAATGTGATGTCCGTCAAACATCGGTGATGGGTTTCATTTGTTTTTCATGTTTCATGTGAGCACTTCCTGTTTGATTGTGAAATCCTAATCCTCCCTCTCGTTTCAGTGCACTTCACTTCCTGCCCTGCATGCTCTCGCCCCTCTGAATGAATGACTACACTGACCTACTTTTTGTGTCCACCTGTTCATAGTTAGTCACTCCCCTCACGGGTATTTAAGCTGCGTCTCCCTGCCCTTCTGTGCCAGTTCGTTTGTTCTCTTTTGACTAACCTACCAACGTTCTTCCTAGTGTGTATGACTTCCGTGTTCCAGACCTTTGCTTGTTTTTCGACCCTGAGTATTGCCTGCCAGACTGGATTTGTTAGCCTGTAAGTTTTGCCTTTCCGTGTACCGACCTATTTCTGTAATAAAGACCCAGCGTTGTTCTAATTCCAACTGTTCTCTGAGTTGTGCATTTGAGTCCTGTCCTGCCTGCCCAGCCCGGCGTAACAGAAAAGGGACTGGTTGCGATTTGTGTGATCACATTTGTGATGATGCCTGTACAGCGCCTTCTCTGTTTTATCCAAATTATTTATTTTATAACAAGTATTCCTGAGTTTAATATCCATACATCATTTTAGTCTCTTCATCTTCATCTTCAACAGCTTATCCGGCGTCACCAAACCAAACACCTCCCTAGGGAGGCGACCAGGATCGTTTTAGTATACATAATATATAAATATATATTTATTAAAAAAAGTTAGTGAGAGAGAAGCCCGGCCCGGCCCGAATTTCGGGCGGCTCGGGCTCGGGCTCGGGCTGAAGATTTCCTCTAGTAGGATGCACCTGTATAGATGGGTCAACATGCATACACTTGTTACACTATGGGATGACAGTGTGCCTTCCTCCTAGTTAAATACGTCACTGTGAATTTGTATATGCAGTAAATGGAGTTGTTGATGGGATGGAGGACTGAGAGACAGTGGACACAGAGGGTCCACCAGCCATGGACCACATACCTGTCCCTACCCTCCCTTATAATATGCCATGGCAACATTATCCCCACGCAATGGACTGCAACTAACAGTAAACATAGTGCCCTCCTAATCAGTAAACATGAAACTCATCAATATAAGACAATTATAGGGCTGTACCAAATAGCTGGACACAAGATTCATTCATAATATCCATCCATCTGCAACCGCTTATCCTGTTAGGGGTCGCGGGGGCTGGAGTTGATCCCAGCTGGCATTGGGCGAAGGCGGGGTACACCCTGGACAGGTCGCCATCGCAGGGCACATAGAGACAGACAACCATTCACGCTCACATTCACACCTACGGGAAATTTAAAGTCATCAGTTAACCTGCATGTCTTTAGACTGTGGGCGGAACCCGGAGAAAACCCATGCTTTTTTTCTCATGTGAGAACATGCAAACTCCACACAGGAGGACTAAGCCAGATTCGAACCCTCTTGCTGTGAGGTGACAGTACTAACCCACTGCACCACTGCAGCCCTTCATTCATAATGTTGTCATTCAAGTTCCAAATCAATATTTGAATACTGCACAGCTTTATAGCGTCTTTGTTCATTCTGTTTAAAGCCAGTAGGCCTATTTCTGTAGACGGAGCTTAGGCTACACTGTTATTAATATTATATTGTTTGTTTGTAGAATTTGATTTCAGTGGTGGCTGTGTGTTTCTGACTCACGTGATCCAAACATTTCCAATAACTGCAGAGTCCAAAAGTCTGTTTAGCCTTTCAGAAACATTTTCACAGCAGAAAAACGTTCGCTTGACCAATTTGCTGAATTCGTCATTTAAATAGCAACGCTGCGGGTGCAGGTGTACCTGGCTTTTAAACGGAATGGGAGATGATACTCCGATTGTTTCTTGTGAGGCCCCAAACACACCTATGATTTATTAACAGACTAAATACAACCTTACCTTGCACCCAAATTATGCACCACTTTACTAGCAAAACTAAAACTGGACACACCCTAAATGTATTTGTGCCATGCATTTTGGACCATGTGCTATAGATCGTTTAAATAGGACCCTAAAGTCTTGTTTATACTCACCACCCGACAGTTACAGAGACTCTACATAGTAGTTCTGTTTATATTGTCCGGTCAGAGAACACGCTCAACTCATGAGCAGTAGATTGCTATACAGGCTGTATGCACAGGCCCGCATTGTCACAACAATTTGTCGGTATGCAAATGTCCAAACAGAGCCTATGTGTACATCCTTCAGTGATGAAATTTAAAGGTAAAGCTTCCTACTTAAGAGTCTATAACCATGCTCACAGCTCTGTGAGGCAGTACTTTTCCACAGTGGTGCTGAGCTCAGTGCCAACATATACAGAACAACAATGCTAGCGTGTGATGTTTAGGAGATATAATACATATTTACCATGTTGACATTCAAACAATTTCAAATTAACATGAAACAAGGTACAGCTGAAGCTGACAGGAATATCAATAGCTTTTAAGGTATTTATGGCCATATTGGAAAATGTAAAATTTGAACCTAATGCTGGCACTAAATGAAAAGTTAAGAGATCACTAAAGTTATACCGATTGATCCCGAGGGGGCATGAATGTCTGTTTGTCATAGCAATCTATCCAATAGTTGAGACCCATTACAATTTCAACCTCATGGTGGTGCGTAAAGAAAAGTCAGAAATCACCAAAGTCATTAGGGTACCTTGTCTGGGAACCATAAAGGTCTGTCCAAAATGTTGTGCCAATCCACTGAGTAAATGTTGAGATATTTAGCAGATAAGGGACATCTTTGACCTGATGGTGGCACTAGATGAAATGTCAGGGAATCACCAAAGTCATTAGGTGATGGAGGGATCAGGCCATTAAATGTACGGTGTCTGTCCGCAACATTTTCAAGATTGTGGGAAGTTTGCACAAAATATTTCAGGTCACAACGGAATGTCGGCACTTTCTATCTTGTGTGATGGGGTTTGTAGGATCCCAATCTTTCTCCTGCTAATTAAGCCTCAGACATGTCGGATAACCGAGATTATATCACTTCTGTTTAATATTTGAACTGATATTTGGTTATGACCGTGATTTATGGCTGTAATTTGTAGGAATCAGTTTTTAGGAATCAGATTCGGAAACTTTCCAAGGTCAGTTAGAAGTTTTTAAAGTCTACTTTCCAGCTTTTACAAATACAGAGAGACAGAGCATGCAACCGTTGAGATTGTTAGCTATTATTGTTCATCAACAAAAATAATTTTCAATCCTGCTAATGAACTTATTTTTCTCAGGTACAGTAGGTCAGGAGAGCTTCACCCCACTGACTCATGAATGAACAGCACAGGCACTTCTTGTCCTCAAACTGAAGCCGAACACTTACCTTTTCAAGGAGTACATCCCCCCGTCAATGAATTACATCCCCTCTGATTGACTTGCTGTAACTACTCAGAAAACCCCAAACTCTCTCTAATTTGTCTCCTATTACTCTGAGGTCATACACTTGCACACAGTTCCACCTCTTCCAACCATAAATAAGGCTCAAATAATACATGTATACATACAGTATGTACACACAATGAGCATACTGTACATACGTATGCTCAGACTACAGATACTCCACCAGCATTAACTGCTTTCACTTTCAGTTTGGAAAAATAATCATGCATGTTCGTAGCATTCAATGTAGCTCCTGCTTTGTAGAGGAGTCATCAACTTCTTAATTACTTTTTTTGTTGTACTGACATTGAGATGATGTCTGCACTGCTTATTATGTTTACTGTAGTCTATCCAGTCTGTGTGTTTCCATGGTGATATCCAGTTTTTTCATTTATATGGGGAGATTTATGAGCAGGATATGCTTATTTTCAATCTTACCCTGTATACAGTATACATCTATACAGTATTTCTCATTATGTAGAATATTGTCAGCAATCAAATACAGTCAGAAAGCCAAAGTGGAAGACGTGTCCTTTGTTGGATATGCAGGTTGCTCAGAGTCCTTTATAGTAAATTGTTCTCATGAGAACATGAAACATTTAGCAGAACAATTCAACATCTTACCTAGATTTCTGCCACTAAGGAAGCATTTAAAGAAGCCACTGAAGAGCAGCGTTTGATGAATAATGTAAAGAGGACAGTCGTAAGGATGTTGAATTTTTCCTCTCCGCTATACTCAGAGCGTCTGAGAAAAAGCACATAAGATCTCCAGTGGCTGAATATCAAACAAATGGAATTCACTCTTCAAGCATAACAGAACATTTTTTTTTTTCTCAGTAAGTTTGTCACTCCTTTGAGAGCAATGCGCATGTTAAGGTGTGTGTTTAACACAAAGCTCTCAGCCATGAGATGCCTGGGCTTTCCCTGGAGGAAAGAAAGGAGGAACAGAGGGAAGAAGGAAGTAAAGACCTGAAACACTGTTTTGTAGGTTCACACCTTGACACGTGACCACTTATTATTATGTTTTTTTTAAATAATATATAAGAGCAAGGAGAGAAAATATGATAAGAAAAGGCAATAAATGTAATGGGAAAATTTTAGAGGTTAAACAATTAATCGGTTGATATTTACTTTTTATGAGTTTGTTCTTTGTTTAGATAGTTCAGAATACAAGAGAAAATGTGTTGTTTGTCCATTATCTCTAGAACAACAGATGGAAGTTTTCTGAGCTGACGCTCTGCTCGGCAGGATGAGATCATCTGTCTGTTTCCTCCAAAACTGGTGTAAATCTGTTTTGAGATGTGACAACAGTTAAGGTTTATTAAGTTTAGGCACAAAAACAGCTTGGTTATGGGAAAAATCACGGTTAGGGTTAAAATGATTTAAATTTCAGTGAAGTTAACGTCAACCTCAACTGTTTCCTAAACCTAAGTAAGTGGTTGTGTTGCCTAAATCTTACATCCTGTGAAAATGGAAGTTTATTTTGAAAGGACACTATGCGTGTAATGAACGAATATTGACACGCCATCCCTGAGTAACACAAGAGGGGTACCCCATGTGTAGGTCTCTGATATCGAGGGGCACTGACCTAGCGGCGGTAATTGACGAGTTGGGAGTGAGAATGTGTTGACCCTCCGGGTCCCCCTCAGGTTAACACCGTTAGCTCTGTCAGCACTGATGCCCTTGTTTTCACTGTTAGCGCTCCCAAGTCTCCCAATCTCGCTTTAGCACCTTTAACAGCAGTTCCTCATTATGTCGACAGAAACTAATCCACTCAGCATTATATTTCCTTCAAAATGGATTTGCTGTTACAAATTAGTAGTATATAAATGTAATTTGTAGGTCGATGCAGAACATATGTGTTGTTTTGGGGCACTTGCTTAAACAACTGATGCTGTTTTTCTTCTTGGGACAACGATCTGCGTATATCATTTTATTATTCACAGAAACAGGAATTCAAGACCTTGCTTAGACTCAAACCTTAACAGAGGTATGGCCAGTTGCTGAGTTGATTCTGGGCAAACATTCAACCGTCACAGGGATTTCTGAAGAGCAAAGCTCGGACCTATCGGTAATGAACCCGTGGTAATCTTTGAATCAACAGGCGCAGCAGCAAAGCCCTTCTCCCCTCTTCGTACAAGTGCGAGACAACTGGAGTCACAGGCTCAGTAAGAAATCCCACCTCCCCAGTGTCAAAGACAACAAATGAAGGAGAACAGCGCAGCTCTGAACAGTTGAGCCCAAACCCCTCCACACTGCGCTCCACTAAGAGGCGGCTCAGAGTAGAAAGCACACATTAATTAGACTTCTATCTGTGCATCTCTGCTTCGCTTAATTGAGAGAGAGGAGAGAGAGTGAAAAGAGATGAGAGGGGCGAAAGAGGAAAAGAGCTGCGTATAAGCACGTCTGATACTGTCCATGTGAGCCAACATCAGTCGCTTATTTTTCTTTTCCTCCGACTTAACTGTGCCTCATGACAAAGATGTATAAGAATAAAATTAAAGATATAAAATCAAATGTAAGTGTGCATAAAATCACGGGGGAGCTTGCATGTGTGTGATAAAGAGAGAGCAGCCTTGTCACAGCTGGACCTTGTAGTTTATTCTGAGAGGAGAAGGCTCTCTTCCTAGAGGTCAAAGGTCAAAACTTGCAACAAAGAACTTGAGCAAAAAAAATTGCTGAAAAGCTCCTGCTGTATGACAGCTATCACTTCTCCCAGCTCTCCAGACTGAAGCAAGCAAGCTAAACAGGAACAGCCTGTTACAAGAAGGTCAAAACCAGACAGGTTATTTATACTTACTGTATCTAATTTAGTTGTGATGGAAGACAGAAATGGGAGACAGTGATGGAAGAAAAATGACAAAAGGCCGAGGGGGAAAAGACAAAAACAAATGGGGAGAAACAGAAAGCAATTGCGAAACACATTTAGAGACAGCGATAATGTCAACGCGAGTGAGAAGATAATCACGCGCCCTTGGAGTGTAAATGAGTTCCGATTACTGTATTCGTTGTGACGGTATGACTTTGTGGTGACATCCTACGCTGAGGTGCTGAAAGATGAGGGAAAGCCATTGGCGTGAGTTCATTTACACAAAGCTCACAAATTAGACATGCATGAGCTGGCAGCCTTGGCAGTAAAGTCATTAGCGAGCAAGTGCTGAAATTTGTTTAGCAATTTATTAGTTCCCGAGGATTCTCATTAATTGCTGCGTATGTTGCGTCTGCGATACGTGCGATCCATCACATCCTCTCTCAACATGGGGCACGAGGGTCACATCGGGACGAAATACATGACAACAAAACTATTACAGAAATGCTTCAGTGTAATATCATTATCTGCTATGACTATAAGTCAAAACACCGGTGGAGTTTGCAAGTCTACATACAACACACACGGTTTATGATGTGTGCTCTGTTTAGTACTTGTGCATGTTTTGCTACGAAGTCCAAACATGTTGGTCTATTAATAACATAATGTGTGTTAAAGTGTGTGTAGTAATTAGTATCTTTTCAGACACCTGTTAACTCTTCTGTAATTACCCCCCTGCTGTTGTGATGTATTTTCTAGTAACAAAGGTCGCATCAGGCAGTCTGTCTGAGTATGAGCACTGATTTAAAAAACATAGCCAGCAGTGCAGTAAACCACACACACATCTTACAGCTATTTAATGTCTGTACACATGAATCCGGGGAAGTACCAGAAGTAAACAAGTCAGTATTGCTGTGATGGCCCTACAATATACGCACATTTGAATGCAAATTATTCTAGCAAATGTACAACTTTCTACTTTTACCAGTGCTTTCTATGCAATGTTACTATTGACGATTGTGTCTAGGAGTTCGGGAAGAACCTGAGCAGTTCTAGCTAGCTAAGCTAACACTGCTTAGCTAACGTTAGCTAACAGTGTTAATGGGCTGAGCATCGGATGTATAAAGAGAACTGGACACAGCGCTGTAGGCGGGCTCTCATTCATTCCTATGAGAGTTGCTCAGTGGCACATAAAGCAAAAATAGCTCGACTGCTGAGTGATAAAGTACCCGGATCATCTGGCGATCTTTTGCATCCATTGGGTCCATTGAAGCTTTTCCTGTAACCCAGCCTCCTAGCCCTCACTCCAGCCTTTGGTCTGGGTCTCATTCACATGAATGGAAAAATAACTTACGGATGTCTCTTCCCCAATGTAAGTCTATGGGAAAAAATTGGCCCAATGAGATGAGAAAAACCCCAAAACAAACCTGTATATGCTTATTATCTTTGCTGAGAGTTAGATGAGAAGACTGATACCAATGCCAGGCAGTTTAGTTTAGTCTGCAAACAGGGGAAACTCTTGTCTGGCTCTGTCCGAAGATAACACAGCTGACCTACCAGCATCAAGAACAATATGTTACTTCGGTTTTATGAGCATTAATGTGTCAGACTCTTTTTTGGCTGGGAGAAATCTGCCTTAAGTCTCCTCAGGTTGACAATAAGGCTACAGGAAGTTGCTGTACCTGGCCAAGAAATAGTTTGGCACATAACCCTTCGTAAAACTGCCATTTGTGTTTTTTACACTTCAGTTTTTGTACAGATTGTGTTTATTAGTGAGCTTTAGAGGTGCTGGTAGGCAGATTTAGTTGCATTAGGAAAGAGTCCAACTAGCTGTTTGCTCGTAACTTTGGTGTTTTTTTTTAACCTGGACTCTATTTTACCATGTTTTTGCATCAAACTGACTAATGGGGACACCAATTTCTGAAACTGGTAAAGAGGGAGTGCGCTACAAATGGCAGCTGCTTATGGGTTGCAATATGGTGTCATCGGGGGAAGCTGGCACCACCATTTACGTTTGCTAAAAGCACTTGTTTTTGTCATGACAGGCTCTGATTGTTATTACAGGTGTTATATTATGGAAAGAGTCTCGCTCAAGGAGAAGTCTCGTTGTGAAATCTTCCGAGGTGGCTTAGTGTTATCTAAAAGATTTTCAATGTCATGGCTGAATATTATTATGATTTCAACAATGTGGATGAGGTCTTTTAACTTGATGACAGCCCATATTTATCTGAGCCAGAGTGTCAGGATATTCAGGTTTCACAACAAGACTTCTTGAGTGGGAGTTGGACACAATAACAAACAGAACGCATCGAGTTAAAGTTATGAAAAATGTTTTATTTCTCTGTAGGGTCCTTTCCATAATGATGTCAGACACTTATAATAACAATGTGAGCCTGTCAACGGCAAAAAGCACTTCTATTGCCCTCGCACCCTGTTTTACAGCTGCCTGTTCCAGCATCATCCCTCAATACTGGACCAGAACTCAACTAGACACAAAAAACATGGGAAAACAGGGTCCAGATTGAAAAATTACAATTAATTAAAAGGAAGTTACCCTTCAAGCTAACTGTCTGCAGCTTTTTATGTTGTGTAAAGACATAAGAGTGATATTGATCTTCTCATTTAACTTTCTTCCAGAGAAGAAATTACCCAAACATATATTCCCTTTTAATACAAGAGCAACAAATGATAATAACTAAACCTTTTTGTTTCAATAATGTTTATTTATACCTTTCAGAGTCATATTTCAAATATATTTTTCCTCTAAAATACTTCGGTACATGACAAAGATATACAACACCCAGCACTGTGTCTCCCTTCTCTTCCCATTCAAGGTGCGTTTCACATATGTTGTTCCAAAATGGATCAACGCACAGACTGGTGTGCGACGTAAAACCTGCCAGCCAGCATGTGTACTATCACTGTGACCGATGCACCGTTTCCCAAAATGTTCTTCTGATGCGTAGACAGTGCTTGTCACAGTGAGTTACAATAGTCAGATGGGTCCTAAAAAAAGTCATTCATAAGGTTTTAAGGCTTGTCACTTTGACGCTGCATGGTTTGATGCCACACAACACTGCACAGAGACACAGTCGTGTGTTGGTCAAATGTCAAACAGTCCACTGGAGCGCTGGGATTCAGTTGTGGACGTGCAAGGTGTGTACCACATGTCGATCAGAAGGTTGCATTTTAAAGCATACTCAATCTAACATTTTCCTAAAACAAATCACTCATTTTTTTTTTGTTCTTTTTTGGGAAACCAGGACAAGGGTCACAGTGTTTTGTGGGAAAGGTCATTCCAGTCTGTAAATCAAAGGCTGTAATACCCTCATAAGGTTTTAAGTAACTTTACAGGGAAGCATTACCTGGGAGTGTTACCGCACACTGATTGTTTCACATTGTGTTATTTCCCACAAAAAAAAGAAAATAACTTTTGTATTATGTACCTCCTTTTATTACTGCTGCCAGGAGGAATACTCGATCTATTGCCACGCAGTGTTGCTCAGTGTATTGGCAGCTTTTGCAGCTAAGGAAGGGACAGAGGCTGAGTCGTTCCCGACAGCCTCCCGCCGCTCACTGCAGTCTGTTCAAGACATGTAAAGACAGTATACAGTAGGTGGACAATTAACAGTCAGTTTGTCGTTCCAGTTGTTATTGTGTATGTGTGTAGGTGTACATGTGCAGCTCTACAGGGGCTCAGTAAACAGATGAATGAGCATGTTGCCAACAGGAAGTGGAAAGGACCAAGTTGCTCACATTTAATGGACTAAAACAAGTAGGTGAGACGACACAGAGCACTGACGTAACCTACGTTAGAGAACTGCAACTGATATAGATCGTTTAAATGTCTAATTATGGAATAAACTTGTCAGACACTAAGCAGACTTAGCGTGGCTCAAACTGTTCAGGTCATTTTCGTGACTAATACATGTGGTAAACATTTAACTAGTTGTCTTGTCTTTGGTTTGTCTTTATCAAAATCATTTAAAACTGGATTTGAAATCATCTAAATTAAATCTGGAGGTGCCTTCAGTGTAGTGCTTTTTACTTTTGGACGATCCATCACTTTACAGGTTCAACACTCAACACAATAATTTTATTGTCGTTGAGTTCGCTTCAAATGTCAGGGTCAAATATGTCAGATTTATAACATTTCTGTTGTATGCTGACAGTTGTGCTACACATCTCACTGTGCTGAGCCGCAGCACTGTGTGACGATCTTTGTTTGCTACCACAGCATGCCACCAAGGACAGATATTTTTATTATCAACTAAAGCTTCCTTTGCTTTTTTAATTTTCATTTTATTGACAGATGTTATTTCAAAACAAATGATTTCTTTTATTTTCTACTGAAGTTAAGAAATATAAATTGAATCAAGTGATTCTTTCAACATGTGATTTCATTATGGAAGATATATGCAAACCTCATTTTATATCTGTCCTAAATACGAGCAAAATGAATGTTGCTACAGGCGTGACTACACCCTGAATATTGTGAAATGGCAATTACTAAACCATTATTAACATGGTTTGTATGAAAACCAAAACATAGAGGCTTGATTTACGTTGTCTTGGAAACAAGACCGTTGGTCGGTCATCTACTGGGAATCAAGCTTACCACTGTAGTGTGCCAGTTTGAAAGAATTGTGTTGATTAATTTTTCAGAAAAAAAACTAAATCTATCATATAGGATTCAGTGGATAAGTTTCAGTTACTTTCCCACTTTGTCATATTGCCACAGTCTTTAATACTCATTGCTAAAAAGTGGCAATATGTTGCTTCATCAGTCAACACAACAGGAAAGCAATCATTGGGTTGGATTACATTATGCTTTGTTATTCTGTTCTCAGGTGGGTGAAATAACGCAACGTCTTCCACTTTAAACTTGAGCTATAAATGGTCATAAAAAGCCAAAACACAACCAAAGTGTGTTTCTGTGTCAGTTTGGGAAATATACCGAAGGTTACAGACAATACATCGTAAGATTTCCACAATATTCTGCCTGTTAACTTGCAGCTGTCGCATGTCCAAATGCAGTGATGCCAATGGTAGGGTTTCCCCCGTTCCTGCTGCTGTTGAAATATGAGGCAAACATGAGGAATGATTTGACAGATAGCACGATGAAATACCATGCACATCAATGTTTAATGATATTTTTAAAATGTATTTAGTACTAGATGGGTAATGCACTGACCCGCAGTGTGCTGCTTTAGTGCTGAATAATGATATGCATGAACAACTTAAGCTGATATAAACACCACATGTAGCCAATTCTCTTTTAGCAAAATGAGGCGGTAGAATTGGAGGTGCTGCTATGAATGAAAACACGTTTTGCTATGTTGTGTTTTGGGAAAATGACAGGGACATTATAAAAAAAAGTTGAAAATATTTTCAGCTTAGCTTTAGAGTATATCATTGCAGAATGACTAAACAACATTTACAAGAAAGCATGTAACTCAAATTCACTTTTTTTTTTTTTTTTTATCATTCAGGTAAAATGTGCCATCAGGGTGCACTCATGGTACCAAAGTAAATGTATGATGACAGATACTGTTAAGCTAAGATACAGGAATACTGAGAGTTTGCCTACAGCAAGTTTCAAAGATCTTTCATGTTCTTTTAATACACTACTGTCAGTGGAGCTTCACCTCTTCCTAACGTACAGCGAGTGAGCGAACTATGAGCGATTTCATTCTGTAAAATGTAAAACAAATAAACGCATATATTGAGCTAACACTGTTGACGCACGTAGCAGGTTAGGTTAATCTTCATTGAAAAAAAATCTGATGTTCACTCATTTGCATCGTGTCCAGTTAGGAAAAGGTGTTGCACAGCTCTGTATGATGCTCTACACATACAATAACCATCAGCGCCAGCTTAACATGGAAACTGCCGCTCACAGTAGACTGGGAAAGTCAGATAGGCACATTATTTCTATACTATTTATGATTATAAATCAATAATACAATTTGTACTGACCACAATAAAAAAAAAGAAAAAAAAAAGACAAAAATTGCAATGATCAAATCAACGTGACATGACAGAAGACTGTACACCAGGTGTTCATATGATTCACATGTAATGCACATGATAATGAAGCAGATACACAAGCAGATCAGCCACTGGAGCAGGGTGACTGGTGAATGTGGAGCTTTCTCGAGATAAGTCGAAGCATGACAGCAAAATGCAAACATACCTTCTACCTCCTGAATGGTTAAAATAGCTACAACTTTCTTTATGAACTTTATGAATGGTAGTTAGAAAACAAACGACGAGAGAGGTACCCTTTACAATGTGTTTCGGATAAGGTGTTTTTTCTGCAGGCTGAACTGCCATCTTAAACGCAATCATAAACTATTGTATATAGATCTATAGATATGAGTATTGCTTAACTTTAACAATCATATCTATGTGATTATGAAAAAGCTGTTTACACTTACAGACATTCAACGTTAATTAAACAATGACAGAGAATCTGATATGCAATCCGTGCTGCACACCCGCCAGAAACTGACAATCTTTCCACCTCTCGCTCGTGTGAAAGAAGTGTAAATTCCTACATGACATTCAATAACCTGCGGAGGAAGAAGTGAACTCCCTCCAGGCTCGTTTCTGCCCTCCCGTACCACACCGTGTTTTCCTCTTCATTAGAGACATGTCCAGATATTCTGTTGTGGTTGATCAATCAGGCCGTCTGAGTCCAGTGATGGGAGGTTCATGGTAAGAGAGCAGAAATGTGACAGTTGCATCTACCATCCATGGGTTTCCTTCCGCGTCCTTCACGGATGAGACATGTATTTGATGCCGCGGCTGAGCTGAGGGCCTCACTGTGATGTCAGTGAGGGAAACTGTGTGTTTGTATGTGTCTGAGTGTGTGTTCAGTACTGTATGTGTGAGGAAAAGTTGAGGTTTCTATCCAGTTGGCTTGGGTCATCCTTGCGTTTCCTTTGCCGTGCTCAATTCAGCTTCTGGATCACAAATCATCTCCTCTTCTTCCTCATAAATATTAATATAATACTTTATTTCCCATTGCTCTTGACCCTTGTAATGCCATAAACAAAACAAGAAAGCAACATATAAAAAACATTGAATCGGTCTGACAAATTTGCAACATCACATAATAAGTAGAATAAAACCCAAAGGAACAGCAGAGGTTGTATAAACGTTGTGCTTCTTTAATTTCACTTTGTAAAGTCCTCCACTGTCCTAGTTGTGTTTTAGTTTAAACTTTGTTATATTTAATATATAGAGAGATAAATGTACACGTATAATCCGCACTGAGGTTCGTATCTTGTGGCAAGCAGAGGGCAAGCAGAGAGGCTACCAGGAGCACACTTCTTTTTCCCTCTGTTTCTGGCACGTCCTTTCCTCAGCATTCATTTGTTTATTCATTCATCAGTTTTTTTTTTCTTCTTTGTCTCTTTGTCTTTCAGTTACTCCCGTGGTCTCAGAGACTGGGACGGAAGGGAGACAGTCGTGAAAAAGAAGGATTTTACCCACTTTCTCTCGCTCTTTCACATTCTTCCTGGAATCCCTGTTCCCTCGTTTTATTCCCTCAGGTCCTTTGTCATCTTTGGTAGAGTGTCCGACACTTTGGCGTGTCTTGGGAATAGGGTGGAGGGGCCGTTGGGGATTGTGGTTCAGGGGAGTGGAGAGACATGAGCGGGTGCGTGTACGGATGAAGAAGGTTGATGACGGAGAGGAAAAGGTGATACGCTGACACGAATAAAGTGAATCTAATCAGATTAATAGAGGAGATAATGTCAAAGATCACTAAGTATGTTCACCTTAAATACAGTATGCGCATCAGCTGGTTATACTGAGTGTCTGGAGGTGCAAATGTTGAAAGAAAGCAGAGGAGGAGAAACTAGACAAAGACTCTGTGTTACCATTTATCGAAGCAACGAGGATGAAATGGATGCATGAAGGATAGACAGACGTCGAGTGGAGACAGTAATGGAGACAGGTAAGTAGAGGAAAGGACAGGCAGGGTAGAGAGAGAAGTATAAGAGCGTGAGTCAGGGCAGTGTCTGTCACTACAGACAGGTGGTGTGACAGGAAGTGCTCATCATCTGCAGAATAGCGACAGGAAGCAGGAGAGGCCAAAGGTCAGCCAGCTGGCCAATGGGAGTGAGTGTGATCCACCGATCAGAACTATGGGAACAGACAAAAAAAGAGTGGTCTTATTACTTTATACATAAATACTTACAGACACCTTCACCTTTATAGCAAAGTTCCCACAGACCAGTGAAGTTTACTCACCCTCCACCCCACATGTTTTGATGATGATATACCTCTATTACTACAGGCACCACTGCACAATCACAAGAGCTTTTTAACACACTATTTATTTTTACTCGTAGTGTACTCTTCTAAGAAAATACAGGACAAAAATATTGCTTTTCATCACCGGCTGATGTCACATTTCACATGTGTTACCTGAGAGGTATCCTGGGGTCGCCTGTCATATGTATGCTGATGATATGGTCATTTACGCATCTGCTATAACATCCAACAAGGCTTCTAACCAGCTTACTGAATCCTTCTATGCGTACACAACTCAATAAATGGAAGCTGTGGCATTGCATTATATAAAAACGTACGCAAAATTTTGTGGATGTATTCTGTGGATGTATTTGTGGTATTTGGGGATGTATATTCTTTTCTTTTTCTATTTTGAAGGTACAGTGTGTAGGATTTTGTGGCATCTCATTTTATGGTTGCAGATTGCAACCAGCTGAGTACCCCTCCACTCTGACTACAGTAACGAGTGGCTCGGAGTATTAAACCGTGGTAGCAGCGTTCACCAGGTAGCTTTTAAACGTAAAAACATAAAATACTCTCTCTAGAGCCAGTGTTTGGTTTGTCCATTCTGGGCTACTGTAGAAACATGGTGGAGTGACCTTGAAGAAGACCTGCTCCTTATGTAGATATGAAGGGCTCATGCTAAGCTAATGAAAACACAACGAGTCTTAGTTTCAGGTTATTAAACACTAATGAAAATATACTTATGTATATTAAACTCCATGTCTGTTACTAGATCCCCGAAATATTACACTTAGTTACTTAAAGTTTTAAACGTCTGTGTTGTAAATTCGCTCCAGTCACTAAACACAGTGCATCTGGTCCTTGTGCATAAATCTGTGGTAAAATTCTGATGCTACTGTGACGTCCATATTAATATACTAAACTAAACTTTGAGCGTCAGGGATTGAAAGTTAATTCACTGGTAAATAAACAGCTCAGAGTAGGACATGCAGTTTGATGTGGGACTGCAATTCATTCAAATTTTAAAAAATATGGACATTTAATAACATAATTATTCATTTCATTATTGATTTTACTTATGGTATAGCAATAAAAAACATAAATCTGAATCATCAAAGTAAAAGCAACTTTTCTTTTTCTTCTGAAATGCACTGTATACTGTATGTACTGAGTAAAAGGTATTAATATTACATTTAATTGATTTCTTTGTCCCTTTTAAACTGCATTTTATAAATAGCAAACTAACCTTGGCATTACGTTAAACATAGGCTAAGTAGATCACTACATGTATACATTCATTACTTTGGCCTCAGGCTGTCTTTAAGCCTGAGGCTGACTGCAGAGCAATGTGCAATAAAAAAGCCCTGCTGTCATTTGGCAAAAAGCATCATGTGAACAACACCAAACCATGTTACCAATGTTGATAGCAGGAGGAGAGTTGTAGGAAAAATGAATCTGTGTTTTATGACTTCATATGGAGAAAAGCGAGAGACCGTCCGGGAGGGAAGAGTTGAAGGGAGGCCGGTGAGAGAGACAGAACCGAGAACGAGGGGGCGGATGAGTAAACAAGTTAGAGAAACAGAGATTCACCGTTGAGATTTGGCACTTTGTCATGACAGCGTTGAGATTTTAATGAGAAACAGAAGTTACAATTGATGTCATCATCACCAATATGTGATGGATTGTTTTTCTTCGATTCTTTTTCTCCTGCAGGTTGTTATTGCTTATGCACAGTCAGAAGACGCAGAGCACACATCGTCTATTGGATCTGATTGTTCAGAACCTTTGTATACCGTTATACTATACATGAGATCGTCCAAGGTTTCCTATTTTAAAATCCTACTGTCCAAAACAAGCAGTGTACAAAAGCATACTCATTCTCTTCTGTTACATACAGTGTACTCTCTTTTACACACACTGTTAGAAAAATGCAGCAACAAATTACACATGCATGCTGCTCAAAGACACAGTTTCATAAATAAAAAGTAGGTATTGTATTAAAAAGATCAATATGATTTCATATCAACGGTCCGTCCTTCAGGCAGAAAATCAATGTTTATAATAAAGCTTTGATCCATACGCACACACACTCCCACACACACCCACACACACACTTCACACACACACACACACACACATTCCTATAGTTTGCAGGCAACAAATTCAAGTGGAACATGGTGTTTTACACCTCTGTCTATCTGTCTTTCCTTTAGCCCATCCTACTTCATGCTCCCTCTCTGCTACACACACACACACACACACACGCACGCACGCACGCACGCACGCACGCACGCACGCACACACACACACACACACACACACACACACACACACACACACACACACACACACACACACACACGGTCTTGTATATCAGTCACTGTGTGTGATACTGGTCTATACATCATACATCTGTCTGTCCTGTCATGGTATTAAAATGGAGTTAGAAACATAATGGATTACTGTGGAGTGTACACCGTATTTGCGTGTGTTGGTGTACGTGTGTATGTGGTGGCTGTTCCATGTATGTCATAGTACAGGCAATGTGCAGGCATTTTAATCCACTCAGATAAATCTGAGCCTCTAAACCTGCTTCTTTGTGCTGCAGTCAGCAACAACAACAACAACAACAAAAAAAAAAAATCACTGTTTATTTAGCAATATCCAAACGATCAACTAGGGCTGTCCTCGACCAAAGACATACTTAGGTGATTTCAACAGATCTGTAAAACCGAGCTTCTTCACAATCACACAAAAGCACCACTTTAAAAACTGTGTTTACCAGAGAAGTAGTCAGGTTTAGAAATAAGTTGAAATTGATAAAAGCATAAAAAGTGACTCAAGAAATCTTAGTCTATTAAGATTAAAATGTCTGATTAGTTGAATGACTAATGCCGGGTAAAACACGAGAATCAAGGCGATTTTGGGCCGGATTCCGTCCTCCAGATGATTGTCAGCAAAGTCTCAAGTTTTTGAAGGTTCTAAAGATGATCTTTCCAGATATTTTTGTGGTGTGAGGTGTGTTTAGAGTGGTTTTTATGTCCCCCAATCTGCTTGGAAGTCCATCCTGGCAGGTCTGATTTCAAATCAAAAATATTGAACATGTTCAATATTTACGATTGGATGTCTTGTTGTGTGCGCAGAACCCAGAGGACAGCCGATGAGAAAGAATGATAGCCAATTGAAAATCAAGCTGACTGAACCGGAAGGACGACCACCGGCGTCATGACAGCCGCGGCTAATGCACGAGCTAATGCACGAGCTACTGCAAAAATGCAAAGCACAAAGTTGTTGTAAGATGGAGCTCAGAAATGGAGGAGCAGCTTGTTGTGGCAACAACACAAGTGTTTATTTAATGTGTCTCCATGACTTCATTCATTCATCCTTCATGAATTTACAGTACTAGCTAACATCGCCAGTTTTTTGCTTTTCTTTACACCAAAGTCAAATTTGATCGTAAGAGATTTTGCAAGATTTCTGTTATTTTAGGCGGGACTATGGATGAATGGAATCTGTTAGTGTGTGGTGAGCTGTTTTGGCCAAATTGTTGCTCTCCACACACAGGAACAAAACTGTTAAATTTAATATAAATGTTATTGTGTGTGGGGTCTCAAATTTTCAAAATCAGATAAATATGAAAATCTTAGTGTGGGCCAGCCTTAAGAGGGGGCAGCCCTAGATCACGGGTAGCAAACCATTTAACTACCCAAACTGTCAATCTCAGAGCCTATTAGATCTTGCAGAGCTACTTCCTGGTTTAAAATTGAGCTGGTTATGTGTAAATACAACAGATTCAGGTCAGAATTCATTTTGTATTACTCCTGCTTTCACCTATTTAGTAAGTTCCCACAATATGATGCAGGGTGTCAACATGATAGAAAACCAATACAGACACGAGGAGGAAACTCCAAAAAGACAATCCAGTAAAAAGTAAAACCATATGAGATAAGCTCACTTTCCACCACATCCTCTCTGAACACACACAGCTGAGCCAGGTAGAGCTCTGTGATTTATTATGCAGGCGGAGTTGCACCAAACATGTCAGAGGCAATCGTCCGTCATCTGTGGAGGACTGTAGGATAATGGTCCCCTGTGTGTGGATAAAGTTAACCTAAAGTAAATGCGTGTGCATGTGAGCGTGTGAATGCACAGACTACAGTTGTCAGAATGTGTATTTGTGAGCATCCCTGTGCATATATACAGTATGTGCTTACATAGGCAGTCTGCACTGAAAGCACTTACGAGTGGAGGCATAATGTACATGTGTCAGTGGGTTTGTATACAGTGTGTGGGTGTATGTGTGACACGTGTGTGACGTATCAGCTGGGTGATGCTGCCAGGCCATGTATGTCTGTTTTAAAGGGGACATATCATGAAAAACTCACTTTTGGGTATCTGGAGTGCCTACCAAACCACAAACGGTAAAATATGACGACCTGTCAGTTTTTTGTGGGCTGCTTGGATAATAAAATGTGATTCAACAGCCCATTCACATTGCACTCCCTTTCCTGTTACGATCCATTGATCTGGGTCAATGTATCGACTGAATGTTCAACGATCCAATATCATTGATGTTAAGTGAAAACATCGATACACACCATCATCTTTAATAAATGCCGTTCTTTTGAAATGACATCTGTTTACAACTTATTTACCGGTGAATAAATGCTACAACTCCTAAAGACACAAGCTGAGTTCCTGTATCTTACTTGCTGCCTGCTGGTTAAAGTGAAGGGGGTTAGCCCAGCTCAGGCTCACTGAAGGTGGGCTGACCTTTAAGGTGGGCCAGCCATTTTATTGACAAACCACTCCTCAGCACTGACCAGCAACCACACCTCCAACAACAGGAGGTCTATTTTCCCTCTACTTACTGAAAAGAATAGATTGTGTTTCATTTAAATGTCCGGAAGAGCCCAGTAATAAAGCCTGTCAAATCCTATTTTAGTTGCTTTTGGGAGTTGATCTAAATATAACTAATTGTGTTATTTGGGCAGATTATATTATCGTCTCATATCGATCACAGGCTCCTGAATTGAATCAAATTGAAATCGTGGACTTTGTGATATCTGCAATTAACTTATCATTGTTCAAAGAATCAATATAATATCATACCATGATTAAACTGATGATTTACACCCCTACTTATGTCAGTCCCACAGTTTGAGAACTACCTTTGTGAAGGTGCGTCATATTTTTCTCACAAACCAATCAGAATAGACTGTGTTTTTCAGGAGGCGGGCTTAAAGAGACAGGCGATAAAATGGATCTATCTAACTACATACATCTATAAACACCTGTACTTGCATGTATCAGCCCAGTGTAAAAATGAACTTATAAGTCTATTTGCTGTACTACAAGGGACTCTGGATTAAGTGTAATTGGTGGTATGCTAAAAGTGAGTGTGCATTTCCCTCTACGTCATATTCCTTTAGATGTCATCATAGTTGGCAAACATGAAATGCTCAATGAGTTGAGTTTAATCCTTCTCTAATCCTCATTTTACCTCCCAGACTCCATGGTGGCAAAATCTGCACTCAAGACAGACGTATTTGTGTGTCTTTCAGTGGCAAAGACTCCTCAGTCGCCTGTGTGATAATTACCCATCTGTCTGCACTGTATACCTCTGCCTGCACCAAACCTGCAGGACACACACACTCACACACACACACACACACACACACACACACACACACACGCATACACACTCGGAGAGCTGAGCTCGAGAGCTTTCCTCTTCCTGTTTACACCTTCATCCATTATTCACTCCATCCGCCAGTGTCTTTACATGCGCATATGTGCAAGATTGCACACATACACAGACGTCTCACGGCTGGGGTTTAGCGAAGGTAAAAGTCTGCTGTTAATAAATCGCTCTCTGATTTTTTGCTGTCGTGTTGTTTTCATGGCTTTAATGTTTTCTTTGTGGTAGGTCCCAACACTAGAAGAAGTGTACAAGACCATGCAGGTTCTGACCACATGCTGCATAAAAAACAGTTTATTGTGGTACAATACTGTACATACAACATGTATTGCGTGTCTGATCTTCCTGGAAGTGCCCGCTATGTTGCTCAATCTGAGATTTTCCTCTTTTTCCACATTTAAAAGCCTTTTTCTTTATCTGAATTGGGAGGTCGTATGCTGAACAGATGGTAACGCCATTGGTGTGATTTGTCATGTTGGGCTATATGAACAAAAATGACAATTAAAACTAAATGTGCTCAAATTGCACTTAAAATCAGCAAGCAAATTATGTTACAAACTACATATTAAATGGTAAGAATACTTTTCAATAAAAGTGAGTCCTGTTTACAGTGGCTAATGCCAAAATGACACACAGTCAAATTAACTGGCTGAACAACTGTTAAAAGATCAGTTGTTTATTCTACCACAGTAATGTTCATTACTGTGGTAGAATAAACATTTGATTCTTGTTCAGTTTCAAAGTGGCCCCATTTCACCTAACAGCAATGGCATTGTGCAATAAGAGAACGGTGCCAGCTAGCTGTTGTTGTGCATGTCTGTAGACTGAGACAATGCAATGAAGGCTATTATGAGAGTTTAATGATGTTTAGGTGCCTGTGTGTGTGCGCCTGTGCATGTTTGAATACACGTCTTGGCTGGCAGAGGGCAGCTCTTACTGGAGCTAAACGGCTGGCAGGTTTTAGTTTCATTTTCTTTAGTTTAGTCCTCAGAGCTGTTTCTCTCTCCATCTATTCCCTTCTCTCTCGCACGAATGCATGCACAGATTCTGTCGGTCACTCTGACCTTTCCTCTATTTCCGTCTCCTCTCCACACCCTTACCCTTTAGGCTGTTTGAGTCTCTCGCCACATACTTACATGGACATGTGCTCATTCCCTTTAACTCACTTGTTTTTCTCTCTGGTTCATCCTTAAGGCAGAGAGGACCATCACAAACAGTATTTACAGTCATTCTCATGCTATTTTTCTCTTTCTCTTTTATTGATGAAGAGCTGTGTGCAGAAGTATACAGATAATAAAAGGGTGGATGGCTAATAGTGAACAGAAGGTACAGTAAGAGGGAAAAAGACAGGATATAATGAAGGTGAGTGTGGAGGAGGCAGCGGGGGTCTGGTGTAGAAATGAAAGGATGAAAAGATAGAGGGGAACGTGAAGTAAAATAAGCTGAATATGAAGACGAGGCTTCCAAATCGCCTCTGTGCCGGTGTCCTGTGGTGTCCACTACTCATCCTATAGCCCCCACACTACAGTTTCTCTCATATTCTCACACCTCTGAAGCATTAAAGATGGAGTTTAGCTCACTTTCTCCTGCTCCTTTGAAAATCATGTCTCTACAGTAATTCACTTCTCTGCTGCTCCTCAATTTACGTCTTTACAGTTTAAATCAATTCAGTTCAACTCAGCTCTGTTTCAGCTTCTTAGCAAGTGCTTTATTGGCGTGTCTGCTGAAAACAAAAACACTTTTTAGACCTTTACGAATCGTAATAACTCCTTATTTCAGTTCCCCAAATGTACCTGGACACAGTGTGTGTGTGTGTTGCTAGGGGTGGGGGGGCAGTTAATCACAGATGCTTCCTTGTGTATCTCTGGGTGTTTATGTCTATCTTACCTGTCTTACCTGCGCTGGCTACAGTGTTCTCCTGCTTGCACTTCCCTATGGTGATGGACACGTCATCAATGGCGATATCCCCCTCGAAACTCGGGCCTCGAATTCCTTCAAACACAATCTGTTTAGGGAACAGAAAGAGACAGATGAATGCTGAGTGAATATACTGTATATTAGAGATGGGAAAAAAACTGGTTCATTTACGTATGAGGATTTTTTTAAATTACAATTTTGAAATAAATGTTTTGATGCCAGAATCGATATATTTGCTCCATTTGAGTCTATGTGTTGTAGACAGAGTAACGTGACGTCATATACTTTATGCTCCGTATCTGTCAAAAACCAAAACAAACCGCAGCCAGATGCAAAAAGAAAGTACAAAACGGTGGAGGATCCGTGCAGATACGCCTTCGTGCCAGCTGTCACTCTCATCTTTGCGGTCAAATCAGCCGACGCTACAACTGTAGAGCACCCATATACTCACACTTATGTTAAATACATTCAGACAGCCCCGATGGAGCTGACCATGGATGCATAAAGAGAACGGAGCTGACGGTAACAGATAGCGATGGACTTGTGATAGTATACACGTGTGACTACATCCGGTTTTCAAAATAAGGTGTTAACAAAGGGAACTGTATATACTGTATACCATACACTAGTACATACAAAATACATATCTGGAAATATAAGATTGACTGGATTATATTTTCACCGGAGGTATAAAATATTACATATCCCTTAAAAGTTAAATTGAAAAAAACACTAATTTGTGAGGGAAGTGTCTTTATACTTTGATTTTTGGGTTGCTTGAAAAAAAAAATTAGAAACAATGCCCACAGCAATTCAATAAATCGTAATATCAAAATGCAATATTTAAATATTGCACTACATATAGAATCGGCACACAAGTATCATGATAGTATCTAATTGGGATATAGATGTATCATCCCAGCCCTACGATATATGATATAATATACAGTACATCTGATGTGTCACACATCCAGCGTAAATGAATAAACTTATGAGGGTTTTTTGTCTGAATAAAACTGCTACAGAAAGTAATAAAGAAATTGCTGTCTTTTTATATTGAAATAAAAACAAGTGAGATGAAACTCTTTCTTTTCAGATTGAAAATAAAAGAGCTCAAACTAGTCGAATAAATTAATTAAATGGCACTGCCTTTTAAATAGCCATTATGCCCAAACCTTAATTAAAGAAACAGCACAGTACGCAGGTGGAAGTAGTATTTAGAAGTTGAGTTCTTATCCCATAATCATTCGCGTGCCCACAACAACAAAACCAAACCGGGGACACCTCGTCTTTCCAGGCGACTTCCCCATCTTAGCCACCAGCCATCTGGTTTTGACTGACAGCCTAATTACTGTGGTGTACCAAAGCACCCAGCTAATCAAAAGCCAAGCGTATTCTGTGAGGAATATGAGGAGGGAAAGAGCAAATAAACAAGGAAACTGTGGCTCCAAAATAACAACAGAGGCAACTCTCACGATGACTGTAGCCGTTACTGGCTTTAACTGCAGACTTTTTAGAGTTTAATTTTAAATATGATAGCCAAAGTGCTTGCTGTGTAATCATTTCTGTGGGATTTTCAATGCTACAGTAATAATGGCTCATTTGATCTGCTAAGTGGTTTCTGCAGAAATGCACTCCGTGCACAAATTGGTGCGTGGGCTTGCACATATAGCCATATTTTTTCCACTACATATGCCAACTAGCCCCTGAGCAAGGCACTTAACCCTCAAGTTATTTAAGACAGATTCAGGAGCAGGTGTGACTGCATATATGCCCGTATACATAACAAGAGAACGAGCAGGTGCATGCATGGAGGGGTGCCAAATATGCACGACTGGTCACACTTAAAGACCTCCATCTGTTAACACCAATGTGCTGCGTTAGAGTATCAACAGAGTATTTAACTCAACAGGCAGAAAAGACCTGCCATCCATTTGTGTGTAAATATATCAAGCTATACCAAGCATGGGTTCAATTAACCCAGTTCTGACACACTAAGGAAAAAAGCCACACCGGACCCCTTATATGTTCTGAGTAAATGAAAGGTGGAGAGTGGCGGAGCAAACACCTCGGTAAATATCCTGCACTGCTGGGGCGTTCTATTACCTGCGTTTTAATCTGCAAGTGTTGCTGTTATCGCCAAACAGCGATGTCAGTTTGAAGTATCAAACAGAAATTCATGGGGCAGATACCAATAACCTATTCATTGCTGTGGACAAGGAGCTGCATGAATGTGTGTGTGCATGTGAAGCCATTTCTCCAGTTCACATCTGCAGCATAATCATGAAAAGCCAAGTTAAAGGTGAATAAAGAAGGACGGAGGATATTGATAATTCTTCAAGTTTTCCTCATATAGTTTGATCAAATGCTGGCTCAGTTATAGGGCTGTGTTAGCAAAAATCTGGCGATACAATACGTATCATGATGCTGAGATAACGATTCAATAAAGTGCGATAAATTGTGCTAATGTAACCAAGGCGACATATTGAGATTTTTAAATGTAATTTTAGGAAAACTGTCATAGTTATAAAGAACACACCAGAAATAAACCATTTGAGAACAGGCAAAAATAACACATTTATACTGGATGCAAACAAAATGTTTTTTGCCCCAAACTCCATATCATTATCATAAAGTGGGCATGTCTGTAAAGGGAGAGAATTGTGGGTTTCCACAGAACCCATTTTCATTCACATATGTTGAGGTCAGAGGTCAAAGAACCCCTGTGAAAACTGCCAGGCCAGTTTTTCCTCATCACAACTTAGTGCATGTTTGGAGCATTATTTAGCGTTCCTTGCAGCGAGCTAGTATGATATGGTTTATACCACTTGATTCCTCAGGTTAGTCTAGTTTCGTGTGATGCCAGTAACTTCATTCTCGCTTTAAAACTAAGCCTGCTACAACCTCTGAAAAATCAAATAGCGGCCGGGCCAAGGTTAATTAAATATCTATACAGTGTTTTGGAGAATCAATACAATACCTCATAACATAATATCGCGATACTCATGTGAATCAATATTTTCTTACACCCCGACTCAGTTATTGTAGCTCTCATAAATGTTTTCATTTAGGCTGCCTGTGTGTCCTCTGCCACACTGAACAGACATACTATAGCTGAAGACGCAGCCTAGCTCTTCTCTCAAACCCCCACAAACTGTTTGTACAAAGCAGCCTAAATAATTTTCCTGCTGTTTCTCTTTCTGAGTCTCCCACCTTGCTCCAAACAGTGAGCTCAATCAATTACATTCATGAGGGGGAGGGAAACACAAGAGCAGTACCCACCTCTTTCCCACTTGCTTTCCAATTTACTCCTGGAGCCAGAGATCTTCTTTGAGTGTATAAATAAAAATAATTAGGAGAACCTTGAAACTGACTGGGCGGTGTGAAGGGAAAAAGAAACCAAGGCTGGATGGGTTTGGCTGGTCAGCTCATTTGTGTGTTTTTGATTCACGAGGCGGAGGGCAGCTGTGAGGGAAACTACGGGGCAGTAGAGGATAACTGGTCAAAAGGCCATGGTCTTCTAATTTATAAACGCCGCTGTGCTGTTCCTTCACTGTGTGGCTGTGGTTAACATTTTGTTTTATTTATGTATTTTCTTCCTCAAGTCCTGTTCTTTGCGCAAATTTGTGTCGCTAACAGAACCAGCCCAGCACACTATGAGATCCCTACAGCCAACAACAAACAGGCATCCCTGCCTCTGTGCACCAGCAAGCATGTCTGCATTAAACGGGTCGAAGCACAGACGCAGATTATTGTATAATTAGATACGATGACAAAAATAATTGGCAGGAGGAAGCGCGGACACGAGCGCGGCATTGACCCACAAATGCGTGGAACAACAGCACAAATAACCATCCTCCTACATAACAACACAATCACACTGACCGCGCGTAATCATGTTCTCTATGATATCAAACAGAAGGACACGGCACAAAGCAATGCAATATCCTGCTATGCAACACAGGACGGCAACATAATGATTTCATGGGTTTATTTTTCTCAGGGAAACAAGCCTGTGTGCCCTTTCACTTAATGCTCACCACTGACAGATCAAGTTGAAGTGTGACTGGCCAGCGCCGGCAGCGCCTCACACTTAAACATCACTGCTGGACACTGCGCTGAGGTGAAGCATATCACAGTTTCTCCATCATGAGAGTGGCACGGCTGCTCGGTACACATTCATAGAACATTTTTAGGACTGATCCTGACTATTGATATTTTTAAAGTAACAAGTACATACAGCGCAGTAGTTCATTAGTTCTTACATCACTTAAAAGTCGGCTGTCAGTCGATTAAGCTATTCAATCGCAATTAAATGCACATTTTTTTTTCTGTTCAAAATGTAAATTAAAGGGAGATTTGTCTGGCATTTAATACTCTCAACAACATGGGAGAGGACAAATATGCTGCTTTATGCAAATGTGTATGGTTGGCGGCAGTAGCTCAGTCCGTAAGGACTTGGGTTAGGACGCGGAGGACGCCGGTTCAAGTCCCCCATGGACCAAGACCAACTGGTTGCTGGAGAGGTGCCAGTTTACCTCTTGGGCACTACCGAGGTGCCCCTGAGCAAGGCACCGAACCCCCAACTGCTCTGGGCGCTTGTTAGGAGCAGCTCCCTCACTCTGACACATTGACGCATGTATATGTACTGTGTGAACAACAGAGTGTAAAACTGAATTTCCCCACTGTGGGACTAATAAAGGAATATCTTCTTCTTCTTCTTCTATCTTCTTATTATTGGAAATCAGCACAAAACAATGACAAACATTGTCCATAAACCCTCACAGGTACTGAATTTAGCATACAAAATATGCTCAAATCATAACATGGCAAACTCAAGCTCAACAGGCAATGACAGCTGTCAGTGAGTCAGTGTGCTGACTTGACTATGACTTGCCCCAAACTGGATGTGATTATCATAAAGTGGGCATGTCTGTAAAGGGGACACTCATGGGTACCCAGAGAACCCATTTACATTCACATATCTGGAGGTCAGAGGTCAAGGGACCCCTTTCTCCAAAACTTAACATGAGTTTGGAGAGTTATTCGACCTCCTTTTCGACAAGCTAGTAAGACATGGTTGCTACCAGTGGATTCCTTTCCTCAGAAAGACCAATTTCATTAATGCGTTAAAGTAATTAGTGGCGTTAAAACAAATTTGCGTTAACATGTCATCGTCATGTTAACTTTGGCAGCTCTACTTAAAAGTAGATTACCAAACGACGCTTTTCTAAAATTCCCGATAACCTGGACAACTTGTGTGTGTAATTGTGACTGTGGGATGTAAAAATGGAGTCACGGGCCATAAAAGGCTGCTGTTACAACTAATGTGCCTGATATTTAACTACGACATTTACCAAATACTCAAGAAACATCACTGTTAGAAAGGTAGACAACAAAACCTCTTCTTAAAAAAAAAAAAAAAATACAAGCAAAATCCTCTAAATTCTCATTTCTTGTTATAATAGTGTGACACAGCTTATGTGTGTGAGGAAGCCTGAGTGAGATAGACAGCTGGTGTGTGTGTGACTGCAGGATCAAAGGGTGTCAGGTTGGAGTTGTGAATGTGTCGTTTTGTCGAGCCTTGTAACCTTTAATGTTCCCACTGATGTGCTGTCCATATACCAGAGGGGACACAGCCGTGAGAGAGAGAGAGAGAGAGAGAGAGAGAGAGAGAGAGAGAGAGAGAGAGAGAGAGAGAGAGAGAGATGTACACAGACAGCTTTGAAATACCGGTGTAGAAGAGAGTTGGTGCAGTGTGAGGCTCACAAATGTGGGTTGGCCTGGTTTCCAACAAGCCCCCCAGGTACAAAACACTGCAAGGAACACAGATGGCCTCTGGGTAATCCACAGAGTGGGGACACAAATAATCTACAACAACATGTTACTTCTTTTTTTTTTTAACTCCATTGATTTTATATGTACATGTAATTTGTGTCTCACTGAACAACCAGCTTCGAGGCTAATTCACTCTGCTTATTTCAGATTTTAGACAGAAACGGGACTGGATAGCTTGCAGAAGTTGAGACAGATGGCGCTTCTGTTGAACAATAAAAACATTCAGAAAAGAGCGATCGTTTACAGATATAATGACCGTAATCGTGGAGACGCTTTTTCTTCAAATGTGTACTGGTCAGCTCGAACACAAGCAGTTTTTTTGTTTAGTTTTCCCTAAAGATGCGATGAACCCAAATCAAGAGCAGAGAAGCTCATACAGAGGCAGTTCACATTTCATGAATTTACAACTTGGTAATCACAGCCAGCAGGCAGTAAACAATTTAAATTCTAATACTTCCTTATCGGCTGGCTTTACCACTGTTTACAATAAAAGCCTTGTATTAATGCACGCCATTGGCTGACCTACAGCTCTTTTAGAGAGGCGGGAAGGGAAGCTACTTTCAAAGGCGTCATTACTTTTGTTGGACGGAGCACAAAGGGGGTGCAGAGACGAGTGGCAGCACCTCAAAGGCCTTCGGTGTGTGCAGTCAGCGAGCTGTGCACTCAGGGCTAGAAAGTTTGAGTTCTCTATGGACATGCTCCCAGCGTGATGCAGAAATGAAACAAGCATCAAAATGCAGTCACGCCTGCACTCCGTAGAACATTTACTCCAAAAAACGACCCTCTGTGAATTCAACTTAATTAGAAAATCATATGAATGTTGTTCATTGGGGGATTTGAGATATAGAAAAAGATAATGGATGCAAGGTTATCACTGTTTATCGCAAGGCTTTGTTGAATACTTCACTCTGATTGGTCAATCATGGTGTTCTGTCGTTTATTCATAGCAGGCCGTTGCTATGGATGCAGTTCTGATGCCGGGCCACTTTTGTATCAAATTATTGATTTCTTAAGTAAGAAGCCTTGTAATAAGCAGGATATTGTGCAGCAAGGCGGTCATTGTTGTGAAATAAACCCTGACATGCTGATCCGCGTTGCGTTGGCTCGTTGTACATTATACTTTACATAACTGCCATTAAAATTTACCTGACTTCCCAACCTCTTTGAAAACAACCCAGAGAGACAGAAAAACAGAGACAGAGTGGGCATGTAGCATATGGGAAACTAAAACTTAACGCTGAAGTGGGTAGAATTGGAGCAAATATTATTTAAAATTTTTTTTTTTTTTTTAAATGCTCACTCTGTGTTGACAGCAGCGCATGAGACAGGTAATCTGAAAAAAAATCATGTTCCTCTGTCTTCTCGTGCTCCTAATGACAGCTGCAAGATTTCACAGACCAGAGGAAAACAACCAATCAGACCCAAGCTGAAGTCTGCCGTATGAAATGTTGTCAGAAACATCATGTTTAGCTGTAAAATGCGAAAGTTTGTGACCCAGCAGCCATGTTGAGATCTGTTGAGGAAATACCAAACACCACCCGCTAGCTGGAGAAAACTTTCTCATTTTACAGCTAAACAGTAACTACAAGATATTTCTGAAAACATTTGAGGCGAGAGAAATAGTTATTGCAGTAACAGAAAATTGATTCACATGTGGTCAGCACTGCCTAGTTTGACTGACTTTGATTGGAGCTCATGAATGACAGCTGCCTCCATTGAATGAACAGCCAATAAGAACGCTCTCCCTCTCTGAAATGACTTGTGATTGGCCAATGTCTCCTGTCACCAGCTAGATTTTTTAGTCTGAAAACAGAGCCATGAGGAGGAGCAGCAGTCTAGTTTTCTCTCAGAACATGTAAATTACAACATGTTGAAAGGTTATTATGGATTTTTTTGCCCAATGATGCCAAAAACATTCTGCCTGCTGCAGGTTTAAAGATGCGCTTCACTAATTTCACTGTGCAGGTTCAAGTCAGTTTACTCATCGAAAGGAGTACTACTCAGCCTGTAAAAGCTGTAGTCTTATGTCTTCTGTGGTTCTGTGGGATCTTTGTCAAATATAAGAAAATAACACTGATAATGCTCTAAGGGTCACTGTATATTGACTTGGCGTAGAATTCAAAAGACGTGTGTTTATCAGACAGGAAGGGTCCAACGGAGGATACAATCAAGTTGCTTTTGGAGCTTGACTGATACTAGGGCCAGGATATCTACAGTATGCTGATAGCTTCTGCTACATTGATTTTTGTCTTTGTTTCATCCATCTCTCACCAGTCCCCCAACTTCATGGAACTGTAATACTAAATCAAAGGAGTACTGGCTCAATGTTTCTTGGTTGTAACATAATTCTGCATAATTCTATGATTTAGAAGTGATGTGTGTGGCACCGCAGCTGCAGACTCTCTGAGAACTGTGGCTACCAGAGATTAAAGATACCCTGTGGACATTTTGTCAACTAGTAGCGCCATGGAAGAATGTTTATACAAGCGAGTCCCCATTTTGTTTGTATCCTGTGCATGCACAAGGATGCACACGCATGCGCATGAGCACCCGGGTGGCGCGAATCCCATTCTGGCATTGATTTCATACTGCTCCACTGATGGACAATCAGTATCGAGGTAATGCGGCAACAAATGCAACAATGCACCAGCAGAGACAAGAAATGAGAAGACTACAAGCAAGCAAATATAAAAATAAGAAATGCAACATATAAAACATTTTGTTCATTTACAAGAAAACTCCATCTCATATGAATGGGTTCAATGAATGCTGGATGTGAGTTCAGCAGACTATTTGGTTTTAAAGGGGAATAGGTACTTTACATAACCACCAAAAGTTCCCAGGACTTTTAGCCCCGGGAGCTACTTTTCGAGGAGCTAAAAGGTTCCTTCAGCCCACCGCAAAAATTGCATATTGTTCGCTGACATATGAAAATGCAAGATGACATATGAGTGCTGCTGGTTGTCACCGCACTCTGCAACCTACAGTTCACTGTGCCGTTGTCATTGTGAAAAAAGTGAAAAAAATAAAGCTTAGACTAAATTGAAATTTACTGCTGCACATTGGAGTGTTTGATGGTTATTCATTTGTGCTTTAGAAATTAACTGCTGTGAAACAATCAGAAAACAGCTCAAAGACTGAGCTGTCTCCGTCTTCTAACGTTACTGTAAAGAGGCCCCAGAAAATGTCCCCAGAACTTAACTGAGACTCTGGTCCCTGCAGTTGAAATGCAGGGTTCCTAGTTCCTGAGCTGGACACGAGGCTAATATAGTGGAGGCCCAGCAATTTACTGTAGACAAAGCTCTTGTAACTAATCCTTGTGCTACATCCTGTCTCTGCTATATTACAATTTATGTAAATAAGCAATGAAAATGGACAATGTTTAGAAACTGTTTCATTGCCAGAAGCCTTGCATCATTTACATGTGAAAACACAGCAACAGATAACCCAATCTATGGCCTTCCAGCAGCCACAGCATAATCCCTGGTCATCTCTAGCAGTCATCTCCTCCTCCATAAACATCACTATCAAGAGACTGAGATGCAGCCAGCCATAGCAATTGGCAAAATAAACTTAATAGTACCATTCTTTACAATTTCAACTTGTAGAAAAGAAACTAAACAGCACAACAGCTGCAATTGTGTCAGGTAATTCCCATTGTCAACAGCAGACGGCTCAATCATTATTATTGATTGTAAGGAAACCAGCACTCCCTGGTGACAGAGAGTGAGATAGAGAGGGAGAATGAGAGACGGACAGAAAATGGGGGAGCTGGGTGAACAACAGAAGCAGAGGGTGGTTCGGTGGGAGAGGCAGCGATGACAGCCGAAAGAGAGTAAGGAGGACGGGCTGAGGCGGAAAACTCAAGAGAAACAGACAGGTATGTAGTACGGAGAGAAATGGGGTTCAGCCTCCTTATTTCATTTCATCAGTTCCTTGGGGAGCTTGATACATAACAGAAAGTAGTAAGAAAGAAGGGAAAGTGAGCGAAGGGGAGACAGAGAGTTACACAGAATGTTTATCAGCTCGCCTCCTCTGGCTGTTGCTGGGATCAAGGCTGCATGCTCTCTACATTATTTAACAACTCCATTTGTTACACAGCAGCTGCTTGTGTGTGTGTGTGTGTGAGCGAGAGTGTTAAACAGATAGAACGAACCTAAGAGCTGAAATACCTCTTAAAGTTATTGTAAAAAATAGATATTGCAGCCTAAATTTAAATGGTTAAACTAAATATATATTTAATGTGTTTGTTGCTTAA
Organism: Pterois miles; assembly: GCA_947000775.1. Lineage (NCBI taxonomy): Eukaryota > Metazoa > Chordata > Actinopteri > Perciformes > Scorpaenidae > Pterois > Pterois miles. The sequence goes on from CAMQGK010000318.1 coordinate 7,400,963, forward strand.
ACTCTAAACAACTGTGAAAACGTTAGAAGATTATCTTATATATTTTCTGTCATTAGATCATACACTTTAAAGGGTGGTGTAGGTTGACATACATAAAGAAAAAGGGTAGAGGTGTGTTGCGACAGAAATTGTTTAATAAATCTGAGCCAATTGTGTGCTGAGTACACCGGCATGGTGAGCCTCTCGTTTATTTAATACTGCACGACCCTTTGTGGTTTTCAACATTGTGCCATGACTATAAGACAATACAGGTTCTCTCTTCAACCCACAGCGGCAGATTTCACTGATTTACAAGGTTTCAGCCAGAGATAGATCCTGTGATAAGCTGCACACTTTTTCAGCAGACTTTTTACTTGCCACAGCAGGAAAAGCGCAGGTGATACACATTTTATCAACAACTGCTCAGTAAGCCACAAAAGCTATCATGCATAATACCAATCAAACACCTAAATGGACTGAAGTCATATGTACTGTAATGTTATTAATTACTGGGGCTGAGTATAGGTAAGAATCTGGAGATATGATATGTATCATGATACAGAGGTTACAGTTCAGTATATCTCGATATACTGTAAGCAAGGCAATATATTGATTTTTTTTAAATCTCATTTTAGGAAAACTGTTATAGTAAAAAAACACTGCTATATCCATAAAATCTGAGTTAAAAAAGCTGACATTTTTATGCAATCAGAAGTGTGGGATCTGCATTTGCATTTTCACAGCCCATGTAACATCCAGCATCATAGTTTCAGAGGGGTAGCACATACCTTTGCAAATGCAAAAAAGTAGTGATTTAAGTCACCTTTGCATGTAAAGTACTAATAGAAAATCAAGTGTTTTTGAGAATCGATAAAGCATCATGCTTCTACTATCAAGATATAGTGACTGTTTTATAAAAATATCTGTTTTTAATCATATTTGCTCAAAGTTTACACTTCAGCTTTAATAAAGTGGACAAATTTCCATGACATACTCGGTCAAGGGCACACACGCACACACTCAAACAAACATGTGATTGATTGGACAAATGTATGCATGCACAAACGTGAGAGAGAAGGACGGACATTAAAAAAAACACACACTCATACGGCCCTGTGATGGAGTGGACCAACAGTACAGTACATGTATGCACGCATGAGAAAGACCACACAGGAGAAAGAGACGTGAAAAATAGTCATAGGCAACCTTCAGTTGCCAAGGAGACAACCCCTCTCTCGCCTGCGTCCTTCCTGCTTCATCCATCCTGCCTCCCCTAACATCGCCTGAGTCACGATGCAAATGGGGAGATGAATATTTAAGATGCATTAAGTGCTTTATTGATGAGACAAACACACCTTCAACATGTCTCATTCCTTCAGGTTCACACACCCTCTCTCTGAGTCTCTAAAACACCTCCTACTTTGCTCACAAACAGTCCACAGTTGTCATTGTTGTCGTCTTCTTGACTGTATAATTCCTATCCACTACCAGCAGGTTATGGTGTCTGGACCAATTATGCTGCCTGCTTCCACACTGCATAGACACAGTGTGGAAAGGACGTGTCTCTCTCTGGCATCTGCCTCTCCTGGCACAGTGTGTGTGTGTGTGTGTGTGTGTGTGTGTGTGTGTGTGTGTGTGTGTGTACACACTGCATGTCTGTTGTTCTGTGCGTGAGTGGTGTTTCTGCACGTATTTTCATCTGAGTCATGCGTGTGTCTATCAGTACATACACATGTCTCTGTGCTGTGTTGAGTGGGCAGGTTTCTGTTTCTAGCTCAGAGTGGAGAAACCTTCAGACCTTTCATGGTTTATACACATTTTTCCCATTTAGTCTGTCCCTGTTTCCCATCCCACCGTCCCCCCGGCTGCCTTAGTGTCAGGATATTCTGTAAATAAATACTGGATGTACATTTAAGCAACAATATGACAGGATAAACTCCACCTGATAAAATCCCTTAATTGTAATTTATGTATGTTGTCATTTTTTTCAGATTGGAAAGTAAAATTTTCACACTGAATTTAATCATTTGAGCAGGTATATAGTAATTTAAGAGCATAATGCTATATGCACACACACACACACACACACACACACACACTCTTTAAACATCAGCATGGTGGCTAATGAAACTGAAAATGATCATATTTTTGGTGACAGCTACCATGTGAACAAACAAGGGCGGGCCAAAAGGTGTTACTGCTTAACACCGAATTCACACCAGAGCAGCCGCCTGCAGGAAGCTGCCATGCAAAGTCTATAAAAAGCTGCAGCCATTTGATTCTACGGCAAAGTGCAGCCAAACTAAAAGTTGAACATAACTAACTCAGTAACTAACTTAACTTTTAGCGGAAAAGTGTGGCCGGAGAGTACACACAACTCATCAGTAAACAGATCCTGTGACACGTTGACCTATTTTACAAAGAATTTCTTACCGTCTGACACACACCAACACGCCAACCCAGCCAAAGAAAAATGTAATTACTGCGGTGAGACGTACTTCACCACACACTGAGCAGTATTTCCCACACATGGACTTTACTTGGGATTGGATCTGGTATGGCTGACGGACTGCTGCACTCCGTGTTGGACTGACAGGCTTCTAGTGACACATCTTGCACACATGAGGTTCATTCCAGAGCCTGCAGTGATTGCTTTTAAGAAATCTTGACAGCCATTGTTTTACTGCTTTGACTCATTAATGATGTATTAATTCACCCACCAGCAACCCATCTGCTATTAATCAGGAATGTTAATTTTTAAGACCCAGCCTGCCTGATTCGCAGATTAATTTTCACTTTGCAAATGTAGTAGTTTTCAGCCCCAAGTGTTTTTGTTTAAATTCACAACTTAAAGTATGTGTTAACTGTGACCAAAAAGTGATGCCAAGGGGTTTTAAAACCTGTCAGTATGTGATGAATTTGGATGACAATGTGTTGCTTGTATGTATACATTCAGTTCATCTACGTCAGGGGTGTCCAAACTTTTTGCAAAGAGCGCCAGATTTGGTGAGGTTAAAATGTGTGGGGGCCGACCGTTCAGCCTGACATTCTTTGAACCATTAACCTTAAATGCGAATGAATTATTTAATAATTTTTTATTGCAAATGGCACACTTCCACACAATAAAGAAATAAATCTGAACAAGTTTTTACTAAAATCACTCTTCTAAATTCACTAACTACTACATTCAAAACATGGTAACAGGAAAATAACACTAAGTTATTTTATTCGAGGGCCATATGAATCAGTGTATCACTCGTTCTTCTGTTTTTCAATTGACCATCAATAATCAAAAAACAAAAATACATTATTTGATTTTGAATCCAAAACAAAATTTATTTCAATTTTAGACTCGGATCACAAATAAGAAATGGAAAAATGGGCTGCCGGTCCAAATATGATCTTAATATTAATGTTGAGTATTTGTATATTCGTTTCTTAAGACCCTAATGTTTGTTATCAATAAATACGAACACATTTAATTTGTCGGGTTTACAAGACCCAGTTTGATGGTCAATTGAAAAAGAAAAGAACAAATGATACACTGATTGAAAAAACTCAGGGCATATTCAAAACTGTGGTTTTGATCATTACGAAAAAAAAAAAAACAATTTGCTGAGATTTTAGAATTTATTCACCTCAGAAGACTAAACCTTTAACTTGTCTGCACTAATGTGACGGGTGACACTGAGATCTCGACTGCAGTAAGTAGGCCAGGTCTGGCTCACGCAGGTGAGAGTCACTTAATCCCGTCCTCACGCAGTTCCTGTTAAAATTTATAACCGAGACAAGTATGTCAAGCAAAACAAGGGAAACATTTTCTTTAGCAAATGTTCAAATCTCTTCGAACCTGCCTTTATCCAGCTGGTGGTAAAAGTTGACATGAGGGAGGTGTTGGTGTGGACTGCGACACTCGGCATCGCACTGCAGCTCAATGAGGTCCAGCTGCAGGTGGGTCACGCAAGGGTCACGGCAAAAGTAGGCTATGGCCACAGGTCTACTGCCATCTTCTGGTGAAATAAAAAATAGCTTTTTTACGCATGAATTTTATACAGTGGTCAACAGTGCTGACGGGCCACATATTATTGATTTTATGACAGAGGCTGCGCGGTGGTGGAAATTTGAACACAGGCCGCAATTGGCCCCCGGGTCGGACTTTGCACATGCCTGAGCTACACGCTGTACAATGCTACTTCGGCTCAGCTGTCGAGCCCCTGCAGCAGCAGTAGCAGCAGTACACCAGAAAGGTAAGGTATAAAGTAAACCAAAGTCCCTCTAGCAACCATTCTGCCCCTAGATTTGAGAACCACTGCTTTATTGACTAATGTAGCCGACAGCAGGGACCACCTAAAAACAATTTGCCTTCCTTGCACAACCCCCGTAGTCAGCTACCGACACAAGTCCAATCTAATTCTGCGGGAAACACTAAAGCAATGACACCAAGTTAGCCACGTGTAGAACATTGTAGATTGTACTGCATGTGTGTGTGCAGTGGTTTAAACCTTTTATCTAAGAGACTCGTTAACATGCAAATACGATAAAATCCGCACTATCCCACACCACAGAGGAGCCCTAAAACATACAGTATGCCCACTGTTTCCAACTTAATTTTCCCTTTAATGGTGAAAGGAACATGGTGTTCCAGAGGCATAGTTAATAAAGAGCAAATGCAGCCCCCAGCTAAGGCCTTCAGCCCACATTCATCATGGATTCAATTTCCCCCATGCACGTACAGAAAGTATCTGGAATCATTACAACACAACTAGCAGGCATCCCCTGCTCATAAATAAGCCTGTTAATTGACCTGTCATTGCTAATTGCTGCAGGGGATAGGAGACTAGTGTGTGTGTTTAAAAGAAGAGTTTGTATGTGTGGATCTCATACAGTGTTTGTGCATGCAAATGTGTAACATAACAGAGGATATATGGAGAGAGAAGGTGTGTGTAGGGGTGAGTGTATGAACAGTTGAAGGCTTTTTGTCCTAGGTGTGTTAATTTTAGAGGCATCAGTCATCAGCCTTGAGACATGGTGTGTGTGAAGCAGACCAGGGCAAGAATCGACCTGACTGGTCCGTCTGTCCCAGAGCAGGGCCAGAGAAAAAGGTAAGCGGAGAGACAGAAACAGAACGAGATAGAGAAACACACACAGGAGGACAGAGGCACGCAAAACAAAACCCATCAGCTTTTTTTTGTCCCCCGCCTCCGTTGGGTTGTAAAGCTACTGACGTACACACACAGACACACACACTCACAAATAGAGAGGAAGCATCGTGTCCAGTCAGAAAGGAGGACTGAGTCATAAAGTTTACTCGGCCACATCCCAACAGGGAACTGCAGGCGCAGCTGCCATAGAGCCGAAGGGACCTCAATGATGTGTCAACAGACAATGCCTCAAACACAGACGCGTCCTCTGTTATGCCTCCCAGACCATTTTCTTCCAGTATTGACTGAATGTGTGCAGTGAACTTCAACTTCTGGTGAACTTAAACAAGGAGGAATTATGGTTCGGCTCAAACTAGGGAACGCCGTTCCCGACAAGCTTAATATGAACTTGGTCAGAATTAAGACCCCCCCCAAAACTGGAATATAATGCGTTTTGTGTGATCAGATGGCATTCGGATAGTGCCTGATGCAATGAAATGCACCAAAAATGCATTGAGGATGATTTGTGATGGTGAGGTGATCAGGGACACATTGTGACCACACTGAACACAACTGTAAATTTTTTCAATCCACATACGACAATGACGTGGACAGCAATACGTAATGCTAGCGATGTCCCAGCTACTTTTTGAGCTCTGGAGATTCAGTAGTAATTTGAAGCTCCAATGCCACCGCTCTGTCTGCACCCAGCGTCTCCTCTCCTCATCCCTCTGTGTACGCAAGTGTAGACGTACATCAAAGTCTAACCAGTGTCGTTCTTTGGCAGCGCCCGGCTGCAGCCTTCCTCTCAGCCCTTTAAAACAGAGCGATTGGATTTCAGTCGGATCTTATGGGCACGGGAGACACATTTTAATACCAGGTGTAAATATAATCAGGTTAAATCATATCTAGATACAATCTGGATATGAGACACATTTTAATACCAGGTGTAAAGGGGGTCATAGTTAATAGATTAGTAAGTAAATATCCCTATAACAGCAAATCAAGTAAGACAGGCTTGGAAATGGCCCAGGTGTAAGCCTCAAGCGTTCTCTTGCTGTCCAACCATATACATTTTCTTACAGTACACTGGGTCCCACGGTGAGCCTGTGCTTCCACATTGCATGGTAAAACTGCCTTGTAGTTTAACCGAGTCATACATGAATCTAAACCCTAGCAACAACATCCTCTATGCACTGATGCTACTTTCTCTCTCCCAGTGGTGATTCTGATACTGAACTCAGGGTATTGGTCAATACAGAGTACCGATCTGACACCAATGCTGTCTTTTCCTATTTCCTATTACTATTTACTGCTCTCATTGTAAATGACTGGGATCATTCCTGTTTCTGTCAGAGGGGGTGCTGTAATTACACATCACTTCTTAAATAGCAACTTGGAGAGACAGAGACAGAAACATGCTGAAACACTTCCACTTTAAACAAATTGGTAATAATTATAACTGCAGTTGGTTGTGCCAACAATAAATCTGTTCCCCTGCCATGTCCTAGGGGCTTTAAGGCTCCAAGCTATAGACCTGACCAGCATCACGTCATTGCTGAGGCTGTAATCCCGTTTGGGGGAAAGAAGACTCGTCACAGGAGAGAAAATGGAAAATGATGAAAAGCTGTTGTTGTTGCGGGTTAACAGAAGCTTTCAAACTGAGCTATGAGGCACAAACGATGCATGAATATTCACTGTCAGTGTAGTAAATCGCTAAATGATGCTGGTGACAGCGACTAGCATGGTGAGTTTGAGGCTACTGCAGTAATACAGTCACACATTAACGTTAGCAGCATCAGACTCCAACTAAATCTCAGCCTATGGATCAAACAGCAGGTTGGTTATTTACAGACAACACTTGATCGCCTGATGTGATTAAATCAAATCTGTATAGAAGTCTGGGTAAGCAATATGTGGCCACTGTGTTGGACGGGGGACAAGTGAAGGGATATAATGTCGATCAATCTTCATTTATTAAAATATCGAGAATGCTTCAGGCATGATCACAAAATAATTATTAGCCATGTTTATAAAACAAACGTTTCTATAACAAGAGATGAATGCAGACAAATTCGTCCAAATTACAATCCAAAAATATGTCAAATTGCTTTGAAGTCTATGGGATCTTTGGTTTTCTGGCCCCCTAAAGGGGGCACGGACTTGACTTTTTGCAAAGTACCCTTATTTACCTGATATATCCCAGCATTCTTTTCTTTTTCTTGGGACTAAGACACAGCATTTAATTTGGATTGGTCAGTCTGACCGATACTTAATCTCTTCACACATTTTTTGATATTATTATTATATTATATTTTCCTTCTCATGACATTATAGCTACATATGCATGCTAGTTGGATCATTGAAATCGGTGTGAAACCCAGTCCTCCGCCCTGAGATCAGCATATCCTTGATGAAGCGAGTAATCCTCTGGTTATTGTGTGGATAGGCCTGCTGCTGACATTCAGCAGAAAATGAGCTGAATGTTCACTCAGAGGCTCACATTTATCAATACTCCCCTCAGTACTAAAATGTCAAAATGCTGTGCCCACATTTACTTAACAAAAGAAAAATGCACCTCAGTCTCTCATTTAAAAGCTTGGCTTTAATTTATATTTATCATATTTTGCATCACCATCATTAATACTACTGTTCTCTCACATTTGTGTGGCTGGATAAATAATGATAAGATACTGTACTGATTAAAGTGGGCAAACTCGCTCGTTGCTCACATCCAGAGACTCACGCTGACAGGAGTACTGAAAGGGCAGATGTTTGCCAACAGAGGGTTCTTTTCCTAACCTTACTGCCACTTAGCCGCTAAAAACTTTCCCTTTATTTCTAACACCTGTGTATATTCTGCTTCCACCCAGGAACCGAAAAGAGACTTTGGATATGTGTTAACTCTGACACTGTATATGAGGTGGCAATGATTCTCAAATGACTTTCTCTGCTTCTTCGGAGCTTTAAATGTCACTGTGGAGAATTTCCTGTGAAAAATTAATCAAATTTCAAGCAGAGTTTCAAGCCCAATTCTTTTGGCATTCCCTCGATTCCTAACAGCCACCAGAGTATAAACCCCCTCCCGCTCTAGCGAGGCTGTACTGGAGGAAATGTCTCAGAGACGAGAGAGATGACAGCAATAAAAAATACAGTGAACATAAAAGCATATAATTCAATGTTTTTTTTTTCGTTTTTCTTCTTTTCGGAGCAGGACAAAGCCGACCTGACAATGCTGTCGGCACGTGGTGGGAATTAACCCTCAAGAGGGGAGCGCTGGAGGCTGATTTCAATTCAGAGGTTTTCAGCATCAAGCAAACAGTACTCAACCCCCAAGAGCTGACCGGGTCATACCTTTAGGCCAAGTTATGCAACACATCTCAGCTGCTTAGGCTGGCTACAAGTGCAGATGGAGCATTATGACTGTCTTTAAAAAACACAAGCTCTTACTGTAGGTTACATCCTCTGCTCTGCTCTACATGTTTCTCTATGACAGACATATTTTAAAAACATTATACTGCTGCTACAAGCACTTTCTTCCCTGCCGTATTGTTGTTTTTATAATTGCAAAGCCATTACCTGGAAGGGTCCGCTGGGGCTGGTGTCGAAGAATGCTTTCTTCCAGTCCGGGCCCTGATGACCAGACTTTGTCCACACCACTGAGTCCACAGAGGCAATGCTCCTCACTCTCAGAAGCACATTGAGAGTACCTGTGAAAAATATGCACACATGTATTCCCACAAGCACACGCCCACACACACACACACACACACACACACACACACACACACACACGCGCACACACACACACACACACACACACACACACACACACACACACAGACAGACAGACAGTGCAGGCCATTAGAAACTGTCAGTGAGCTGTCATTGAACACTGAGTTATGTTAAGCTGGGAACAGACTTTAAGATTATTGAAATCTAAACAGACAGAAACATTTAAATATACTGTCAACCCACACATAATGACATATCTGCCAACACAGGCATATGTTTTATTCTTGTCAGAAAGGAGCACATATTGATTGACTCAGTAACTACATTCATTACAGGATGTTCACTTCGGTATGCAACATCCTTTCCATACGTCCTGTGACCCAAACAGCTATGTTTACTACTCGCATACAGGAGAGAAATTCCGGGACGCAAGTTTTACCCGGAAAGTTTTGTCTGAGCACCGGTTGTTCTTTATTAACTGTAGCGCGCTAGTCGGCTTAGCTTGGTTAGGGTTAGGGTTATGGGCTATGGGTTAGGGTTATGGGTTAGGGTTATGGGTTAGGGGTTAGGGGTTAGGGGTTAAGGGTTAGGGTTAAGGGTTAGGGGTTAGGGGTTAGGGTTATGGGTTAGGGGTTAGGGGTTAAGGGTTAGGGTTATGGGTTAGGGTTAAGGTTAAGGGTTAGGGTTATGGCTGAGGGTTATGGGTTAGGGGTTAGGGGTTAGGGGTTAAGGGTTAGGGTTATGGGTTAGGGTTAAGGGTTAGGGTTATGGGTTAAGGGTTAGGGTTAGGGTTATGGCTGAGGGTTATGGGTTAGGGGTTAGGGTTAGTTAATTCAGTTCTTATTTGTCAAACTGTATGCGGACACTGTTAAACTAAAGTCAGGTGAATCTGTGGATACACTTCAAACAATTAATTTGTGACGGCATCACCCAAATGTGTCAACTAGCAGAATGAAACAAAAACAGATGGGATGGCAAATCATTCTCCTTACATTTTTTTAAATAAAATATTTTTTTTTGTTGCTTTTTTGTCTGTTGTACTGAAAACATACCGAACCATGACCCCAAAACCGAGGTACAAACCAAACCGTGAATTTTCTGCTACACCCCTAGTAACTGGCCTAACAATCATGTGTCCACCTCTTTATCAACCTCATTAAAATAAATGACCAACTAATGAGAGATCCCACCGTACTAACAAAAATGTAAGCGACAAGGGGAGCAGAAGGTATATGATCGTGATCACTGCTTTCATCCAGTGAAACTACTCCATGTCTTACAACAATTTACTGACTGCAAGGAGCAAGCTCGGTTCCCTCATTGTCATTCGCATAAATTCATCCAACATCACCAAATATCTAGCTGCTGTCAAGTTATCAACATTAAACATTAAAGAAACTTGAGGATTTTTGTCCCACTAAACCTAGGGATCCAGACACTAAGCAACAGAACACACTGCTAGACATGCGTTTGAGCACCATGTATTTCAAATTGCCCTTACTTCTATCAGCCCCGTCTTTAAAAATGACGTTCCCATACAGCTAAATTGCACTCTCATACGTTTGGAAGGAAACCGGGCTTTCCCCCAGGAGACCACTGTTCGTGAAACATAGACATTTGATACCTTTTGTTTTTAAGTCATTTTACGCCAAATTATAATGTTTTTTTTTTTTTTTTTTTTACTAAACTTAACCAGGTAGTGATATTGTGCTTTTGTTTTGTTTCAATTTATAACATTAATCACATTTTAAACTGTTTAAAACTGCGATTGTGATCCAGGAGAAAACACATTTCCCTCAAAATGTATTTTGGCTATACACTTTAGTTGTATGGGAATGTAATTTTGTGTGAGGGATGACCTCTATAGATGGCTGTGCTGTGGTCTTTGCCGACAGGAAGTGGAAACAAATGCTTTGCCACTACACTTGCTGGGGCGAAGCGCTACAGTCAGACACCAGATGTGGATGACATTTAGGCGGAAATGAAACTATGTCTTGAACTCTACATTGCTCGTCCAGTGGATGGTTTCATTTTGCACCATGGAGCAAAAGAACAGCAGCAAGGAGGGAGGAAGAGAGAAAGTCAGACAGAGGTAATGATTCGAATGTGGAGAGAGGTTGCAAGAAAAGAAAGTGTCCTTCAATCTCACATCACTGCCACATGATGTTGGTTTAAACCCTAAAAAAAAAAAAAAAAAAAAAAACATTTTTAAGTAGTGTGGAAACATGACATAAAAATCAATTGTCCTGAATCCTGAAAAATAAGCCAGAGAGAATGACACCATTCGAGCCGTAAGGAAGTGATCCAAATAGTCTCTCTCTCTGCCAGGTCTGTAAGGTGTGAGAGAACCATTCATCTTCTTAACGATCCTCAGCCAGCCCCTAATTGGAACATTAACCAACCACCAGTCTCTTAAACAAACACGCAGGCAGGGGCATGACGGTATCTGTGTGTTAAATACCGTATATATTCATGTGCACATACAGTAAGTGTGTGTGTAGATGTACGCTTACGTATAAGCACAAATGTTTGTCATTCTATTGTGTGTATGTGCAGCTTTGGGCTAATGTTCTTAAAACCTTGAAGTAAGCAGCAGGCTGGCAGTAATTAACTTCCTACTAGAGAGGTGTGACGAAGGGAAGTGTAGTGTTTAAGGGGGTGAACAGGGATTTTGGAGGTGTCTGTATGTGGTAAGGAGAAAGAATCAGTGAAAAGCACAACTGTCCATACATTAATTTTGATTATCCTTTGACCATTCATAAAGTTGCAAATCTAAAGTTTGACATTCCCAGTTTCCCAGTGTACATGCACACTGGTTTAATGAAACATGACTGAAGCTAAATGTGTCCATTCAGAGATGTGCTTGGATCTAAATCGGTCAGATTTGTCAAAGCGATTGATGATATCAGGCTACTTCTTGGTTTGCTATAGTTCAACATTGCAGGAAATACGCCTATCCATTCTTTGCTGAGAGATGACAAGATCCATACACCACATCTGTCCTGGAGCCTGCAGCTGGTTAGCTTAGCTTAGCATAAGAAGAAGAAGAAGAAGAAGAAGATCAACCTTTATTAGTCCCACTAGGGGAAATTCAATTTACACTCTGTTGTTAACACACACATGCACATACAGGATCCATATACATGCAACAATGAAGAGATGTCAGAGTGAGGGGGCTGCTCCTGACAAGCGCCCCGAGCAGTTGGAGGTTTGGTGCCTTGCTCAGGGGCACCTCGGCAGTGACCAAGAGGTAAACTGGCACCTCTCCAGCTACCGGTTCACACTCAGTTCTTGGTCCACGTCGGGACTTGAACCGGTAACCCTCCGGTTCCCAAGCCAACTCCCTACAGACTGAGCTACTGCCGCCCAAATAATAACAATAAAGACAGGAAACCCTCTTGTCATCGCTATGAGGTTGCCAGGAAACCGACAGATCCTCCAAGAAGTCACTCTAGCTGGCTAAGAAATCAAGCTCCGCAGGAAGAGCACCGGGCTTTGAAGTGACTTTTCGTAGTGGCCAAATGGTGGAATTACAACTTCTGTGTCTGGCACAAAAAGACTTATTCCCACAAAGTTCCTTTGGGAAAGAGACGCCTGTAACACAGTGGATCATTCGGCATTCGATCCATTATGGCTTCATGTGCCACTGAACAACTCTCATAGGAATGAACAGACGCCTGCCTCCAACACTCTTTATACATCCATGAAAGAAATAGTCTGCACATACTGTATCTCCCTGTGAAACCATTCTTGTTCTATACTTCAGTTATTGTACAGATCAGACAACAAGATTAGCATGTTAATTAGTCCCAAAAGGGATAGTGGTGGATTTTGTTACTTTCAGACAAACGCATGCTAGCTGTTTCTAGTCTGTATGCTAAGCTAAGCTAATTGGCTGCTAGCTTCTTATTGAAAAGACATAGTATCTGAGAGTGGTATTGATCTTCTCATCTAACTCTCAGCAAGACAGCAAATAAGCTGAAGCTCCCAAAGTGTCAGACTGCTGCTTTAACAGCAGGATTATGCTGTTTGGATCATGCTCCATGCAGGAACAAACAGCGCCGCTGGTGTAGTGGTTTCATGCAAGATTCCCATTCTTGTGACCTGGGTTCGATTCCCAGGCGGCGCATGTGTTTTGGGGGTGGCAGTAGCTCAGTCCGTAGGGACTTGGTTTAGGAATCAGAGGGTCACCGGTTCAAGTCCCAACATGGACCAAGACCAACTGGTTGCTGGAGAGGTGCCAGTTTACCTCTTGGGCACTGCCGAGGTGCCCCTGAGCAAGGCACCAAACCCCCAACTGCTCGGGGCGCTTGTCAGGAGCAGCCCCCTCACTCTGACATCTCTCCATTCTCCCTACGGCGATTAATAAAGGTTCATCTTATCTTATCTTATCTTATCAGAATGCTCCTGGTAAAAATGATGGACTGATATTGCAGCTGGAATAACATAAAAGAGTCACATGCAACTGTTCATGGCATACAGTTTGATAGGACTCGGAAGGCTCTGCAGTTATATAATGGAGAGAGACACCGGCTAATGCTGGTGTAGCCCATTTTCACCTGTTCAGCCCACTCTCGTTCTACCTAAACATAGTTGAGCTTCGTTGTCTCCACCCATTTTCTCTCTCTTCTCCTATCTCTGTTGCACTCTCACTATCACCCACATCCACACACCCACACACCCACAGACACGGCAGAGGGAAGAGGACCAGAGGAGCAGTCTATTGATTGGATGGAGGTAAAGCAGAGTGTGTTGGTGAGAGTGTCAGAGAGGCAGAGGAGAAGGCACAGCTCTATCAGTGCTACTTGTCGGGAAGATCCTGAGTGGGAAGGACAGCAATGATACACAGCTGCACACACACAGACAGCCAGAAGCACACACCCACACACACACACACACACACACACACACACACACACACACACACACACACACACTGCTAAACTCAAATGAGTTATGCTGTCTCTTTCTTTTGATAATTAGATGTAGGCCCGCAATGGATCTCTCGTTCCTCTGTCCCCTCATCAATAGGGTTCATGTCTTGTTTGTCTCTGCTTCTCATGCTGGTTAGCCTCAGAGTCAAAGCTATGTGCTTAACTCTGCACTGGGAATTACAATTCTGGCTTTTGCCACCAAACAACAACAAAAAGCAAAGTTACTCAGAGTTTGGAGTAAATGACCATTTCAGGAGCACGAGAAGAGGGTGTAGGGTTGTAGGGTGTAGGGTGTAGAGCTAAACTTGCTAGACAACAACAACAAGCTGGTCAGAATATTTTCCTGAAAATGTGAATCTAAATCTAAAAATATAGCAGGAAGACACTTTTTAAAACAGAGGCGTGTTAGCACAGCTGGATTGTCCTATTCCTCTTCCACACCAGGCGGCAGCCTCAGGTTGTCAGAAGTGAAACCAATGCTTAAGTGTTAAGCCAGCAGGGGGCGACTCCTTTGGTTGCATAAACAAGTCTGATTGTATAGAAGTCTATGAGAAAATGCCCCTACTTCTCATTTGATTTATTACCTCAGTAAACATTGTAAACATTTGAGTTTATAGTCTAAATCGCTAGTATCAAGTCTTCTTCAATACAGCATGATGTTCCTTTGGTAAATTATGGTCCCATTAAGAGTCAAATAGACCATAAAGCAGGGTATGCTTTAAGGCGTGGCTAAGTTATTGACAGGTTGCTACAACGATGTTGTCTGGTCTGGGAGGTGTCTGTGTTTTCATCTTACAACTTGAACTCTTTCACACTGTGGTTTCAGTTCATAAAAGTTAATTATAACCTTTTTAGTCACCTAAATATATCTTATTTGGCATTTGGTTGTTATTTTTTCGTGTCACTTCCGGTTGCAACACAACCATGACAGTCAAAATGCTGAACTTGATGCTTCAAAATAGCAGTCCACAAACCAATGGTATATGTTACATTGACTACGTCCACTTCTTAATTACAGTATGCAATTATCACATATATTTTCTAACAAAAACCCCATTGCTTTTGCATACAGAGAAATGGCGTACATTTGCATAGCAGGAGGTTGCAAATGAATACACTTCCCCATCTGTAGACTAGATGTGCTTCATTTAGCATATTGTAACAAATAGGTAGAATTCAACATAATAACCTACAGAAAATAACCCTCCCTATTAATAACCCTTTGCATTTTCATCTTATGACTTTAACCCTTTCACTGTGTGTTTGCAGTTCATGAAAGTTAAACGTAACGTTCTGATTGCTGTGAAATGCTTTATTCACCGCTGTACTTAGCTCCACCCGCTCGTGTCCCTTCTGCATAAAACCAACATGATGAGAACCAAAAAGCCGAACTCAAGACTTCAAAATCTCAGTCAACAAACCAATGGGTGATGTCATAGTGGTTACATCCACTTCTTATATGCAGTCTATGCTCCACACAGACTTTTTAACATCCATACAGCAAACTAATTAAAAGTATTCATCCATAAGTACATACAAGATGAACAGCATTTAAATAACCTCAAACTCAAATTTGCTTTCCATCACTCTGAAGTGAAAATAATCCAGTGATTCCAAGTAAGCTTGCCAGTGGCAAACCTGAGCCAGTCTAAAATACTACCCAATGCCAAACAAAACTAATTACATGTTGTTTATTGTTGCTGCCAGCAAGCCCAAAGAGAAGCACATTAAGGTGAACAACAAAACACATCACATGGGGAGGTCTGTATTTGCAGTGCCGTAGCCTCCTTCACACCTAAAACCCCAGCTAGTCAAAGAGCATTGTGCTTTCTTTCCTCATTTTGCAAAATCCTAAAAAGATACTTTTACCTGATTCGTATTCACATAACCTCATGATTATAAAACAGCTAACGTATATGTGGGTCGCGAGAGGGCAACATTTAAACAGCATTTCTAAAAATTTCTTTGTGTCAAAGTACCTGCCTGCTTTCAACATGTAAAGCCCTTTGAACACCTACCGGTACTTTAACACTATATGATCGAGTACATTGAAACTAGAGTGCTTCAGCATAAAGCACTACCTCTTGCATCCTCTCACTACTTTTGAACATTAACAAGTTGATGGCCTCTCCTGCAGCTCTCTGTTCTAGCCTTTATTTTAGCCTTCCATGCCTCCTCACACTTCCCCTCCTGTCGCGCTTCATTTTTCTCAATCCGTCTCTTTTTCTCTACAGTCCTCTTTGCTCTCTCTGTCTCTTCATTAAGCCTCCCTTTGTCTTTCCACAGCTAGCCCACCCCCATCCTCCTCTCACTCCTCTCGTCTCATCTCTCCTCTCGCTGACCCCCTCTGTCTTATCCTCATCTTGTCTCTTTTCGTCATTAAGAGCCACACTGTGTCTCCCTGGCAGGAGTGTGAGCTCTGCCAAGGTGAGGCAATTAAAGTGACAACAGATTGGAGCAGACTGGGAGAACAACAGAATAAATTGAGGGAGGGCTTGTAGCAGAGCTGGGCGTGACTGGTAAAAGAATGTACTAATCGTAAGTAAGCACTGTGTGACTGATGCAGCATCGTCTCGTCTCATTGTTTTGCTGAGAAACAACAACAAGACTTGAGCAAAATGCACTAGAAGTGCCACATCTACTACAGATTACACATAAAATGATTTAAACTGTAACATGCAGAAATCTGTTGAAAGAGATGGGGTGTAGTGAGAAGGAGCAAGGGGAAACCTCATTGTGCTGATGATACACCAAAGGTTAGATTACCATTTAACCATATAATTTAAAACGTAATAGGTAGGGATGATGATCATTCATTTTTTATTGTTATTGATACCATTTTCAAGATGGCATAATGATCTGAGGCATAATAGATATCACTATCAATACTTTTCTGTTAAATGGTGGAAAGATGAGATGACAATAAATTCTAAACAGAACTGTTTTTATTGCTTAACTGTGAGTCTGTGATTGAGTGAAAACCGATTAATGCTATCGGTTAAATGTTTAAAAGAAATATTACAAAAAGCTGAGCAAAACTTCGAGGAGCAGCTTGTCACTTAAAGGAGTAAAGCTGGTTTACCTTAACAGCAGAGGAGTTGTAGCATTATTTCACAGACAAATACTCTGTTGACATGTATAATGCCACCGACAACCCCACACTCACCGCTGCCATACACAAAGAGTCTGTCGGAAACTCACTAAAGTTACACCGGGCTGGCAGACTGTGCGTGAGACTGGGCGTGTCCGCCCAGCAAGGAAGGGTGTTAATACAACAGTTATATGCAACGGCTGTAAAATGGTGATAAACATTTCATTTCCTATATTCCTCACAATAAAACTCCCCCGTTATTTTGTTATTCAAAAGCTTTTATTTTGAAGCAGCAAAATCAAGAAATGTTTTGTTTTCACGACTCCTATGCAGCTGAAAAGTGAAACTGGTAAAATAAAACAGACATCTGAAAGTACGAACAGTGAAGTTAGAGATTCAGTTCGAAGCTACTAAAGTACTGAAAGCTGAACACACAACATCTTCCTCTCTGGTCTCCTGCACGCTTGTTTGAGGATGACAAGGTGGGTTGATTCTTTGGTATTAAACCAAACAAAAAAGGAGAAGCAGAGAACATGAATAAACAAAGTGATTTGTAAACTGTGTTAAACAAGTCGGGACTAAAGATGGAAATGCCACAAATTGTCAGGCTATGAAATAGCCGTTATCAGTCACTATGAACCCCATAGATGTAGGTCGATAAGGGCCTACTACACCCACTAGTAGGTATTATCATGTATTCACAACTTTTAGCATAAAGAGTAAGAAAGATCACTGAGGGTTGGTGGGAGGAGTGGTGAATGGGTTCATCCAGGAGACTGGAGTTTACATCCTGTGTGAAACCATTGTCTTTATTGTTATTTTAACCCAAAACATGATGTTTTACCTAAACCTAAAGAAGTTGTTTTGTTGCCTAAACATAAAGAAGTGGTAGCTTTTTTTTTAACCTAAACCTAAACAAGCATTCTTGTCTGTGTTCAAAATGTGAAGTTTCATTTAGTTTAACATGCTATAACATGTAGCTTTCAAGTTTCATTTTCTCCTTTACAACAAAATAGGTTGATATATATAGAGTGATAACAGCCTTGTGAACCTATTAGTAGCTTAGTAGGCCCCTACTAGCTCACAGACATGGGATAGATTTGTGTTGATAACACCTATTCAATAGACTGATAATAGTCAGATCAGGGAATCTCCGCTTCCATCTTAAAACTCACCATCCAGAATACACCAGTCTGCCACCGACTCCCTCCATAAAGAGCGGCCGGACCAAAACTCCTCTTACAGAGAGCAATCAGCCCTCAATCAAAGGTAACAAAATATAAATGACGACGGGGACTGTATGAGGGCGGTTCCTAGTCACCAGCTGACTGATGTGATTTATTGATCTCAACACGTCCTCGTGTAAAATAGTGCTAACTGTTTGTAAATTCATCCATAGACATTTATATCTATGTGCGTCTCTCTTATGCTTTTTTTTTTGGCCAATAAAATCAATATTGTTTCTTTTTCTGAAAGCAATATTGTCAGTAGGGGAATTTCAATGTCACCCAACCCTAATTGCTAACATTTTAGCAAACAACTGCCCACTTACACATTCAGCAGGAACACAATAGAAAGAGTTTGTCATTAGAGATGTGTTTCTAACTGTCTGATGAATATAAGCCCAATATTCACTCACTGGTAGAGGTCCATCTCTGTCGTCTAGATACACAGTCTTTTATGACATGGTCAATATCAAAAAATATAAGTAAATAAAGCTTTCACATCTACTAATCACTATGCATTGGCTGTATCTAGTTATGCTGCACCTCCAGCTATGAAATGAAAGGAATTAATTCAATGAATCAAATCTGGATATCAACATACTTTTATGGCTCTGTGTACCTCTATGTCTCAATAGTCTCACTAAATAGTGTCACTGCCTGCTTGAGGGTGAGATGATTATATTCAACCCTTCACTGCATTTGATTTATAACTGAATACTGATGAGGCACTTGACACTCTAATCAGTGCTGCAATCAGATGAGAAAAGCAAACAAAGGGACAAGAGTTCAACCAATGGTCGGCTGGAGTGAGAGCGTACAGCCATGCTAGAGGCATGCTAACATGCTTACAGTGATAACAGCATGTTGATGTTTAGCAGGTATAATGCTGAGCATCTTTGCTTTGTTTATTTAGCATGTGGACATGCAAACATTTGCTAATTAGGCCCGCATACCATTTTTCAGTGAGAAATATGCAAAGGTATTCATAGTTTAATGCAGCACAGTGCAGCATGGCGCAGCAGGCTGACATATTCTCCAGTCTCCATCTCCCCTGTTTCGGTGTCCGGTACATGGCTGCTCCCACTCTACTGTACACACACTCACCTCTATACACAATAAACAGCGATATCCCTCCGAGAATGACTAATCACAATTCATTTTGAATATGAATAATGTTGTGAGATTATTCCTTATTTCGTGGGCTATTTTGGGATTTACATTTTATTATTACATGCTTGTTTAAAAAAAAAAAAAGCCTGAAGCATTCAAATACTGATTTGGAAGTCGGGTACCATGGCAACGGTCAAAGCTTTGTAGCATTTGTCAACCCTACACTGAACACATAGTACAGATGAGGCTGATGGCAATGAGTTTTACAGGTATTTGGTCATAAACCAAAGTATTAGACAAAATTAAATTCTGACCAGATGATGGTGGTACAAGAAAATTAAGGGGATCAAAGTTATTACAGTTCATCCTCTGTGGATCATGAATGTGTGTACCAAATTTCATTGTGGCACTATAGAGAAAAGCATCATCAGAGTCAACAGGATACATCATGTGGGCCCATTCTGTGATGATCCATTGAACAAATACTGAGACATATCACAGCATCAGTGAAAAAATTTGACCCGCTGGTGGCGCTACAGGAAAAAACATCAGCTATTAGAACGTATCCTCTAGAGATATTATCTGTAAATTTTATGGCAATCCATCTAATGGTTGTCCAGATATTTCACTCTGAACGGCAAATGTCAACCACATAATGGTGCTAGATCATAGACATTATGATTCGTCCCCTGGGGACCATGAATGTACACAATTTCATAGCAAGCCTTTGGATTAATGTTGAGATAACACAACTCTAGGGTGCCCCGATGATCGCCAAACAGCTCTGCTTGCAGTGCATCTCACTCTGTCACTTGACCACTCACTAACAACACACACATTATATTACGCTATTCTGATACCAAATGTAATATGTGGATACCTGACAGTACCATAGATAGACTGTTCAACTCACTATCTACGCGTCCAGGTGACCCAACCTATTTCTCCCTGATAAGTCTACAGCGTGACTGACACATATACGTTGAAATCAGCAGGACGAAAGCTTATCGGGAGGTGCCATTGACTTAAAGTTATGATGCATTCAGGCTGTAAGATGAATGTTGTGCTATAGTAAATGCTAACATTATCATGATATGTTATATGTAATCTTGTAAAATGTAGTTTTTGGCAAGAAACTTGAATAAATCCAGTTGGAAGGAGATGTTTTCACAGCAATATAATATAGATAACAGAGAGGGAATTATAACCTGTTTAACTTCACAGAAACCAGTATGCAAAGTGTAATAAAGGTATGTATGTTGAAGTGCATGGGATTTATTATTTCACTGTTGTTTTTAAATGCGGCATTGAATTGGTATCAAGAATCGTGGAATTTCACTGGTATTGGTATTGATTCAATTTCTGGTATCGTGAGATCCCTTGTGCAGGCCTATGGGAACTGACAAAACACTTAAAATGTATTACTGTGGAGCCAAAAGGCATGCTGAGGCACCAGTGCAACCAGTGTAAAAAAATAGTTTGGGGCTCTGGATAATTCAGTCAAGATATTTCAGTTCATCAAACTGGTAGACTGACAAACTGACATTGCCTTAGAGCCATAGCACTAGCATGGCTAAAAACTATGAGAACTGGAAGTGAATGAGGGAGCTTCTCTATACCATACACTGTATATATTAAAACCGCCGACACATCTTAAACAAAATGACTTTTCTGTCATTCATACAGTTAAGTAGATGTAATTATTACAAACTCCTATCTGGGAGTGCACAGGCAAACATTATGCCCTTCTTTCTGGCAACAACTGAATCGAAGGCAACTGGACTTAGATTTGTCTCTGAAGACGTTTCGCCCCTTATCCAAGTGGCTTCATCAGTTTGAACGCTACAGTCTGACTAGTCCTCACTAGTCTGACATAATGCCCTTCTGTACGCTGGAACATTTTAGGAGACAAGGCAGGTCAGAATGTAACAAATGTTCCAGTGAAGCCTGCATACTTGTGCTATGGACACATAAATCAACAATGCGTATGTGTGTGAATAAATGTGGATGTGCCTTCATGTATCTGCAACTTTGACTATATATTTTTTGTTGGAACCCAAGCCTGTGTAATAAAGTATGTGTGTGTGTGTTAAAGTATGTGTGCAGGCGTGTAGGCTACAAGATGTATGCATTCTAGCTGCGTGACAGAGCATATTATGATGAACAGCTCCCCCAAATGACTGATTGTGTCTTTCCAGTGCCATAAATCACACACCCACTGCCCCCTTCAGCCACCTCCAAACACACTGAGGCACAGGCAGAAACATACAAGCAGAACTTTGGTAACAACCTCCACCCTCTATCTCCCTAATACACCACACACACACCCCCGCACACACACCACACACACACACACACACACACACACACACACACACACACACACACACACACACATCACATTGTGTCTGACAAGCTCTACAAGCAAGGGTCAAGCACAGAGTTCAGCTTTTGACAGATGCCCGGCGATATGAGAATCCCGATAGTGTTGAGCGCCAGCACGCGCTCTTCTGTATATCCATGTGTGTTATTGTGTTTCTGTGGAGGCTCTCATGTGGTAAAACACAATATGCATGTGTATGTTTTTGAGAATTATTCTAAGCTGCAGTACTCACCGATGTGTTTGCCCTTCATGTGGTAGTAGAATGAGACGCAGTATGGGACTCTGCCGGAGCCCTTGGGGCCCCTGACCGAGGTCACATTAAAGAGAGGAGAAAGCAGACGAGCCTTGTCCCCCTGAACACGTGGCCGTGATGCCTCAATGTACATGTAGTACCCTGAAACCAAGAAGACAGCACTGTATTTGTCTCGAGTACGAAACAAAATGCAATGTGATTATGATGTGCTATAATGTGTTGGGCGATATACAGTTCTGCTGCTGCACTACTAGAAGAAGAAGAAGAAAACCTTCTTTTATTACCCCAAAAAAGGGAAAATTTAATTTCTCTTTTAAAAAAATAAAAAAAAAAAAAGAAAAAAAAAAAACACATAAAAAAGAGGAGGGGGGTGGGGGGGGGGTGGCTCCTGGAGGCGCGGGGGGGGGGGGGTTGGGCCTTGGCCCGGGGGGCTCGCAGGGGGCAAAAGGGAAAACCCCCCCTCCCCTCCTTCACACTCGTTTTTTCCTGGACCCTCCCCCCACCCCCCCCCCCCCAACTACTATACAATAGGGCTGTCAAAGTCCATGTGATGATATTCAATATACATGTCAGTTTTAAAGCTAGAGTGAATATTTGATATCATATAAAACTAGAAAGCCTAATTAATCCATTGGTACCAACCATGTTATACTAGCTTGTTACGAAGGAGGCTAAATAACAGACGAACTTTGGTGAGGAAATACTGTCATGAACATTTTCAAAGGGGTCCCTTGACCTCTGACCTCAAGATGTGTGAATGAAAATGGGTTCTATGGGTACCCATCAGTTTCCTCTTTACAGACATGCCCACTTTTTCATAATCACATGCAGTTTGGGGCAAGTCATAGTCAAGTCAGTACACTGATGCACTGAGAGCTGTTGTAGCCTGTTGGGCTGGAGTTTGCCATGTTATGATTTGAGTATATTTTTATGCTAAATGCAGTACCTGTGAGGGTTTATGGACAATATTTGCCATTGTTTTGTGTTATTTATTATTGGAAATCAATTAACATGTACATACATTTGTATAATGCAGCCTATTTGTCCACTCCCATGCTGATAATAGAGTTGACAAATCTCCTTTTAAGGTACATTTTGAACAAATAACAAAAATGTGATTAATTTGCGATTAAAACTGATTAATCATGAACAATTAGGCATTTCATCTCAAAATATTTGAATAGACTAACAGCTCTACTACACAGAACCGAACCTGTACATAGAAGGACTGCTCACCTTCCTTGGTTCCACTGCGGTCGGTCTCGGGGCCAGTATTGGCAGATCGTTTGGGATTCTGCGTCAGGTGATTCTGTCTCGTCCAGTCAAAGACATCACTCCGGTCTTGAGAGAAACCGCAGATCCTGTCATCCTCAAAACCACACACATGGTCTGGGATGTGTGCGTGGGGAAAAAACAAGAGAGGAAAATACATTAGATCAATAACAGGTAACATCACAAACAGCAGGTGATATAATCTACTGTTTTTTTTTTTTCGACACTTTTACTGGGAAATCAATGGCGACAATATAGCTGTATAATAATCTTTGCAATATGCACTTCAAATGTGAAGATCAGACAGCCAGGCAATTACCGACAAAGTGATAAGTGAAGTGAAAGCACAATGTAGGAGGCAGGGTGTATAATGTAAAACTTAAAGTGGATTTCACATATTATGCATATTCTGATGCATGCCTCCCACATGCAGAACATTTTAAAGGTAACTAAGTCAAATGTGAAAAGGAAAATCATTCAACATAAAAAAGACACTTATCAAAAGGTTTCCCTGTTAAGAGAAAAGGCACATAGCCTGGAGATACTCTAGAGAACAGTATCAGGGGAAGAACTGTTGACCCGCTGAACCCTGTTTACACCACAGATTGTCTCTTAGTCTGTATTTCAAATGAGACATTTATTGACACTTTTCAAGCAGTAAGAACAATTCTGCTACTACAACGAATAAAAAAAGAGAAGTTAGAGATTAAAGAAGAGTCTTACAAATTCTGTGAATGAATGAATAATAGAGCTGTCAATCGATTAAATGATTTAATCACGATTAATCGCACAATCGGCCATCATTAATCAAAATTAATTCCACATTTTTAATCTATTCAACATGTATTAAGGATACTTTGTCAAGTATTTAATATTCTTATCAATATAAGAGTGGACAAATATGTAAATATCTTTATGTTGCATCTCTTATTAAGAAGCTTAAACCCAGCAGGAGTGAAGCGTGAAGTCTGAGAACGTCAATGCATGGATTGTTGCGGAGAACATTTTTCCTGAATGAATCTCTTCAGAAGGTGAGACTCATCCTTTCAATTATAAAGGGAGTTGGTGTGCTGCATGTTGTGCATTAAATGCATTCAAATGTACAGGTAATACATTTTCCCATCTCATCTGGCTGCTGATACTTTTTGAGTGTTTGAATTTGTGTCGTTCTCACATGACAGTCTTTTCCCATCCATATGGAATCATTGGTGTTTGATATTGCCATATACTGTACATAGGGAGGGAACCGTACTATATATACATTTTGAGAAAGACCTCTGCGAGGGAATTGTTATTATCCTTGATGCTGACGAGTCGTGTTAAGCCAGATAGAGGGGGTTCTCTCTATTGTGTCATCCCCTTCATTAGCCTATCTGGAGGGCTCTGGTATTATCAGAGACTCACCTAACAAATGAAAATCAAGGCGAGTGAGTACAGCTATTGAAAAAAAAAAAAAATCCAAGCTGACAGATTCTGTGAAAGCTTCCCGGACACTCGCACAGTCCGCTGCAGATGCATACGGCTCGCGCTACCCAGGAGGATGGCTTGTGTATGCTTCTTTGTTTCAGGGAGCTAATCTATTACTATTCACACCCTGCTCCACTACATGCGCTCCTTTCAATTTGCACTGTTGTTCTCGCAGTCTGTTCCAATCTGCTGTTGTTTTAATTGCCTCGCCCTGGCGGAGCCGACTGCCACTCCTGCCAGAAAAATGCAGCGTGTCTCTTAATGAAGAAAATAGACAAGATGCAATTGACTGAGAAAGAGAGAGGGACGGCGAGAGAGAGGGTGAGAGGCGGGGAGTTAGTGCAAGAGAGCGAGAAAGAGAGAGGGGGCTAACGGAGAGGAAAAGGAGGCACATATTTACGCTGATATGTAACATATTTTAATATATTTTCATCTTGTGAGTTTAAAGTATTTTGCCCACAGACCTTTTAATCAATCACATTGCATTAACCAGTCTCATATCCTCCAATCACGGCCACTCTTTGACACTAAATGTCAGGGACATCAGATGCTCTCCCTCATCCTATTTTTACCCCACTCGCCTCCCTAGTAAGGCCCAAATACCATTTTTGAAGCTTCAGTGAGAAATATTCAAAGGTATTCGAGGCTTCGCGGTGCAGCGCAGCTCCATCTTCCCTGTTTCATTGCCAAGGACAGTGCCGCTGCCGAACTACTGTACTGACACGCATCTCTACACACAGCAAACAGCGATACCTGTCTGACAATAACTAATAATATTTAAAGTAAAATATGAATAATGTGGGATTATTGCTTATTTCATGGGTTTGGGATTTATACTTTATTATTACATACTTAAATTGAAAAAAAAGACAACAAACAAAACATTTGAAACCCAATTTGGAGGTTGATTACCATGGCAATAGTTGAAACCTCAAAGCATTCGGGTCAGCCCTACTCCCTAGCTTTTTTTACTCAAGGCCATGGCTATGTCATGACAAACTTTACCCTGACAAACGTGTGCTGACATTGCTTGCAGCATATAAGCTAAATTAGCTTCCGTCAAAATTCAGCGGGCCTTAATATCTTCACCACCCTGTCATCAATCAGGTCACAACAACGAGCCCGACAATGTGAAAATGTAGACCTACTGAAGAGCATTGGGTGGTAGTTAAGAAAAAAGGTCTCACCTGAAGGCCTTGGATAGGTGTAGGCTGTAAGAAAATAATAACAATAAACATTCAGCACAAGCCACTGATACATGTTCTGTACAATTCATGGAAATGAAAGATGACTTCAGAAAAGAGACTTTTAAATGAGACTCACGTTCTGAGTACTGTATGATGCGACTGACGTAGTCCCCAATGCTGTAGATGGTGATGGGGGCCAGTCGGACCTCGTAGGACAGGGGGATCCTCAGGTCTGATATGGTGTTGGACATCAGCACCCCTTTCTCTGGCTCCTTGCCCTTGAGGTCTATCTGCTTCGAGAGTATGCTCTGCTTGTTCTAGATTTGTACAGGTAACACACACACACACACACACACACACACACACACACACACACACACACACACACACACACACACACACACACGCAGGGAAGATGCAGCCATGTTAAAATGTATACTCACAAATATGTACAATCTGCAAAACACCTCCCAAAACTAAAACAAATACAAACACACAGTACACAAAAAATATGATCACCAGAAAATGCAGAGACTTGGTGTTGTCATTAATGTCACCCTCAAACTCATCTCTACCACTCTGTTGATATGTTAAGGTATTATAACTCACCCATAGGGACTTAACACACAAGGGGGCGTGATGAATAAGTAACAGAAAAATGCTAAATACTTGCCTGTGAAAATTATGTTCAGGGCTTTTATTGTGAAAAGTGAAAACGGAAGGAATGGATCTGGTCTGCGCTGCACGGTTGAAAGGAGTAATAGTTTGCCGTCTTGGTTCAGACTACAAAGCCTCTGTGTTGTTGTTTCTTAAATTAAGACTCAACTCAACCAGTTTTGAACAATGTGATCGGTTGATGCTTTTATTCGCGGTGAGAAAATCAACCTTGGTCCTTAAAAAGTCACTTTTTCACTGTTTTATTTGTGTATGTAGTCACGACAAAAATAACAGTTTGAAAAAATATATTGATGTGCAAATTAATCGTCTTAGAAAAAAAAAAAAGCGTTTAGTAACAATAATTAGTAGAAATATTACTTGCTCTAATAGTACAACACTGGAATACACTTTTATGCAATTTTATATAATCAAGCAAACAAAGTCAAACTCATGTTAAAGGTCATATTTTTCCTGGTAAAACATACCGTCTGCTCAGATGTGATTAAAGTATTCCCTAAGTCACTGATCACAGATATTTGCCTTTTGTTGTAGAAGCAACAATCATTTATCTACATGCAGCTTATTCATCACTATATTATCCTATTATTTTACTTTTCCACATCTGTTCCTCACATTTCCCTTTGTCGTCAGTGGAATTTGGCATGGGCTTACAGCCAGTTCTGGGCGTGTAGCCAGTCAGCATACCTCAAGACTTGGATTGTACCTATCTTGGACTGCATAAATTTTCAGTCTCCTCTTTTCAAAAGAATAATTTGCAGCAATTTCTTTTCACTAAATGCGTTGAAGGCCACCAAAGGCTGTGGTACTCTCAATGCAGAGGTGGTGTCCCGCACCAAGGTCTGCTCTCAAAAACATACTGATACTGTACTAAGCAATCTGTGTTATTTCCAGTCTACTGGTGCCCATTGCTCCAACAACATGGACTCAATAAATATTCCAGTGATATACAGTATATTTCTTTTTATTTACAGTATATTACTATATCATTGTACAACCTCCCAACATTAAAAAAGGCTTTAACAAATTTAATTGGCTGCACATTACATGAAAGAATATAAAAATAAAAATGGTGATGTTCCAGTTCAGTGGATGTCTGCTGTTGTAGCATGTACTAGGTTTCCCTCTCATTCCCACTGCCTTTCTCTTTATACACCTGGGCCTTTACCCTGTCCTGTGCACAAATATGATGGCTGGAATAATGTTGTGTG
Source organism: Pterois miles (assembly GCA_947000775.1). Lineage (NCBI taxonomy): Eukaryota > Metazoa > Chordata > Actinopteri > Perciformes > Scorpaenidae > Pterois > Pterois miles. Next base: position 7,428,627 of record CAMQGK010000318.1, read on the forward strand.
ACTCGGTTTGAGCCACTTTGTTTGTTTCCCTTTTACAGAGCCATTTTCAGCGCCCACACAAAACAGACAGGAGGAGATATTTACTGCATTTGACAAATAGTGTATTGGATTAGAATCACTGACTGCACCTTTAAGTTAGGTTTTTTTTTTTGTTAGCGCCACTTTTAATAGAGCTATTGCTGTATTATTCCACCCACAGAGAGAAGGATCCATTAGCTGTGTATCTGCCTCTGATCCCAGCTACTTAAAGACCTGACAGTGAGCTCAATCTAATGCATTAGGTCAGCCACTCCACCATAACACCTTAGTACTCCCACAGCATGCCATTATCAGGTAATGCATGCAGCAGAAGTGTGTGTGTGTATGCATGTGTGTGTATGGTGAACATCTACAGCACAGAGCCCAGAAAACATAAGTTGACAACAAAAGTTGATAAATATTGGCCAAAAAAGAAGCAACATTTAAAAAGTTAAACAACTTATGTATTCCAATTTCGTAGTATAATTATGCAAAACAACAACATAATGTAAGAAAGAAATGCTCAAATGTGCATGCTTGCCGTTCTGTTTCTACGCTGATCCAAAGAATCAGTTTTGCAGTTTGGTAAGTCACAGAGGCACTGATGCATCCCATAACTTTCCCTTATAATTGCTGTATGCTCTGACATCGCCACAGTGAAATCTTCTTTTCCTCCTGTCTTTTGACACTCAAGTGGAGGTGTGCTATTCCCAATGGCTGTCTACTCGCCACCCCAAATTCAAAATTCATAAATCATTTCTATTGACAAGACCATGGTGACTTCTGCCCAGGCTGCAAAGAATTTGGTATGACTCCAATTATTGTGCGAGTCCCACATGGCAGGAAGCCACAGCCCGATCCCTGTACGTTTGTGCTGGGCAACATACTTGGAATAAAACCCTCCCTTCCTCACCAGGCCCAATGCCACTAATGGCTGTTAAATCTTCTTTTCTCAGTGCCAGTCTGGCTGTTCCCCTTTTTCAGTTTCTCCAACTTTTCACCCACCCGTGCCAGTCATAGAACAACCTTCTCCCATCTTGTAACAGCAGGTACCCTTCAACGCAAAGGTGAAATTATCCAAACAATCCAATCCACCAACTAACCGATCCAAACACAAACCGTATTTTCTCCCAACAATTAATATGTCCTCTTCTCTAATTCACCTTAATTGTTCCAAAAAAAAAATCTCCCATCTGCTTTTATACCATTTTCTTTTTCCAAGAAACTCTTTTCCAAGCTGCTGTGGGCACAACACTATTGCACTATGGGGCCTGGTCTTTACACAGTGTTCACACGTTTGCTTGTAGTGTAGCTGGAGTGATCTAGAAATGTTTGATTAATCGACTATTACACTGAGTGCTTAGCGGCATCATTTAAATGAGAATTCAGAAAGAAGAGTCTTAACAAAGGACTTTGATGTTGTATAACAGGATACTGCATCTTTCAACAAAAAGGCAGCAAAGTGACCTTTTGGTTTAAGAGACGATCACGTCCAGGAAAGGTCACAGGTTTCGATTTCTCAAACAGCGATGTGTCTTGCTGAAGTTTTCACGAGTAAAGTCCTGGACACCTCGCTGCTAAACTGTTCTAAGTCCTGATGGTGTTATCAGGTACATGTACAGGCACATACTGTACATGTTGCATTTGTGTGGAAAGTTGTTTACACATTACTGTGAATATCAGTGTGTGAGATAAATGTAAAAAATATTTTTGGGACAAACTAAAGCAAGTAATAAGTAAAATTTTCGTCCATTTCTGAGAGCCCACACTAAATGTAATGACTATCTTGAAAACTGGTATGTGGAAGATGTCATCAGATCCATTACTTAAGTAAAACGTCCTGCATTAAAATCCTACTTAAGTAAAAGTGCTGAAGTATTATGAGTGAAATATACTTAGTATCAAAAGTACTTATCCTGCAGCAAAAAGTCTTGTGAGTGCTAAATGATGGTATATAACTTTATATTATTAATGTTAACTGCTTGTCAACACAAATGTCTAATCAGCCAATCACATGGCAGTAACTCATTGCCTTTAGGCATATAGACATGATCAAGATGATCTGCTGAAGTTCAAACCAAGCATCAAAATGGGGAAGAAAGGTGATTTAAGTGACTTTGAAGATGGCATGGTGATTGGTGCTAGATGAGCCGGTTACAGTATTTCAGAAACAAACTGATCTACTGGGATTTTCAAGCACAACTGTCTCTAGTTTTTAAAGAGAATAGTCTGAAAAAGAGAAAATATACACTGAGCCTTGTTGATGCCTTGATGATGGCAGAGATATGAGAAAAATGGCCAGACTGGTGCAAGCTGATAGAAGGGAAACAGTATTAACCACTTGTTACCGAGTTAAAAAGCACATCTTTGAGTGCACAACACATGGAAGCTTGAAGCAAACAGGCTACAGCAGTATAAGACCACAGCAGGTGCCACTCCCGTCATCTGAGAACAGGAAAGTTAGAGGCTACAATTGGCACAGGCTCTCCTAAATTGGACACTGAATACTGGAAAAACGTTGCCTGGCAGCAGCAGTGTAATGGTGTTGGGGATATTTTCTTGGCACACTTTGGGCCCTTTAGTAAATGCCATGGCCTAACTGAGTAATGCTGACCATGTCCATCTTGTCATGACCACAGCGTACCAGCTTCTAATGGCTACTTCCAGCAGTATAATGTGTCATGCCACAAAGCTCACATCAGTTCAAACTGGTTTCTTGAACGTGACAACAAGTTCACTGTGCTCCAATGGCCTCCACAGACACCAGATCTCAATCCAACAAAGCACCTTTGGGATGTGGTGGAATGGGAGATTGGCATCATAGATGTGCAGCTGACAAATCCGAAGCAGCTGCGTGAAGCCATCACATCAATATGGAGCGAAAATTTCTGAGGTGTGATTCCAGTATGTGAGGAAGAAATCATGAAATGGATGTAGTCAAGCAAAGTACTTCAAAATTGTACTAAAGTACAGTTGATGTGTAGTTTCTGTCCACCACTGGGTATATCACATCACTACTGCTGGAATCAGCCTTGCATTAACCACATAATGAAAAAGTGCAAATGACCATTTGTATTAAAAGCTAAAAGGCTGTGGAAGGAGGCAGAGAGGAACGTTTTGGATGATGCAACCCAAGTAGTTCCTAGTGCTGCTGGTAATAATCCTACTATTTGATTAATACAGAACTACTACAGTAACACTTGCATTTATTTTCTTACTGAATTTGATAAAACTGGAGGTTCTGAGTGCCTCTTTCATTGATGGTGTATTGCTCAGCACGTAGTTCATTGTTGACATACACACTAATACCAAGGCGTCCAGTGGCTCTGCATTGTAACAGGTTTGTTCACATATTTGCTGTTTCCACTGACTACATTAACTCATCCATTATCATACAGTGTATAATATTTTGCATGGTAGCAGCTACATAATAAAATGTATTGTGCCCTTTTAACACCCATTTACGCTCACATTCATCCATACAAACATTTACACACTTCTCATACAGCATATGCATAATTATGTGAAATATAGCAGGAGAGAAAAGCTATGCTCATGTAATATGCATAGAGTGTGTGTTAGCAGGGAGAGACATGCTAATAATGCTGAGGAGTCTGAGCTTTAGAAGTAAACAGATAGCGCTTCTTCATGAGTGGACAGGGTCCGTATACACATACATGCGCACATACTCGTTTTGGTCCTGGTTACAGAGGGTGGGATATAGACGATAGACAAAAAAAAAGAACCAGACTAAAAGCATGCACAAACACACACTGGATCAATGAGGTGCTGAAGTGTGACTCAGAGGAGTTCAGCTGCTCCCACAGTGCACGTAAAAGACTTCGCCTTCCTGTCTCTGTCTGCTTCCCTCACTAGGTCAATGGACAAAACAGGTCTTTACAGAGGTGTGTGTGTGTGTGTGTGTGTGTGTGTGTGTGTGTGTGTGTGTGTGTGTGTGTGTGTGTGCCATATAGTGTGTAGAGAAAGGACCAACAGAAGGGGATAGTCAAATGTGACCGGAGTGAGTGACTGACATATTTAAAGAGGCAGAGAGGTGGTTGGTTGATGGACTGATATGGAAGTCCATTACCTCTCTTGACCGTGTGTGTGTGTGTGTTCTCGCACAGCTATCTTTGTGAGGACCAATTTCAGCTTTAGACCTTTAGAGTGAGGACATATTTGGAAAGTGAGAACATTTTGGTCCTCATCTTCGGACTGACCACCAAAGGCGTGCTTGAGGGTTCAAACTTGGTTTTAAGGTCCAGGTTAGAATAGTTTTAGATTAGGGTTAGGGTAAGGCTTGAGGTCAGGCATTTATTTGTGACGGTTAAGGTTAGGGTAAGGGGCTTGGGAATGCATTATGTCAAGGAGTGTCCTCACAAAGATAGAAGTACTTGGCTGTGTGTGTGTGTGTGTGTGGGCATGTATTATTGGGGACTTGCCTTCCTTTTGGGAGCAAAATGAATGTCCCCATAATATAAAACATTACATTTTAAGGTAAGTACTTGGTTTAGGTGAGGGTTAGGATTAGGATTAGACAAGAAACAGTTAAGGCTAGGATAAGTCTCATGGAAACACAATTCTGTGTGTGTGTGTGTGTGTGTGTGTGTGTGTGTGTGTGTGTGTGTGTGTGTGTGTGTGTGTGTGTGCTACACGCTTTCAGGAAGGCTGTGTTTTCAGCTGTGTCTCCATCGGGTTGTCAACAAAGAGACAACAAGCCAAAGAATGTGTGAAAGAGGGTGAAAACGAAGGAGCGGCAACGAGATAGAAACACGTGCGTGAGTGTGCGTCTGTAAGTGTGTATATGTGTGTGTGAGTGAGAGAAATTAGGACAGACAGCGTGAGAGCAGGCGGTCTCTTCAAACACCAAGGAGTGGGAGGTTAATTTTTCTATTATCCTCAATTAATGGATCTCTTTCATGACTGATCCAGCAGTTCACTGATATCTTGTGCTAGTCATCATCTGTGCACGTGTGCACTGTGTCTGTGTGAATGAGTATATCTCGTTGCGGTCTAGCGTGTGAATATACAAGCATATCTGCATAGCGGGGTTGGTTATATACATAAATTATTCATACATTTGACTTAATGTACAACTCTAATTCATCATGAATATTCCTAATTTCTCATATATATGATAATGGGGATGTGTGTTTGCACAGGAGTGTTTGTGTGACTGTGTCTCAGAAATAACCTGGGTGTAGTTAAGATCTGTGGCCAGGTCAGCTACTAGCCGCACTACCTCAGTGGTCCACACAATACACAACTCCATAACTGCAGGCAGACGAGCAGTCGATAAAGAGTTGAGATGGAAAATATTGAGAGATGGGAGGAGAAAGGCGTGAAGAAGGAGAAAAAACAAATAAGGAAGGCACGATACAGAAGACGACGAATACACTGAAGAAGCAGTGAGAAATTTGGGATTAAAAGCAACATGTGGATACTCTGGCATAGTAGTGTCTGCAACATATATGTACAGAATATGCATTTTATGGTACTGTGGTGTGTGTGTATGGTTTACTGTATATTGTATGTCTGCAGGGGGATAATCCTTTCAAAGGCACTATATTGTAACACAGTGTGTTTTAACACTGACAACCAGTTCCATATTGTGAGCAGCATTCACCAAGGCCACAATCTTTACTTGTAAAATGATGTAAACCATTTTTTTATACTTAAAAAATACTTAAATAAATGCTGCATGTGCGCAAGTCAAATTTTATAAGCGGTGAGAATGTATTCAGAATGAAAGACATTGTGCTTATCCAACGGCTTTATGAATCTTCTTCATAAACGTACAGAGGAAAAAAAGGAGAGAAAAAGGATGCAGATGGCAAGAAGATAACAGAAAGAAACAGTCCGAGCTGACAACGAGCATCTGTAGCTAACGGCGGTCAAACTCGCACCAATGATGCCGCCAACTTCTAACTTCCTTTCCTTCTTTAAGAAAATGATCAGATTGCTGATTTATTACTGACTACTGCGCACTTTTTCTTTTCAAACAGCTGCCTTTCAACTGACACACTGAAGCTACCACGTCTGCTGTTTTGTGATTCTCCGATGTTAACATGCTTTCGAGAGGACTAAAACCTGCAGTAGTAAAGATGCCATAATACCATTTCAGCATATTGTAAAGTTAAAAATGTAAAATGTTCTGAGTCTCGGTTTTAAAAAATCTAGCCCATGATGGCAGACTTTGGCCAATCATAGAGAGTGTTTCTATTGGCTGTTCATTCCGTGGAAACAGCTGCTAATCACCGTGACCTCTAACCAATTTTAGCTGTAAAATGAGAAAGTTTGTGACCTGGCAGCCATGTTGAGGAAGCACTGCTTACCAGCCAGGGCAAACTTTCTCATTTTACAGCTAAACAGTAACTACAAAATGTTTCTGAAAACATTTGAGGTGAGAAATAGTCATTACAGTAACAGAATATTGATTCATATTTGATCAGCGCTGCCTAGTTTGACCGTTTAATCAGAGTTTGTGAGTGATTGACAGCTGCTCAGAGACGGCAGGCTCCAGCTGAGCTCTGATTGGCTGTTTTCCTCCGCACTGTGAAATCTTGCAGATGCCATTAGGAGCACCGGAAGACACAGAGAAACATGACTGTTTTCAGATTACCTGTCTCATGCACTCCTGTCAAGATATAGCGACTGTTTAATATAATGTATAAACATATAATGTACAAAAATAATATTTAAAAATCATAATTGCTCACATTCTACCCACTGCTGCTTTAAATGCCCTCTTCCGTATACACAGCCATCCTTGTGTGCAGGATTGTGTATATATGAACAAACGTGCAGCTGCTTTTACAGCAGAATTTTCCACCTAAATGTGAACCTCCTAAAGTCTGTAAAAGTTAATGCAGCATGATATTTATACAATACTCCCCTTAATGCGTATGCATGAGAGACATGCACTGCATTAATTGATAAGGTGCAAATCTGAAGACAGACACTTCCTATGCCAGTGCGCCTATATAAAGGAAAGTGTGTGAAACGAGCTAAAAAAGGCTTCGAAAATCTGTCTCTCTTGTCACAAAAATGTAAAAATCCTCACATGTTAATTATCTCTCATGAGTCAAATTACTCATTTAAGAAACCTGTAGGGGTGGAGGTAGAAAAGGGGTGTAAGGAGAGACAGCTTGATGAAACAAGGAGGGCCTGTCAACTCTCAGGGAAACCCCCTGCAGGGTGAACAAAACTAAATTGAGAAGTGTAGATCGAGATTTCACAGCCTGCCACACACAGAAACAGACATACTGTAGGCTATATACAGAGCTAAATACATAGCATTAGAGGTCATTGTTACATACAGTACATACAGGTACAAAGCCACATAAATATACACAAACTCACATTACAAGCACACCAACTTGCATGGCAACGAAAAGCAAATAGACACACTTAACGCATGTGAGCAAAAGTTACAGGCGTGTGCTCAGACTTCCAGCACAGTGAAGAGCACTGAACTGATCTGAGACCTATTTTATTCCCCTCTGTGTCTGCATGTCTCCCCGGAGACCCCCCACATGATTTTGTATGAGCTAAAAAGATGGAGTGTCAAGGCGTTAAGAGGATGAGCTTGAGAGAGTGTTGCAGAAATAGATGTGTTGTGAAATTGAGATGGTATTACATTTGAATGTTCTCGTACTCTATTTAATAGTTGAGAGGACCAGTGAGATTCGCTGTTTTTCTTTAATTTGCATCTTATTTCACTCTTTCGCACCCTTTCATTCACATCCTCTTTCACTCTTTTCCTTTTTTTTTGGCCCCTGTCTCATTTTTGCCACTCTCTAATGCACACATAGAAATATGCAGGTAGAAACCTTGAAATTTAATTAAAGTTTAACAACATTTAAGAAGTCCTAAACTGCCACTTAATGCAACTCATTATTTTAACACTGTCAGCATAACAACTCGCAACTATTTATCAGTGCTATTTCAGTTGCCATGCTTCACCCAACATTAAATGCCATTAAGTCTGCACTTATAACACAACACCTCAGAGCCGGAAAGAACTGAAAGGGGAGAGGGAAAGCAGGAGAGAGAGAACAAGTGGAAGCAAGGCAGACTGAGAGATGGCAAAGAAACAGCATGAACTGGACGGGATGCTGTGTGTGAAAGATATTTGTCGACGGACAGAGCACAAAAGGAGAGGGAACAAGAGCGAGGTAGAGCGAAAGTTTTTCAGAGAGCTGAGGCATGCAATCAAATGTGCATCTTAGGAAGGCCAGTGCTCATTTTCTGTCCCCCTGTAGAGTCTTACTTAATGAGGTAAGCAGCCAAGTCTTAAAGTAGGAGGAGAATTAGCTATTCATCCGCACAAAAGCAAGCTGGCAGACCCTGCATTCCCTCTGTTTCAGTGTCTCTCACACACACATACACACACATCTACCCCCAGCCAGTTGTGTATAATTCACTATTATCCTTCCTGTCTTCTGACTCAAGGCCAGTAATCTATGAATAGATGTTCGAAACAAAACAAGAGGGTGGCCTGAGGTTGCTCTCCTATTGTGAAAGGTTTCCACCTTCATTCAGGGGCCTGCTCACAGGGCTCCAAAACAGTTATACAGGGTTATAAAACTTGTTCAGCTGGGGTAAGCAGTGAAGACTATGAGTCCCTGGGAGATAAAAAAAAAACTAAAAATTGGTCATAATATTGGTCAGCATTAGTCTATAGGTTTCTAGTCACTGTATTTATTTGTAATGGAATGGCTTTGTATGCATGTTATTTGTGCCATATAAAAATGTCTACATAAATCTCCTTCAGCATGTCTAGATTGTTTACTGGCTTAAAATCTACTTAAAGGTGCAATGTGTAAGATCTTTCAATCATTCAATAAAAGAGCTAAGATTATCAATAAAATGTGAAGCGGTTACAGTTTTGACTTCTTCTTATCTTAAAAATGTCTGTGTCGTCCTGTCTTGTAATACCACTTTGAAAGGCGATAGTGAGTCAGTGTAGCATCCAGTCTGCTCAGTCCAGCGTGAGAGGATGAAGGAGTAGAGCTGCCCCGAAGGCTTGTCAATCATGTTGAAGGTACAGGGTCTGTGTGCGTTTTGATTGTTTGTTTATCGAATTAAAAATTTAAGTGGTAGAAACTGAAGATCTGCTGCCAGGAGACTACTTTGCTGATAGGAAAGTGGGCAACAGCCTCCAGTGGAGAGAGACCTTCAGTTAGCAGCTAGCTTGAATTTAGCCAGTGCAAACCCCAGCGCGGGTCTGATCCCGTTGCCCAAACTCCCCGTAAGATCAAAAAAACTCTCTGTTTCTGCCATTACACAGGTTAGACCCAACACTCCACCAGCCCACTTTGAGTCCTGGCGCTGGGTTTGTGTTGGCCGAATTTGAGCCGCTACACAGCCGCAAACTGAAGGTCCGTTTGCCAGACCTGCCGAATGCTCTCATCCCGGTGAATTGTCTCCTGACAATTGGGGGAAAATACGAGTCGTGTTCACCTTTCTGCAACTTGGAATTTAATCCAGCTATCTCCAGTTAGTGGCACGGTACACACAGCATAGGCTGAAGCCACAAGTGAAGATTATAAGACTGCAGTTTTACTTTGACTGCTAAATTTAGATTTGTATGGACCCAGAAGTAGAGGTGAAATGCTGCCCCCTATTTGTTTGGAGCATGTTGCCAAGTACTACATATTGAACCTTAATGGCGAATGTTGAGGTGTAAGAAAGGTTTTTTTCATGCATGCTTATTCAAATTTAAGTTTGTGACTGCAAGACTAATTGAACACCCTTCAGAGGGTTGTGAAAATGAAGGCACGTCAATGGAAAGTTAATCATTTGAGGACAAGATAAGACATGAAAATACTCTTAACTGTCTCTGGGCTGAATTCTGTCTAAATTGAGAGGTTGGCAGTGGAGAATGGTCTTGTTAAGTAATGGTTACAACACAGTGTTATTGTCTGTCTGGCATTCAATGCAAGAATCTTAGCGGTGAGAGCATAGTAACTGTGTGTGGAAAGTTTGAAGTTACGGTTCTGTAAAGACAGGTACAACTGTTTAGACCTGGCCTCTCATATTCACATATCTGGTTGCTGGGAAGTGGAAAATGAAGTCTTCGTTTGATAGGACTCATCTGATGAGAGATGGCTACCCATGAAAAGTGGGAAACGAGAAAAGAGGAGAGAAGGAGGAATCTACCTGTATTTATTTAGGATTTTGAGCCAATTGGATAAACAAAATTTAAAAATCAAAGTGAAAATGAAATCGTAATCATACAGAATAAAGAAGAATGGAATGCAAATATTCTCTTTGTGTTTCCTTTACTTGCTTTGGTGCATAATGAGAGCTGCGACTGCTTTCTTTTCTATCCACTTTGTTTTATTGAAAGCATTTGGAGAAGCGCTCACTGCGAGAGGACTTTGTTTACTGTGAACAGCGGTCCTCTTGGAAAAGACAACTTTTGCATGCATGGGAACACGAAATCTGGGTAGGAATTGCATCAGAATGACCTGTTTATTTAAAGAAACTGGGTTATTTTTCAGTAAAAACTGGTAAATAACCAAAATTATGAGTGGCTGGGAGGAGAGGACAAGAGAGGAGAGGAGTGGTTTTGACATTGTTGTAATTCAGTGCAGGTCTCTATTGATTGAATACACAAGGCTGACACTCCTCAGGCTCATAAAGCCTCATGTTAACTTAGCATACACACTTCACTATACACCTGCCTGATCAGACTAAGCACAGTACATGAAAATGTTTATGCATACATATGTGCAATATGCCTGTGTGCATGGCTACCTGAGCTTTCAAGGCTTGGTGGGGGCGTAGAATGTATACTGGTACAGTACTACTTTACCTTTCGCACATTAATCCAGTAGCCTATGACACGATCCGCTGCCTCGGGATCTTTCTGCGTCCACTGGAGGTTGTAGGAATAGTTGTTTCCTTTTAAAATTCGCACTGGGTTTGGTGTGTCGAAGTAGAACTCAGCATTGTAGGGTTGAGCTGTGGGACGAGGGAAGAGAGAGAAACAGCATGTCACTGGTAAATGATACTGAAAAAGAGATAACATGGATGGATGGATTGACAGTGGATAGATAGGTATAGATAAATTCTTTTATGCAAATACATAAAAAGGCAGTCAGCCTGATGCTAGAACCACTCATGAACACATTTGTTCCTAAGTGGCTTGTACAAAAGCTTGCCACGTTCACTGGTTTTCTTTTTTTCATTTTGAATTTCCTCTGAGGTATGAACACAATTTTCTCTTGGTCCATACCTGTCTTAGGAATCATTTGCTTGTCTGCCGTTATCCAAACACACCTAAGTTTTTCACTAATGGATTGTTTATTTCATTTCTTTGAAACAATTTTGAGTTTGAAAATCCTAT